>BDMV01000012.1:36832083-36997265 GCA_008326285.1 Oryza officinalis | reverse complement strand
CCATTATTTTACATAATAAACGACTACAGTGTAATATCTTCTTTGCAACGTACCTAAATTTTTATATATTCTATTGCAATGTTACTCAACAACATTTAAAACTACAAACCTAATAACTACAAATACTACAGATCTACTAATTTACCTACATCTAACAATATATATTTATATAGTACCACAGGTAAAACCCTATTTCATACAATGCATTTATCCAACCAAAGTTCTATAAAAATACAAGTGATATCCTAGTTAACATCATATATTTAGTCACGTATATAATCTACGAATATTACCTGAAATCGAAGATTGAAACCGGCAGGGCTTCGCCTCTTCTTTTCTTCTCCTCCCCTTCTCCTTTTTTTTTTAATGTGGAGAGGTGAGGGAGAGAATGGCTTGGTTTCAGGAGGCCGGCTGGGATATATAGGTGGCTAGGCCTGCCGCCCTTGCAGAGGGCGGCAAGGGGCCGCCTGCAAAATGGCCTTGCCGCCCTCTGCCAGGGCGGCAAGGGGGCAAAGCGCAAAATGGCCAGCTCCTCCTTGACGGCCGTCCCGCGCCGTCCTACGCGCGTGTGCCACGTCGGCTTGCTGCCCTTGCGAAGGGCGGCAGGGTCTATTTTTGCAAATTTTTTCGGCGCTATAATATTTCTGTAAATATTAAAAAAAAATTCTAAAAATACAAAAAATTCCCTAGCCTGCTATCTCGTTGGCCTGCTTGCACAGCCAACCAAAGCAATCTTCTTCCTAATCATATCTTATATTGTGATTGTACTTAGCGCTCAACATTAAATCTATCATGTGGCAGGTTAAGCAAATTACTCATACATATATGTTCCTTGTACCTTGGACAGGGATAGCATCAACCCTAATTGAAAGTAGATTCAGATGCAAAGAGGCTAATTGGGCTTTAGGGCCCATGAACGCTCTAGACTGCCGCTTGCGTGTGCGCCGTGCGCTCGCGTTAGGTTCCCCTGCCGTCCGCGTCGTTAGGTTTGATCGTACCAAGATTGGAAGAAAAAATCGTATGCGTAGCATTTTCCGCAATGCAATCTACTCCCTCCATTTCACATTATAAGTCGTTTTTGACCTTTCTATCTATACGAAGCACATACACCCAAAACATCTTAAAATGTGAAACAGAGAAAGTAGTAGATATTGCGATTCAGATAGAAGAAAAAAACATTCAGATTTCAGAATGCTAATCAAAACAGTGCTTTCCTTTCAGTGAAGTGTAGCATTGTACAGTGCTTTATTTACAGTTTCTCAAAGCCCAGTCATGCTTGTAAGTTGTATAACAACCCCTTTTGAGTTTTGACAACCATTAATACAATGGACACAATTGAGAGATTTATCTGCATTTTGAAATAAACAAGAAAACAATTCAATGGAAGAGAATAGCTAGTCCCAGCAACTGTATACATGCATGACGTCCTGTAATGCTGTGATAGCCCCAATCTTAACTCCCACAAGATGCTAATCATGTTGATTGTTTGAATCACAGGTTACAGAGAACTTCAACTTCCACGCTGATACATTAACACTAAGGAATTTAATGACCACATTAGAGAAAGGTACATCCAGATGTAGTATAACTTTTTAACAATTCCATCACTTTGCCTCCAGAATTTACACCATTCAAAGTCATCCATGTATACTGCTATAATTTCTGTATACTAAAAGATTGCCACCATACAATTCCTGAAAAATCGATGGCTTGATGCACATCGCAAAACAAACAGATATGCTTATGTAGGAACAACATAAGGCTCTTTGTAGTCCTTCCACCAAGGAAACAAGAGAGCAATGATAGCTACGACAAAAACAAAAAGATAAACTGGATAGCGAGAACGGTTTGCATTTCTTTTCTTTCCTCCAGTCGTCTTCTTATTCACAGCTTGACATTCTTGACATGGAGATTTGGCTGCACCATCAAAATCCTCATCATCATTGTCAGCCGGGAACTTCAAATCTTCTATTAGGGCATCAGTGTTTTGCATATGGCATTGATTTTCCTGCCGAATTGAGTCCCGAAATTCTTTTCTTTCCTCAAGCTCACTGTTTTTTCTGAACTGAAGAATATTAGTACATGGCCCTGAGCAGTGTTGTATAGCTGAACTTTCAAGTGGTGGGTGACCATCTTGTTCTGGGTCTCTACAGAAGGTGCAAGAATGGAGTTGCTTTCTTGGAGTAGAGTTCATCCTCATGTCACCTGATAAAACCTGTGCCCTAGATATCTGAAATAAAACATGAGTCAAAGTGAGAGAGATGTAAATTCATTTAATTCTAAGGAAGTTATGTCTTCAACCCAAAATCATGTCAAATATAAACCATTGAAAGACAAATCTTCAGCACGCTGATGAAAATGCATATCCAAACAATTAACATATATGTGGATGGTATATGAAAGCGACATCAAAATATTTTCATGCTATTTGGGGCTAAGGAATGGAAATAATATGTTAAAGAACAGCAATTAATCATACAGCACATTTGACATTTTAAGTAGATGAAAGCTAATATGGGTTTCTGCCACATACCTGAGAGCAGTGATTCGTTGCATGTGCTGCTGAACAGACATAACATGGGTCAGCAACTCTTGTTGGCACATCTGACAACCTCCTGACTGGCTTAACTGGATCAACAGAGTTGAAATGTGCCATCAAACCTGAAGCCTCATGACTATCTGGAATAACAGTGTGAAATAAGTCATGATTGGATATCCCATGTGATTTGTCGGATTTGTTACACCACAGCTGCCGCCTTGCACGTGTGCTTCCAGATACACCACCACATTGTCCCACTGAATGTTGAGAATCAAAATCAGTAGACAAATGAACAGAGCGCAGGTCACAAGAATGTGAATCACATGAACCGTCGTCTCTGATATCCGCATCATCCATGAGAGAACATGAATATGAACCCTTTCTGCCATTTCTTACAGAATAGTTTGCTAACTGACTCAAATTATTGCCATGTCCACTCTCTTTCTGCCTGCCAACAAGTAGCTTAGCAGTCTCAGATGCCTCAAAAGCTGCAATGCTGATGTCTGGCATAATGTCATCCTGGAATTGCTCCATAGCATGGATGATACTACTGATCTCAGAAGATATAATCCCAAAATCCAAACCCTTCATGATGGAATGTATCATTTGAATCGACAAAATAATCATCTGAGAACTGCTTGACTTAGCACTTTCATCCAGTATCTGTAAGCCCGATCGTATCAAAGATCGCCCATAAGGCTCAAGCGTCAGAGGATTTTGTGTCGACAAAACAACCACCAGGTTTAAGTGCGCGACACTCGGACCATGTGCCTCCTCTAGGGCCCCTGAGACTTTCAAGCAGACATCATTAACCAGCTCGTTAGACGCAAATCGCCAGTTGTTGGATTGCACAAGCGCGGCAACACAAAGAGCAGAGCCAAAAGAGTTGCTCTCCACCTTAGTGCTCATCAGACAATCTGCAAAGGGACGACAAAGCAAGCTAATGATTGCGCTTTTCTCCTCTTCCGTCGCCAGAGGATCAACGACGTACCGCGATAGCATACAGACAACCTTGGAGCAACTACTGGCATTCTGCGAGGACATCATCCTAATGATTGCCGAAACGATCAGGCTGATGTGTGGCACAATCTTGCGGCCGTGCGCTTGTGCGGCGGTCTCGAAGATGCACAGCATCTCCTCGAAGGAGCGTGGCTTCACAGGGTCACAAACACGGGCAAGAAATGGTGGGAGCATGTTCGAATCAAGCTCTTTCACATACTGTTTCAGGCCACTGAAGGCAGCCTTACTGGTAAGGGGATCCATCACCATCAGAGAGCCCCTGTGGATACGAAATACAGCATCACCCATCAGAGATTGCCACAAAACTAGATCCAGTAGTCGCAGTTGATTGAACCACCCCCAAAATATTTTCTTGGGAACAAAGAACTAAACTACTACTACTACTACTACTAATAAGGGTTTTAGGCAAAGAGGAAGAGCGTCAAAACCTAGAAGAGGGGAGAAGATGAGGAAAAAGGTGTGGGTAGAGCGGAGAGGGATGAGAGGATACGGGTGCTCACCGGCGGCGAGCGGAAGGAAGAGGAAGCAAGCAGGCGGGGGACGCCGGCGACGCTGCTTCCCGTCGCGGGATGGAGATCGGCGGCGGAGGGAGGAGTCGATCTCCGCCTCCGGGAGTCGAGTCGAGTAGGGCCGTCGGTAGGAGTCAAAGGCCCATTAACGCAAGGGCGGTATGGGCCTTTTTAGGCACCCATCCAATACTTGGCCTAATCAAATAATTTCTCATTTCTCATTTCCATTTGGAACCTGCTTCCTTCGTCGGAAGTTGACCTGCTTCAAGTGAAGTCTTCATCTTTTTATTCATGGCATACCAACGTGGCTAACCGAGTTGCAGAGGCGTTTCTGGTGTTCTCTTAAGGATTTTGTGGGAGACCCAGTGATCTTGTGAAAGGCTTGAGTTCGCCTTTCATAGTTAAGAATGGCTACCCAAAAGAGCGGTTATGAACTTTGTGACCATAAAAGGGAGTGAGAATATTGTGTAGAGTGTTGGAACGAGAACCGGTGAAGATTGCCAAGTCTCTGATACCTCGTGCACAAGTCTCTGTATCTTTGTGTTTGATCTTCCTATATGTCTCAATCTCTTTACTACTTGTAATTTACATTGTTAGTTTGAACTGGAATTGTAAATTATTAGATCGAACTAGAATTGAGTAGGACTTCAATTAGGTAAAAAACTTGCGCCACACTAGTTTGGAATCTTAGCCATACAGTAGCCTTTGTTTATTGCAATTGAGTTTAATCTCAGCCTTTAGTTTTAGAATCCCTATCTAGGCCCCGTTTGATTCAGCTTAGGATTATTATAATCCGGATTATTAGGAGTAAGCTGAAACAAACATGTAGATTATTATGATAGATTATTATAATCTATAAGCTAGATTAGTATAATCTATTAATCTCCTCTAAAGTGCTTTTTTTAGATTATTGGGTGGCTAAAGACCCACTACCCCTAGATACTTCAGAAAAATTACCCTCTTATGCCATCCAATAACAAATCAGGGTCCAACCCCTATGTGCATTCGACTCCTCTCCTTCCCTGGGCAAGCACGTGCACCGTCGGTTTCTCCTCCGCCAGTCGCGCCGCCGCCGTCTCCTCATCCCCTGGTGGCGCCTGCAGATGCAGAGGACAGTGTCGCCCAAGCCCTACGATACCGCGATCAATTGGTAAGAAACCGAACCCAATCCGAAAGAATCCATGGCATGGTTGACCCCCATGGCTCTGGTGGCGTCTCCGATAAAGAAGATGGATCGGGACATGATATGAGGGTGTTTCATGATGCTTTACGCAAATACGCCGCTATCTTCCCTCGTCCTCCACCAGATAATGTCATATATATCCTTTTACTAAACTTTTGTTACTAGTTTCAATGATAAAATGATGTCTCATAGTGTATATTTATGTTTATGTAAATAGAAAATTTTATCTTGTTGACTCGGGCTATCCAAATTGAATGGGATTTCTTGCTCCATATCAAGGGACCAAATACCATTTGCCAGAGTTTCAAGCGGGTCTGCGTCCTAGTGGCAAGAAGGAGGTGTTCAACCACTTACATTCATTTCTTCATAACGTGATTGAGCGTTCTTTTGTTGTTTTGAAGATGAAATGGAGAATTCTATTGGATTTACCGAGCTATCCGATGCTCAAGCAAACAAAAATAATACATGCATGCATGGCGTTTCATAATTTCATTCGAGATAGTAAATTGAGTGACAAAAAGTTTGATCGGTGTGATAATGATGAAAACTATATGTTGATGCCTTCGTCTCAAGGGAATGCTAGTGAATTGGAAGACGAAGAGGGTGACGCAAATATCTTCCGTGATAATATTGCTGATGCTTTATTTGCTAAGAGATAATAATTTGGTGTTTAGTCTATTGTAAAAAAAGTATTCATGAATATTTTATTTATTAATATATGACATTGTTTTTTAGTTGTTTCAATTATGTTTTTAGTTGTTTCAATTATGTGTTGTATACAATGACAAAAGGATGAACAAGACATCCAAAATAGCCGAGGGTATTATAGACTTTAGTCTTTCAAACACAGTAATCCATGCCTCCAATAATCCAAAGAAATAAATAACTCATGACTTATTTTATGTTAGCTTATTATAACAGTAATCTATCTCAATAATCCAAATTATAATAATCCTAAGCTGAATCAAACAGGACCTTAGCTTGTCCAGGGCATGTTTGATGCTATAGCTATCTTGGTAACCAAGCCTATCACTAGATAAGGTAATGAGAACTACCTAGTATATCGACCATGTTTTAAAAAAATAAACAATACTTCACATTTTGGTAAAAATCTGTCTAGATTTTTTTTTGATAATCGTGCGTTACTGGGCTTAGTACCAGAAGGAGTATTCTTACCGTGATAAAAGGGAAGGAAACCCCTGATTGTGCTTTGCCTCCGATGCCAGGGGTCATCCATGAGTTGGCATCTTCTTCCTTCAACCCTTAATTTTACTACTCAACCCATGCTGTACTGATCTTCTTCTAATCAAAACATAAATTTTGTGATACAAACCAAGTTGGTGTGTCTATTGTGTCGAGGAAAATAATAAGGTCCAATGTACTGTAACCGTAAACTATAAGCTTATTAGAAATTAAAGCCATGAACTACAACGATCATGCACACACCAATTAACATTGTACGTTGGTTGCAAAAGGGTCTTTTCTGAATGTAAATATGTAATAGACACTGTTTAAAGAGAATTGACGATGGAAACGTTGCTTTTTATAATCACTGAACTAAACAAGAAACCTCTTTGTTTCCTAGTAGAGGAGAACGAAGGAAGGATACCTCATACCTTTGCGTCCCCCTGCTCATGGAGTGTGACCAAATTGTCCTCATGGCATCCAGCTATATATTTCTGTTGATGCTATTCAGGTCAGTCACAGCCAAGAGGCTCTGCACACACAGTTCGTCACCTTCACATACATGGTTGCACAGTTGCACTTGTTTCTTTCCATCATCCCTAAACTCCATCGTTTGCTTTTCAGCTTATAAATCGTTACAAAAATTTAAGTTTCAAAACTCAACATTAGAGATGTTTTTGAGTTTTTTTTTCACAATTAATTTTCAATATTTGTTTTTAAATTGCTATACACATGTGTATATAAAAAAATTACAAATAACTTATTTTTGCTCGCTTAATCAGCTAGGTTAGAGGACGAGGCTATTTCTTCGAAAACAACTAAGCATCATTCTTGTGAAAAAGCTTTGGAAGATGAAGTGTAGTAGCGGTACAAGTTCAATTGCCTGAAGAGCAGGTAAAGCGAGGGATCAAAGCAGCAAAAAGGCCATGACAGCATCATGGAGTAGATATTCAGATTCACCTCCTCTTTTTCTTCAGCAAGGAAAGGGAGGTGCAATATTACAAAAAAATCTGCAGCAGTTTGTGTTGTCCTTTTTGGAAGGAAGGAGGAAAAGGGGCCCAGGAGGAGGTTGGCTCACACGATGAGTGACACAATGCCCTGTGCCTTGCTTTGTTCAGCTTTGCTTTACTTTGCTTGCGTAGGTAGGAATAGGAAGAGCAGAAATGGAGGGAGAGCAGTATGAAAATTTGGCAGGCGCCAAACATAATAAATGAAATGGAGAACTGCAACTAATCTGTCAAAACTACGACTAGATTGTAGATTTAGCTGGACATTTCGGAGGACTGTAACAATAACGGTTAACTTTTAGTTTTATTAGGAAACTACAATTTTATTACAATGTTATTTGTCCAATAAATTTAGACCCACATATGATACACATATGCAATATTGATGTTGTAAATAGAATACTTTCCCAACTCACATCTCTTTTTTTTCGCACGCACGTTTTTCAAACTGTTAAACGGTGTGTTTTTTGCAAAAAGTTTTTATACGAAAGCTGCTTTAAAAAATTATATTAATTCATTTTTTTAAAAAATTAATAAATACTTAATTAATTATGTGCTAATGAGTCGCTCCGTTTTCCGTGCGAAGGGAATTTCTTCCCAACACATCCAAAAGAACACACCCTAAGTGCTACTTTTGAACAAATAATTACAGTACTGTGAAATTTACTCAATGAAAAAAGTGCAAGATCTGAATTGAATGGGAGAAGGAATATGAAAACAAACCAGATTTGCTGCAGATTTACGCATTGACATTGTTCTTCCTAATTTCTTAGAAGGGCTCAGTTCGTTCCAGGCTCGAGCCTAGCCTAAGCCACAGCCCACAGCTCGCCTGACAGTTACGGTCAGTACTTGATCGGCTCGGCTCTGCTCCTAATCGGGTCACGAGCCGACGGCTGGGCTCATTGAGCCAGAGCAATCCGGCTCAGATAAAAACGAAACCCTCCTCTCCTCTCCAAGCGGAAACCTACCCCTCTTCTTCCTCCGCTTCTCTCTCTCTCTCTCTCCAACCGTGCGGCTGCCTCCTCCTCGTCGCTGGCCATGGATGTGCACCCGCCGAATGCGGCCGCCTCCTCGCTGGAGGATTTGTTCCCGCACCAGCCCGCCATGGTCAGTGCTCCGGACCTCCAAGCGTTGCTGCTGCTTCCCCCCTTTCTTCTTGTTTGCTCTGTCTCTCTGACTCTGTGTGGTTTGGTACAAGTCTTTTTTCTGGCCAAGAACTGGGCGTGGTGGGGTTGCGGGTGGGTGCTCTTCCGTGGGGAGGAAGATGGTTTATTTTTCTTGGGGAGTATTGAATGTTTTCTTGGGGGATTTTCTTTTTTCCTCTTTCTAATTGGGGATTTCTTGGGAGTTTTGGTGTGGGGGGTTTGGGGGGTTTTTGGTACAAGAATTGGGTGCGGTTGTGGTGGCCCTCTTCTTCTCTGGTTTCTTGAGATTATTGTTCTGGGACCTAGGGTTTGGGTTTCTTTTTTTACTTGTGTTCTTTACCCTTTAGATGAATTTTCTCCACTGTTCTGTTTGCGTAGAAGAAAATGGGGATTTTCTTGTGTTTCTTGAACTATCTTACCCTCCTATTCATGCGCTGCATTTCCTCGCCCTTTTCTTCACCTTTTCCTATCTATAAATTGGAAAGAATTTTTCGGTTCATAGAGAAATAAATATATTTACAGTTGTTGAGCAATTCATTGAGCCGTACCTTTTCCAGCAGAGCTTCATAGGGAAAAATACACAAGACTATGTTCATGCCAATCTTGCATTAAGCAATAATGCATCCTGCTTTGGTTGTCTTCTTAGTTGTGAGGTCACAGGGAAGAAATGCATGTATGCTTTGTGACTTTCAATATCGACGTGTATATGTTATTTCCTTAACATCACTGTCATTGCATAGACGTATCCATTGTAAAAATCTTCTTTCGTCAGTGGATGATGTGCATGCAAGATTGCGACAGCCATTTTTTTTTATTGTGTCAATCCGGGTGAAAAACCTTTATTGTCGCCGGAAACATTGACAAGAGGCACTGAGCTTTATCCTATTTCTTTTAGGGATTGCTCAGTTTTATTGTGTAATTCTAAAGTTTTACTGTTAGAATTCAATAAAGGGCCTACTGCCTGCATCCCCATGTGAAATGTGGTTACCTAGCCCCCTTTTGGTTTGGAGTTTCATTTGGTTTGTTGCAGGTATAGCATTTACTGCATGCAATTGATCCTATTGTGTGCCCACTGCCCACTATAGTGTTTAATTTGTAAGTGTAACTGAGAGATTGCTGTGGCAGTTTTGTATTCCTTGGCACAATTACAAATTGTAGATGCAGCACCTTTTATGTTTGAAGGGCCATAAATTTCTAGATGCTTGAGATATATGAACTTCAAGTTTGTTACTGCTGAATACCAGAAAACAGCTGATACTGATCACTGGAATTTTATCTTCACTAATTTTTGTCAGAAAAACTTTTGAGGAATTTAATTGTACCACGCTTCAGCTAATTTAATTTTTTTGATTTTGGACCTCCATGCATGTCTTGCTGTAATGTAGTAGAACAAGAGCTTTGTAAAGCTATAATTCCTTCACTGTTATGTAATTTAGTTTTTAAAAGATGGATAGATAATTGTTTTCTCCATTGCAATCTTATCTAACATTTCTATACTTGGCAGGAAAGTGATGGAAGTGGCATAGAGTGGCTTTCTGTCTATGTAGAGGACTGCTTATCAACCTCTGCATCCTGCACAAATCCTGTCTCCGCAGAACTACCGCCTATTACAATGGCAAGTCAAGGTGCTGCAAAACCAAAGTTACCACCACGTTCATCTTCCAATGCAAGAAAAAAGAAAAGGAGCCTGGCCTCTGTCATAAGCGACACTGATGACCAACATTGTATCACGCTGTTTGTTGAGCCACCGCTACTCCTGCTTGATCATAAGGACTGGCTAGCAGAGAGTGAGCTTATCCTCCCCAAGAAGGACAAAGATGAAGAACTTGTCCAACAGCAAGAACAAGAGGAGGAAGAGAATTACAAGATGAGTGCAGGAATGCAATTCCAGCAGGAGCAACTGGTGATCAGTTGTAGCTATTGTTTGTCCAGCCAATCACCACAGTGGTGGGATGGTCCATCAGGGCCCACCTGCGATGCTTGTCGTCTGAGGATCGAGGCGGGGAATGGGCTCACCACCAGTTCCAAGAAGCGCTATGGCCAAGAGATTGACAAAGAACAGGACATAGGAAAACGGCGAGATAAGAAGAAGATCAAGAAGGCTGTGTATGTGAATGACGAGCTGCCACCAGAGGAGCCAGTGAAGAGGTGCACCCATTGCATGTCCTACAAGACGCCACAATGGAGGACTGGTCCCTTGGGGCCTAAGACGCTATGCAATGCTTGCGGCGTGAGGTTCAAGTCTGGCAGGCTGCTGCCGGAATACAGGCCTGCTAACAGTCCAACTTTTGTGAGTGACATACACTCCAATTCTCACAAGAAGGTCATGCAGCTGAGGAATTCTGTTTCACACCCAAGGAAGTGAGCTGGTGGTTGGGAACGTCTCGATCTGTTGCGTTTAGTGTTAGGAGCTCTTCGGTTGTAGAAGTAAGCTGATAATGAAGAACATCTTAATCTGTCTCATTGAATTTTAGGTGGGCTCCTTGGTCGTAGAAGTGAGCTGATGATCACATCTCAATCTGCTGCATTGAGTTTTTAGGGGCTCTCAGCCTTAGATGCTGAGAAAATGAAAGCAGAATCTAGTTAGGTGTCAGATGAACTCTTTGTTAGCTCTAGCCGTTTTGTAACTTGAGAAATTAATCTGCTAGTTGTTGGAGATCGTCAGTTTAATACCAATGGGTGGTTGCTACCTTGTTACCCCACCATTGTCTTGCAGCATGCTTGTTCTGTGATACTTGCTGAATATGTTTGCAAGATGGAATCAGAATTCAGAGCAGCCTCTTAGACTATGTTCTGTGATACTTGCTAAATGTGTCTGCAAGATGGAATCGGAGCAGCCTCTTAGATTATATTCCGCACCATCTAAGATCTTTGCACATACTCCAGCCATGCCCTGTTCTCCATATGTTCATAATTCTCATTATAGTAGTATTTGTCATTCTTTTCTGAAGTGGAATTTTGAGAGCTTCTCATTGTATGGTTTTGTTGGGGATGCAAAACTGCAAATTTTATCTCCTTGGACAAGACATGAGCCCCAGATAGATTTAGGGTTCATGTTTCCTGTTAGCGTGCTAAAATTCAGGCCAATCACCTGAAAATTGCAAGCTACATGGTAAATATCTGGATTAACTGTTATCATCCTCCTAATATCTGATCTTATGAGAACAAAATCTTGGCAAATGCAACAAAGCCATAACTGATTGTTTTCCTGGTAGCAAATTCTGCTCAGCAGTAGATCAGATGCACTGCATGAATCAATGCCCTGCAGATTTCAGATTTTTCAGACCACAAAGTTGTCTTCAATTCAGAAATCTCTCTGCAGGCTCTACGCTTGCACACTGGGACAATTTCCATGGCTGGAGATGATGAACAATGATGCAGCTGTGCTTGTAGTCTTCTGTCCACTCAAAATTAAAGCAAAGGAAAGGAAGGTCTAGTCTAGGTTACCTTTCTGCTGTTCTTTTATCATATTGGAGCCTTTTTTGGTTGCACATGGTTGGCCCTCTTCTGCCATTGCCATGCTTGCAATTTTACTGACAATTAAAGCTCCATAATCATAGATCATGGTAGCCAAGAAGCTCAATTCTGTACTTGTCTGAAGAAACTCACCCATGCGTGTTCTTGCAAGTAAAAGCTCACTCTTTTTTAAGTTCATAGTTTGGCCTGCCTCTCCCTAAATGTCAGCAGAGAAAAGGCAAAGCTGTACTACATTGGACCATCCTTGTCCTTTGATGCTGATGCTATGAATGATTTTATACCACCACAAAAATAAAGCAGTAGAAACAAGAAGTCAAGTGCCTAGATAGGTAAGGTAGCTTGTTGACAATGGACAACGCTAGTCTTGTCTGCAACTGAATTCACTGAAGATGCTCCTAAAAACTCACCAAAGATGTTGACAAAGTTGATTTCTTGAATCAGATTGATCCCTAGAAGAAGAGGTGTAGTATGTCTCCTAGCTATTGATTTTTTAAAATTTTTTAAAAGAACAGCTATAGATCAGGTCAGGTCAAAATCTATGTGGGTGTGACTCCCTTTCTACAGGACCAAGGTTGTGCATTTACAAGTAGTTACAGGTAACTAAACCAATGAATGATGGTGTACTGCACCCTGGCATTGCCAACAGCCAAACAGTGCCTGGAACATGAGCATAGCCTGCATTGCACCTTTTTGACTGATGTTGGCTCCTTTTCTCCTGCAAAAGCCAGTTAGCAGCAGCAGCAAGGACTAGGAGCATCAATGTTCATCAGTACTGTTTTGTATTTTTTCTGTCAGCCATGGTCCATAAACTGGTGCAACACTTGTTTGGGCCTGATGTAATTCTTCAGAGCACTACTGCTCTCTTGTGAGAATATTTGTGGTTCAGAGAAAGATCCCAAATCATGAGAGTTGTTATCTTATAAGAATATTTATGGTTCAGAGAAAGATCCCAAAACATGAGACAGATCATATGATGCTTTATTTCACTCACACAGGCTGATAAATGCCATGTAAAGGGTTCTGATATACAGGGTAGATGAAATGCAAATTGTTATCACTACAAGGCTAACACACTGTGTTCCCCACTGCTAAACAACCAGAACGACTTGAAAATGGCAGGCCAATGTATGTTTAATAACACAAGTAGAGACACCAAACTTTTATTCCTGTGGATTCCCAGAGATTGTGCGTTTTATTCAACCACCATGTTCTCGGCATCCTTCTTGATGGACTGGAAGAGCACCGACGAAAGGTACCGCTCACCAAAGCTTGGGAAGACAACCTACATTGAGGGAAGGGTGTTAGTGCGGGGATGAACATGATGAAACAAATCGACAATGTGGAGATAGTGCTTGTTTTGGACGGCAGTTCGTTCTATGCAAATTGAAATTACAGATGCCGCAATGACAAAACAAGAACTGAGATTCGTTAGCATTCCTCTAGGTCACTGGAGTGTAAATTTGGAGTATATCTGTACATTTGGACTAAAATACCAAATGGATATGGGGAAAAGACAAATGCAGGTGCAGTTGAAGTAGCTTTAAGCCGCAGGTATTAGAAATTCAGAGGTAAGAAAAATGTAACACTTACAACAAAAAGTTTTCCTTCATTTTCTGGCCTCTGAGCGAGCCTAACAGCTGCTGCAGCAGCTGCACCTGAAGATATTCCAACCTACAATTATTTACATCACTGATGACTTCAGCAAAGGTACCATCCGAATGATCCGTATATGGAGAGGCTTAACAAAAGCATTTTGTGTACCTACAGATTAATAATAGAGCACATAAACGAACATCAAACACAAAACTTACCAGCAACCCTTCTTTCAATGCAAGAGCCTTTGCCATCTCGATAGCTTCATCACTTGAAACCTGGCAAACAGTTCAATGCACCAAACGTTCATACCAGATTAAAACTTAAAAGAAGCAGATATTTGCTAAGACAGCATGAATAATATCGCAATGAATAAAAGTAAAGCTATGGATCAAGTGAGCAAAAATAACATGGTGCTAAATTATATATATATGTCTTTCTACAGCTCAACTTAATACAGAATCATAACATACTTGTACAACTTCATTGATGAGGTCAACATCCAGGACCCCAGGAATAAAACCAGCTCCGATTCCTTGAATCTTGTGTGGCCCTGCATTAGAAGTAAATCTTGAATCCAAGAGTCCAAAAGAAGAAGCATCAAGAAAGAAAGCAGAACTGTATGTAAAATGGTTCACAAGATCCCTTCTTCAAAAGGATATTCTTTTCTATCGAGAGGTACAAGGATACACTATTGACCCCAGAAAATGAGTCCTTTGGGAGCACACCAACAATCATCAACCACATGATAATTCTAATTTCAAAATGCAGCCATCCAATGATAAAATCTGCTCTCCCTCCTCGACAAGATATTCACGACTAAGTCCCAGACAACCGCAAATCAGAGATTTTGTTTTAGCTTTTGGCTATTGTGGGAAAACTAAAGTGCGGCAAACAATTTATAATTTTTATATTGTCACAACCAGAAAATGAAATAAAATCATGATATGGAATTAACGGATGACTCCTTATTACCAGGCTTTCCACCAGATAAGACAGCGCTCTCGACTGGCTCCACACCATAGATCTTACATAAGAAAAACAAATAAAATCAGATACTATTTTTCCTAAAGGAACAAATGCTGGAACTTTAATTATTCAATGTGGCAAACCAAAACTATATTATAGAACTTTCTGGTCCTTACCTTGATATCAGGATTTTGCTCTCTAAGGTATCGTCCAGCTCCAGTTATAGTGCCACCTGTCCCAATACCAGAAACAAAACCATCAATTTTACCTCCTGTGCTTTTCCAGATTTCAGGTCCAGTGGTCTCGTAATGGATCTGCATAACATCCCAGTATGAGTCCACAGAACACAAATATAAACAAGGGTATTAAAATGTTAAATAATGCTACACCTTTGGGTTAGCACGGTTCTCGAATTGTTGGAGGATAAATGAGTTGGGTGTCTTCGCTGCCAGTTCTTCTGCCTTTTGGACAGCTCCTTTCATTCCCAAGAGTGGGTCAGTAAGTATCAATTCAGCACCAAAAGCCTTCAATATGATTCTCCTCTCCATGCTCATGGAGGCTGGCATCGTGAGTACAAGTCTGTAACCCTTTGCAGCAGCCATGAAGGCCAGTCCAATGCCTGTGTTGCCACTAGTTGGCTCAATCAGCACACTCTGGCAATCATTGACAGAGAAAGCAAAACATCAGCAAAGCCAGGTCTTACGTTCTTAACTCTATGGAAGTTATAATAGATTTAGCTTTACTAGCAGTTTGAAGAAGTGTTTACCAACAAAAAAAACTGCTAACTTACTATCACATCAAAAGCATTGTAAACTTCCCTTAGTTAAATATGCTTTAAGCTACTAGTTGAATCATGCAGATGGTAACTGGAAATATAAAAATTACTTTGGTCAACTGGCAAAGTATCTGCAGAAATAAAACACCTAGATGCAGGAGAAAATGAACAATACTGCAAACCAAGGCCACATTCATCATTCATGGCTCCTAGACACAGCAAATATATTAATCTAGAAGAAGCATGGTATGTCAAAATATGCTGCTATTGAAAATAATATAATTGTTCTTATAAAGAATAAGCAAATCAAAAAACTGCAGTGATGCAATGGAGCCTTGATCTTATTTGTCTGAAAAAAAATTACTTGGTCATCTATTCTTTAACAGAACAAGTACTACGAAAACTATTTCTAAAACAAGACAAGACAAGACAAGGTCTATTTTATTGTACATAACTAGCTAGAAACATATGCTGGGTCATCTAGTACTAATCAGTCCATACAGCAGGTTTCCATTTAATGAAGAAAATCAATTCATCTTTCCAATAAAATCAACTAAACAAAACCAGACTGGCCCAAGCATCATTCATTAGGTCATCTCCAGGGTTTACTTTACCGTTTACCGGCCGGTTACCGCGACCCGGCGGTACGGCGGTTACCGCAGTAACCGCCAAAAACCGCGATAAATTTGACTTCCAAATTTTGAATTCAAAATTTGGGGAAACCGCGGTAAGGACCGCGGTAACCGCGCGGTATGGAGCGGTAACCGCGTGGTTTGACGTGGTTACCGCTCGATGTTTGGCTGAAAGAAGAACGAAATGAAGAAAATGATTAAAAAATTAGAGAAATTTGAATAAATATTACTCTTTTTCGAGAAATTTCTTCACCATAATACACTACAAATCAAGCACTACCTTCACCAATTTTTTGGATTTTTTTTGAATTTTTGAATTCGGTCAAAATTCATCAAACCGTACCGCGTGGTACAGGTTACCGTACCCCCGCGGTAAGGGCGGTAACCGCGGTTACCGCCGGTAACGGAAACCCTGGTCATCTCCATTGCAAAAATAATGTTTAGTGGCCTCTTCATCAAGAATAAATTAGGGAAACATGCCATAACGTGAGATGGCAGAATAACAGCTATCGGATAACTTATGATTATGCAGTCGAGTGACAGCAGGGGATCACATTTGTTTGCCTTTGACTTAGATAACACGCAGAACACCTTATTCATTTTCTATACACTATAAAATATCTCGCCCAATTCAGTAGGTGAATGGTCCATTTCTTATCCGATCTAACTACCTATTTGAGCTTTCGCCACATGCGCCAGTCAACTCAAACTCTTTCTTATGCACGCCCTTTCATCAGCAGACCAGCTCCAACATACTCTCAAACAATAGTGGGATCCCAAGAAATAATAAATGAACAACATTCACATTGAAATTGGAAGCACAACTAGTTTATAAGACCAAACCATTCCATTGGTACAGAACACCGAAATCATTAAAGAAAAAATCAATTTCCTCACCTTGCCTGGAGTGATCAGCCCCTTCTCCTCTGCATCAGTGATCATACTGTATCCAATCCTGTACAAACCCAACACAACCAGAACAAATTTTCATCTCAAAATCCAAGATGCAAGTAAGAGCTCTAATCACATCTCCATTCCGGAAACAACCAGAAATAACCGATTTTTCAGACATAATCCACCACCCTCCAGTAACCAAGTTACAGTAAAACATGACAAGATGATAAATTTCAGGAGAGCTCACCTATCCTTGACGCTGGAGCAGGGCTCCATAGACTCGAGCTTGGCCGCGACGCGCCCGACGCACCCATCGGTCACCCGGTTGAGGTACACCAATGGCGTGTTCCCAATCAACTGCATACCACAAAAGATTCGATCTTTTCTCCCTCAATCACATCCCAACACCAATCCAAACCTCAACAAAATGCCATAAAACCGAGATGAAGAACAAGAAACAATCTGCGCTCTCACCTCGGTGACATCCTTTGCGATGGCTGGCGACGCCTCACCCATTATCCCGTCAGGAATCTGAACCAAAAAAAAAAATCCACCAAAAAGAACACTAAATTTAATCCTCAATCACCGCATCAACACGGAAACTCCAAGCGAATCCTACCGATCTGACAGCGAAACAACAATCCTTGCTCCTTGGTTGGAAATGACGGCTCTTGGAGTTGGAGGAGGAAGCATCAGGAGGCGAGGTTTTATACAGGAGAGGAGGTTGGGGAGGTCCATGGCTGCGCAGGAAGGCTCGGTCCACGGTGCGCCGTGTCACTGCAGGTGGGGCCCGGAGGAGATGACTCCGATGGCTGGTGTACGTGGACCGGAGGGACGGCGTTCGTTGAACCTGGACGGCCATGGTTTGGTCGCCAAAAGGCAGCAACAAGAGGTGATCGAATTCAGTGAGCTAATGGTGTTTCAGTTGCTGAAGCCACAGCTCTCTCTGGCTATAAATAAGTGTTCCAGCTACGAAAATTCAATCGTGGATGAACGACAGGGGATTATCCTATTGATTTACAGCATGCAGGATATAGAGATTTTGTAAATTCATTTGTCGTCCTACGTCGACATCAGAACGAAATTGTTTAGTTTTATACAATTAATTTGGTTATTGTCAATACTTCTTTTTTATATTAATATATAAAATTGGTGTTACTAGGTAACCGAAGAGCTAAATATAATAATAAGCGTATTTGTGCAATAGATGATTTAGCAGTGTGCCCTTCTTATATGAGTGATTCTTATACTACTATATGATTGGGTATGGGCGTTTCTTTTAATTGAGTCTTTGAGATAATTAAAAAACATCCCATGTTTTTATTCCATTGTCATAAAAGGAAAAAAAATCCCCATGAATGATATCATTGCCCGGCGGCATGCATGCAGTTGGCAAGTTCTTCTCGTCTCACAGCATATTGCCTCTCGGGCATTCCAATTTCTACAAATAATTTCATTCTAAGGACTAAGGTCGACGTCGCCATCCCGGTGCACGCGCTTTGCAGAACTGGAATAGTTAGCCAAACCAACACCAACCAACGACCTTACACATCACTACCCTATCCGTTCTATAAAAGATTTTAATCGGATGGTACACACATTCCCTATATTTTAAAACACAGATAATAACTAAATACCTTTTCATTTTTAATATATGATGACGTTGGATTTTAGCCACGTGCTTGAACGGTCGTCTTATTAAAAAAACAAATATAAAAAAATATAAGTCATACTAAAAATAGCTTTAATAGTAAAACAAGTAACAACATGATAAATTATTATTACATAATTTTTAATAAGATTAAAGGTAAAACGTATATACAAAAGTTAACGGTGTCATAGAGGGAATAGTGCTGATCTATTCGGTAGTATAGAGAAATAATGCCATTTTAGCGAGGTAACATACATTAAACAGTAATCATTATGATTATTTGTTATTTGGAATATGGCTGGGTTTTAACCATATATGTGAAAAATGACGTGGTCAAATTCATTTCTGTAACATTGTATTATACTACTTTTGTAATTTTATATTTATATACAGAATTAATTAGAAAAATCATTAATCCTCTGCAAAATTCTGTTCCTTCCCATAAAGAGTATCTTGCACTCTTTCCTATAAATTTCTTTTGCGAGGACTAATTAAGGAAAAGATTCTAATATGGAGCCGTACAGTTGGCAGTAAGTCTTGGAACCAATTATACACACACACACGCACGAACGAGATGACGATACAAGTTCACCGTCATGATAATTCTCTGTCCTTGAAACAAAATGACAACAAAGTCATTTCCCTACGCTTCACATTTCAACCCAAAACGAGATTGCAAACCTTGAGTGAGTGAACCTCAGCCGCTTGATGCATACACATCGGTGGATCAGCCTCATGCAGGTTGGTCCAGGTACGGCAGATCACCGAAAATGAGAGACCGATATTGATTGATTCATCTTCATATGCATCGATCAGTCTCATTATTGTGCATGCCAGTTCATATCCTTGGCAAAAATTAGAAAAATAGAGAGCAAGAATCACGCAAATAGATATAATCGATGTCAGGTATCTTTGCACGTTATATGTTATCATTAATTAGCTTACAATATACTCGCTCTGAATTTTTCAGATTTATTGGACTAGGTTGTATCAAATTCTTTCTTAATTTTATTTGTTTTAAAATGAAGAGTGCAACTGAAGCTTATTTATGAAATGATCCAATCAAGTTGTCATGCGACCAAATCTTAGAATAAGTTAAGCACATATGTCTGCATGTGTAGATATAGTTATATATATATCGATCAGCTAGTCCTTTGACAATTTTTGTGATTAAAAATAGTATGGGTCATTAATTCGATATGATGGCCTTTGCAAGGCTGAAGAGTCATTAGTCTTAAGGTACAATTGTGTTCTTGTCTTTGCTTTCCAGTTCGATTATGATTTTACCCTTGTTTTTTAGGATTTTTGATTTTGCCCCTACTTTTTTTGAAATGAAGCAACCGTCTGCCTCTATTTTGTGAACTCATGGTAACGGTGTTAAATGTGTGGTGAATAGACAAATATACCCATACTTTTGAGATCAATAATTTTGACATGAACACTAGACACTTGTGGTTCATTCAACAAACGTGATGATACAATGGCCTCAAATAAATGGGTGGCTGATCGAGTGGTGGACTTGTTGCGGGATGACCCCACATTGGGACCAAAGGAGTTGCACAATGAGCTGAAGAAGACATACAAGATAGATGTCCCATATGATAGAGGTTTTAGAGGCAAAGAGAGAGCACTTGATATGATAAATGAAAAGTAGGATGACAGCTATGATTTGCTACCACCTATCGAGATGAGCTTCTAAGATCAGTACTAGGTAGCTCAAACACTGAAGAGCACAATGGTGATGTATGTTTTAGAAGGTTCTTTGTTACTCTTAAACCTTGCATTGATGGGTTTTTGCAAGGTTGCAGGCCATATATTGCTATGGACTTCACTCATTTGACTGAAAAGTCTAGAGGTCAGTTGGCATCAGCTGTTGCAATAGATGGTCACAATTGGTTATTTCCAATGGCATATGGAGTGATTGAGATAGAGTCTAAGGAAAGTTGGACTTGGTTTGTCCAGAACTTGAAGAAAGCCATTGGTACTTCTGAAGATAAGTTCAACTTGCAATTTTCATCTTTCATGTATCATCATTCAGTTACTAACATGACTCCTTTGTGATCATGCAACTTTGGTCATCAGCACTGATGCAGGCAAAGGAATAGAGGGGGTTGTGGATGATGTGTACCAAGGGGTAGAACATAGGGAGTGCATGAGGCACTTGTGAAAGAACACGAAGAAGAAGTTCCATGATTCTCTATTTGTCCAAAATATGTGGGCGGCTGCCAAGATCTTCACAACAGAGAAGTTCACCTGCCACATGAACAAGATAAATGAGAAGTGTCCGGAAACACTTGCCTGGTTAGATGACAATCATCCATATACATGGAGTAGAAGCAATTTCTCTGAAGTGTGCAAGGTAGATTACATTAACAATAACCTCTTTGAATGTTTCAATAGTTGGGTGTCAAAAACCAAAGGATAGACAAATTGTTGATATGCATGATACTATAAGGCAAATGATCATAAGCAAATTTGTTCTCAGAAGGAACATTGCTAGTAAGATGAAGGGGAGGATAATCCCAACTATTACCAATGATCTAAATGTTAAAAGCAAGACTATAAAGGACCATGAGGTGCTAATATGTGGAGCTGAGACAACTGAAGTAACTATGGCCACCATTAGATATACAGTGGATTTGGAGCAACAAACATGTAGTTGTAGGGGCTGGCAAGTGACAGGAAAGCCATGCAATCATGCTTTAGCTTTCATTGCAAAGCTTAGTAGGGAGGTAGAGATGGATAATTTTGTGGATAAGTACTTCTCTGTTGAAAGGTTCAGAAATACATATGCAGGTACTTCAGTCCAATGACATCGAAGCATCGCTGGCCACGTGTGTGGATCTAGGCTATAAAATCAAATCAAGAGATCCAAATTGAGAAGGAAACCTGGGAGACCAAGAGTTTCTAGGATCAAAGGATTTGAAGAGGCTGGCACTAGTAAGAAAAGAAAATGTAGTGAATATCATGAGCTAGGTCATACTGTAAAGTATTGCCAAGGTGGTCTCACAGCTAGTCAAAAAAGAGGCAATCATCTTCAAACATTGGAACAGGAAAAGGCAGCAGTGAACCAATTGTCACGCATATATCAATGTGAGTCATTTATCTTTACTCTTTGTTTCTTTATTAGCTATTGATTTCTATTTTTACATAAATAACAACTTGTTTATTGACACACTTTCACTTCCATCATATGAAGTGCTGCTAGTGCAAATAATATGGGAGGAGAAAGACCACCAACAGAAGAAAGGGGAAGGGGAAGGGGAAGGGGAAGTGCAAGCGCAAGTGCAAGTGTAAGTACAAGTGCAAGTGCAAGGGGAAGGGGAAGGGGAAGGAGAGGAATGCTAGCTGAATTGTTTGGTCCTTCAATGTGATATTTGAACTCCATATGTAATAGCTTTCTACTATTTTACTTTTCCTTTAATGGCCATATAATCTAGACATGTAATTTGTGGTGTTATGTTGACTATGTGATACTATCAACGCTCCCTACTAGCTGGCTTTTGATGGATATTAATGTGTGTTGTTGAGTATGTGCTACTTTTGACGCTTGCACATGTTAGATGTGATATGTTGAAAATATCTATTGAAATTATGTCAAAGTTATTGCTGAAATTCTGTTAAAATTTTATCCAAAATATTGTGTTATGTCATCTTTTACAAATTGTGTTAAAATTATTGCTAAATTTTTGTCAATTTTTGACAAATTTTGTCAAAATTTAGGTCACATATGAAATACGTACAAATTCAACTTGAAACATGTCTAGGGTTCACGCCAATATTATTGATCTCAAAAGTAGGGGTATATTTGTCCATTCACCACACATTTAACACTGTTACCATGAGTTCACAGAATAGGGGCAGATGGTTGCTTCATTTCAAAAAAGTAGGGACAAAATCACAAACCCTAAAAAATAGGGGTAAAATCACAACTGAACTGAAAAACAAGGGGAAAAACACAATTGTCCCTAGTCTTAATTAACCAGAAATAAAAAATAAGGAGCTCCTAACTAGTGTGGCACATGTAGCAGATGCATGTCTCTATATATAATTAAACACAACGTACTACGACTTTGGAGGTATATATTGTTTCATTATCTAGTAATTGTTGATCATTTTTCCTCCCAAATTTTGGGATCCTCACTCCTTGCTTTGATTTTATTATTTAGTTATTTTTCAAAAAAAAGACAAAAAGATTACCTTATCTAAATAAATAAAAGGAGAGTCCCTTCTCGCAAAATTACGTGTCCACGTCATCAAGAAAACTTTTTTTTAACCGTCCGATATTATCACCAGCCAATATGAACCGCCGGATGGCTCAATGGCAAAAGATCATGAAGATCCTTCATGAAACTTCAATTAAAAACTAGGTCCTTCCATGCCCCTGTAAGGCTGCTTTCGGCTGTCTGCTTTCCAAACACGCACAGTAAACACGGAAAACGAAACGGCCATTAGCGTGTGATTAATTAAGTATTAGCTAAATTTTTTTTCAAAAATGAATTAATTTGATTTTTTTAAGCAACTTTTGTATAAAAACTTTTTGAAAAAAATGTACCGTATAGTAGTTTGAAAAATATGCACGAGCGAAAAATACTGTGCGCGCAGTTCACACTCACGAACACAGCTAAGTCTAGAACTGATCATTTTCCGTTTTGCCCCCTCCTCTCGCTGTCTCCCACGGCGCTGCTTCGCCGCCATCTCCCACCGCCACCGCCGCTTCCGTACGCGCAAAATCATGGTCGTGGAGCAGTAGTTCACCTCTCCCGATAGGCCGATAGCGACCTGCAGGGGCGAGGCGGCTCTCCTGCTCCCTCTCAAGGTCGCCGCAAACGCGCGCAATCCCGACGACGCCACATCATCGCATCATGATGCCATGCTGGTGCTCTTCAAGCGGATGCTTGCGCCGCCCGAGGAGATCAGGGCGCCATTGCTGGCCTTGCAAGCTGCCATTCACCAACAGCTAGCGTTGCCTCACCGTGCAAGATATATATCAATGGCATTCTCGAGTTCCTCCGATTTCAGCAACTCACAACTGCATTCCAATCGTCCTTCCAGCGTCGTACCGACCAGCGGCAATGTCTCGTCGGCAACAATTACATCGCCGAGATAACTCTGCGTCCAGCAGCCACAGATGAACTCTCTTCTCTGTCTCCAGTACACGATCATGGAGAGATTGAGATCCTTACTCACCACAGGAGAAGGTTGCGTGATGCCTGATGGAAATCTTGAGGCTATCTACACATTGTTGTCCATTGTGCCAGCTCCGAATTATTCATCCTCGGCAGCAGCCCACGATGTATCAGCAGCATCAGGGAGAGAAGCCGGGCTCCTTCGCCAGTGGAGGATTCTGCAAGAAAAGCTAGAAAAACTGTTTCAGAAATACGCGGATCAGCATTGCTGGGTAATGTTTTTTTTCTTTTTTGAAATTATTGCTTTTATTACAAAACGTACTGAGTAAAAATCCACCTAGCTAGGGGAGTCATCAAAGTCCTAGAAATTTTGAATTGTAGATTTATACGTTTAGGGGCTGTTTGGATGGCTTTCCTACTTTGACACAATCATACATTAATTGTGTGGCCAAGAATATGTTGGGTACAATTGTGGCATGTTGTGGTAAAAAAAATTAATCACTCTATGACAAGTGGCCATCTTACTAACAAGAGAATTATGGCATGAACCAAACACTAGCCTTAGTTGGTCAAACTTGGTTGCCACATGTTTAGCATAAGTTGACACTCAACTAAACAGGCCCTTAATGTGTCATCATGGATCCAAATATAATGTTGCCATACCCTTAAAGAATCGATTTGGCATGTCTGACTTGGAGCTGATGTGCCATCGTCGGGTCTTGGAAGAGGTATGGACACATTTGGACCCATGATGCTACAATATGGAGTACAAATTTAGGGGGTCTAAATCTACAATTTAAAAGTTTAGTGGTGCAGAAAACACTTTAGAGGGAGTTCAATTATGACTGAGCCAGGGTGTATTTTTTTTTCTCGACCTTCTAATCTTGTTGTCCTCCTTAATTGAATTGCAACTGCCCTGATTAATTGCAGGAACCAATATATGAGCTAGATGTCATCTGTGGGGTGAAGAAAGAAAATGTATCTCCTGTGTCCTACCACATCAATTTCTTGGCTTCCCCATGCGATTCAACCACATCAACGCCTGCATGCATGCTTTTCTTTGCTGAAATCTGGGGGTTAAATACTTTTCAGCCAAGCAATCTGATGACCCTGTACAGCCGCAATGCAAATCTTCACTGCAAGGAATTCTGCTGCCCACTGCCTGATTATAACGCATACCATACATATCTAGGTGTGTTTAATTAATTAAATGGACTTCTTCTCCCTTAATTTTCGTTTAGTCAACAGTGTCAATTTGATAATTAAGTCATCACACATGCTTTTAACTTTGTTTTGCTCATATGCAGGGCGATGCTATTTGTGTGAGCCTGATTTGAGCAAGATTGTGCACCCACCATCTGGAAATCATCAGGGTGCTGATTGCGCCAAAATTGAAGGCCTATTGGACTACATGTGTGAACCTCGAAGAACACTTCATCGTCCTGTCGTTGACACCTTCATGCGACTTTATTTTTATTTTTTATTTTTTGCAGGGGCATTCGACTCTAATTTAGGGTTGCTAGCTGAAAGAAATGTGCCGTAGATTGCTATAGGCCCCTGCTGTTCTAGCCAGTTGATGTTGCCCAATCAATTTCTGTAATTGCTCAATGATATTTCCATCCTAATAATTATGTCATTGCTGAAATGTTTTGGTGGATTTGAAAGATGACGACGAGGGTGTAACTTCTCACCTTTTCATCTTAATGAGTGTTTGAAATCACCGCCTAATATGAAGCTATATATAATGACTAATAGCAACTAAATTATACATGAGAGCAAAATATATAATATATAGTTAGGCCATCTTTTTAAAAGCTATATCCAAAGATAACTGAAACTATAGTCAAAGATTTAAAATCTTAATCTTAATAACAATGGCATCGAAGCCTACAAATATATTTGGTGGTAGTCTGTTTGGAGGGAACTTAATTTTGCTGCTACTTTTTGAAGCTGTTGTTCGGGCTGAAATGTATGAAGCTCTTATATACTTCACATTGTCCTATATTCTCCGAATACAACTCTGATTTGGGGCACGAGTTATCTAAGGTGTACATTCTCTGTTTTTTTTTTCGCGTGCACATGTATTTTATCTCCCTCGTATTAACTGGCTGATGAGCAAGACGTCATTAATTGAGTAGTCAAATATTAACGAGATACTAAAAAATAACCAGAAGATTTAGAAATATGATGAGCGCTTCAATGCGTCATCATGCATGCATCGCAAAATCTCTAATTAATATCTCTGTTTAATTTGTAGGGTATACAAATGAAACAAAGCTGCACAACTTTGATCATGAATTACTGTTTGTTTAATTACTACTCCATCCATCTTATATTATAAATCGTTTTGATATTTTAGTCAAGTTTAATCAAATTTATAAAAAAAACAGCAACATTTATAACACCAAATTAATTTTATTAGATACGTTTTGTAGTACACCCTCTTTTCTTAAACTAGCTTAAGACATACCACTGTATACATATATTTAAATATGTTCCGCACATGGTGTATAACTCCGATCACTATTATTTTATTAGACTATAATGGTAATATCTAGCATAATTATAATATCATAGGAGTACTTACCCGGAAATTCTAGTCATATGATTTGTATGTTTTATTGTTTTTAACTAATTATTTTAAGATCTATTAACGAAGAACAAAGTTAATTTTAGAAGTTTGTTGGTGGAATACATCGTCAATAGTGTATCTATATTTATACTTGTCAGTGTCAAGGATAAAGCATACCTTCTATACATGGGTTTGCGGTATACGAAAATACCATATATCTAATAGTATACGATAGGATATATTTTAATTAAGAAAATACTATGGATAAATAAAGAAATTATCTTTCCGGAATAAATGGTGTTCCGAATAAAGAAGGAGAAGCAGAGTCCTACTCAGACACTACAAAGACTGCTCGGATCGTATTCATACTTATCTCCCTAGTTCTACTTGGACAAGAGGAACATATGAGGGTATAAATACAAGACCCCCTAGAAGAAGAGGGAGAGGCCAAGATGTAACGCCCCGATTTTCGTCAAAAATCCTATTTTCAAAAATTTGGTTCTTTGAGTGTATTTAGGATTTTTGTGCCAAAGATCTCAATTGAATCTTTCCCTTGTGAACCCAGAATCTTGATCGTGATATCATCTCCCAAAATTAATTTCCATTATTCGAATTTTGCAGTTCGAATTTTTACTCCTTAACCTTTCCAAAAATTCGTACGGTTGAAATTTCAATTTCGAGATTTTAACCGTGTCGTCAAATAATCTCATTTCCATCCAGAGAGTCTAAAAATATTTATTTTTAGACATCGACCACGGGACCAATATTTCCTATACGTGTGCATATTAAAATCAATATTTCTGCGCACGTATCGACACTCATTTCCTTCCCATTCAAGTATTCTGAAATATTTTTGGAATTCTACCGCCCGGCGATTATCTGTCTTTTTTTCCTGCACCCGTAGTTCTTTACATTTTCATTAAGTCAGACAAGTTAATTAGGTTCATCCAACACTCGTTCAAACATATTTCTTTGCCCTCATTTTTTTTTCCTAAGCTCCCTGTAAAAACCGACGGTTAGGCACTGTCCTACCAGTGCACAGTGAGAGTTTGGCATCGTCTCCGTCTTCTCCGCTGGAGTTAGGCACCGCTCCGCGCCGCTCGCCGAAAAAGTCAGGTAGCAGCTATCGCTAGGGGAGCCTGTAGATGGAGAAACATGCACAGGTGCATCAATGGACGTTCTCGTCGCCAAGTTCCTCCTCCCGAATCACCCTGACAGTATAAATACCGGAGAAACCTTACCGTGGAGTACCTCAGCCGATTCACCACTCTATTTTTACCACTCCGGAGCCGAGTAACCGAAGTCCCAGAATTCATCGCGTCGAGGTGGCCGACTTTCTTCTTCCCTGTTTCTTCATCTTCCTGCTCAGTCCTCCTTCTTCCTCCCCTGCCGAGCCACCCCCTTCCTCTTCCCTGCCACGCGCCGACGCCGCCCACCACACCGCGCGCTGCAGCCGGCACCAAGCCGCCGCTCCCAACCGCAGTCGGCGCCTAGCCGACCGGCCGCTGCTCCCAGCTGCAGGCCGACGCCGCGTAGCCCCTGCCATGCCGAGGCCAGCTGTGCGCCACCGCCCACGCGCCGCGCCCGCGCGCCGTTCCGGTCGCGTCACCGCTCGCCGACGCCGCTGCCGCCGTCTCGGCCAAGGCGCGCCCGCGCCGCACGCGCGCCGTCGCCCGCGCCGCGCGAGCCGCCTCCTGGCTGTGCGCCGCACGCTGCCACCACCGCGCGCCCGCGTCGCCCAGCCGCCAGCCCCGCGCCGAGCCGCGCCAGTGCGACGCGCCGCTCCGCTGCCCTTGTCGCACCTTCGCCCGGCCGGCGCCCCTCCCTCCCGGCCTTTGTCTCCTGGCAGCAGAGCAAGAAAAAGAGAGAAGGAAGGAAAGAAGTAAAGAGAAAGGAAGAAGAGGATAAGAAGGAGAGAGGAGAAGAAAAAGAAAGAAAGAAAAAAAAAAGAGAGGTGAGACCCACCAGTGGGCCCCACTAGGTTGACTCTCTCCCTGCGGACCCAAAGACTCGGGAAAAAGTCTATATCGCCTCCCTCTTCTTTGTCGGGCCGAAGTCCATAAAGTCTTCCAAAAAGTCTACCTTGCCTCTGTCACGCCCGAAAAATTTTCCCAAATTTCCAGACCATTTTGTGTATTAAGTCCCTGTCCAGGCATCAACCAGGGTACACAAAACGACAAATCAATAAACAGATCGAAACGTAAATAAAGAGGTAAGTACTTACAACAGAGACACTTAGTCCTCACACCAAAAAGAAAACAGCAGCGGAAAGAGACGATCCTAGCGGGGCTCCAGCTCCACTCCACAGGCAAACTCAACTGGGGTCTGAGCCTTGGTCCTCTAACTTCATCTTCAACTCAGAAGTACTAAACTTCTGAAAAGGGGGAAAAATAGCAAGATTGAGTACAACCACCGTACTCAACAAGCCACACCAAAGATGCAAACATGCACAGGGGAGACAAAGGGAGGCTTGTGGCTCTTTGCAGAAAAGCGGTTGAAAACCTTTACATTTTAAAACAGTAAAACAGTTGTTTAATTAAGGCAATATTAAATCTCCACTGAACAACGCTACAACCACGTTGAACAGGCCCAACCATTCCACTTCATCTTCAACTCAGAAGTACTAAACTTCTGAAAAGGGGGAAAAATAGCAAGATTGAGTACAACCACCGTACTCAACAAGCCACACCAAAGATGCAAACATGCAAGGGGAGACAAAGGGAGGCTTGTGGCTCTTTGCAGAAAAGCGGTTGAAAACCTTTACATTTTAAAACAGTAAAACAGTTGTTTATTAAGGCAATATTAAATCTCCACTGAACAACGCTACAACCACGTTGAACAGGCCCAACCATTCCACCTGAACTACACCAGTTCATTAAGTCAAATTAATTAAGCATGTGAGACTAATCACGGTGAATCTGGTTAATCGCCCATAACCGCGGGCACGGCTATTCGAATAGTTTTACTCTGATCAGAGGTGCGCAACTGTACCTACAAGACACGATTCCACACATGTTACCATGCCCCGAAGTATCGCCACGATACTACAAAGGGGGAAATCGTGACAAGACCTTTCGCATAACTCCCCCTAACCAATCGTACCCACCTCAGGTTTCGCCCCCACCCCTAAAAAGGCAGTGGGCAGCCCCCTCTCGTGTCTTGGTGAATCTGGCAGCCGCATAGACCGTCGCAGGGCCCATCCAAACTCCATCACGCTCACCCTTGCCTCGGTACGTCAGCTAGGGAAAAGTTACACTACAAGTCCAGCAGTTGCCTATTCTTGCTTGTGGTAAGCACTGTTATTCTTCCAGGGTTTCCCATGAACCGATTCTTAATTGCCATGGGTGCGACCAGCAAAACCATGCACCCACAGCCCACCATTGAGTCATATTTTAGTTGGATAATTACGACCAATGAAACATGGTCAGATGTTTCGAGCTCACAGCTCAACTAGAAGCTAAAGGTAGAGGTGTAATTATCCCATTAAATGAGCTAGTGGTAATTAAGCATGGCTAAGCATGTATAATTCTAGCAAGGTCAACAAAGTGACATAAGCTAGTCAAATTATCACCCACAGTTAACAAAGGACGGTAAACAAGTAAACATGGCACAAGCGAACAGATAGGTAAACCCTATTCCCATGTAATTAGCAAAACATGCACTTTATTTGCAAACGTAAAATATTTCTTAAAATAGGTACAACATGCTCAAGGGGAACGTGTGACTTGCCTTGCTTCTTCAAATAATCTTCTGAACTCTTTTCCTCGTGAACGCGAACTTCCGAAACGGCGGAATCTACACGCTGGCACGTAAAACGAGAAAAAGCTCTAATAAAAACCAAGTAAACAGTACATAAAAAGTAAACAAACATGTAGAGCTCAATTTTAGATGAATTTTGCAAGTTGAATGGCTCAATTTGGAGTTCGTATGAATTAGATATGAATTTTAGAAGTTCTGAGCCATTTAAATGATTTTCTAGAAATTAAAATGATTTATTGCGCAATTATTAATTAATTTTGCAAAGGAAAGGACTACGCTGACATCATCAAAGGGAAACGGCGCCGGAACGGCGGGTCCCACGTGTCAACGGGTCAAGGGGCGAACGATCCACGGTGGACCAAGTCCAGGCACGCACAGGTGCGGACGCACCATGTGGCGCTGACGTGGCGGCCACGGCGGATGGAAGGGAAGAGGCAGCGCCGACGTGGACGCCAACGTGGCGAAGCCGCGGGCGGCCACGTGGTCTGGGTGTGGACCGGATTAAACAAAGGGGCCCACGTGTCGGCGACACAAGTGTCGGCGAACAGGAGAGATAAGGAGGTAAAATGGACTTTGTAGGGGAAAGGGGAAAATTAGGCTGAGAGGGAGGTACTCTAGACCTGTCAGTGGAATTGGGCTAGGAAGGCAATGTGGACTTTCTCGGGAAAAAGTTAAAAGGGGCGAGGGATATAAAGTAGACTTTTGTGTGGACAAAGGATAATAGGCCGACGGCCCAATAGAGGAGAAAAGGCGAGGAGGGAGCAAACATGGACTTCTCGTGATGGGCGGCGCCAATCGGGCCGACGGCCCAAGAAGGGAGGAGGGACGCGAAACAGACTTTTCGCGAGAAGTGAGAGGGTTGGCCCAAGGGGCTGCTGGGCCGAGAGGAGGGAGAAGGAGAGGGATCCGGACCAGGAAGGAATGGGCCGGCCCGGGAGCGGCCTCTATGCCGGGCGGGCGGCTAGGGTTTGGCCGAACCCTAGGCCGACCGGCCATGGCACGACGGCGGCGGCCACGGGCCGAGCCACGGCGCGGCGGCGGCGCGGTCACCGGCGGGGACGGGNGGCGGCGGTTCGGGTTCGCGCGGGGAGCGCGGGAGAGGGCACGGCGAGCTCGCGGGAGTGGGGGAAACGGTGTAGGGGAGCACGAGGGTGCTTTTTATAGGCGCGGGGTGGAGGATCGTGGCCGGGGACGGCCGGGAATCGCGGCGGAGTGGGGGGTGTGGCGGCGGAAAAGGCGGCGGGGTGGTTGCCGGCTTGACCGGCCGGAGGAAGGAGGAGGGAGGCGATACAGACTTCGGCACGGGCGCGACTACGGGCCGAGCTGGGCCGGAGAGAGAGAGGAAGGAGGCTGGCCCGAGAGAGGGAAGAGAGGAGGCGCGCGGACCGGGGAGGAGAGAGGACTTTGGGCCAAAAGAGGCCCAAAGCGAGGGAAGGAGATTTAAGTTGTTTTTCCATTTTATAAATTTGTTAAATGAACTTTGTGACTTTAAAATTATTTCTTGAGCTCCAAAAATTCACGAAAAATTTTGGAGAGTATTTTAGGGCACGACGAATATTACAAAAAATATTTCCGGCCATGATTTTTAAAGGAAAATTTTAATTTCCTTACTAAATTCACTTGATGAATTACTTTAAATTTTTATTAAATTTCTAGAAAATATATTATTAGGCAATTTTTAATTCCGATCGAAAATCGGGGCGTGACAGCCTCCCTCTCGTTATAGGGCTAAGCCCATGAAAATCCCTACAAAGTCTACATCTTGCCCCTCTACTTCATTGGGCCAACCGGCCTAATACTCTATCCACAAGTCCATCAAACATCCCTTTTGTTCCTCGGGCCGAGCCCAAGAATGGACCCCTAAAAGTCCATGTCACATCCTTCGGGCCAAAACCCATCCACCAGCCTCTTCTCCATAAAAGTTCAGTTTGCATCCCTCTACACCTCAAACTAATCCCTAGAAGTCTATATTGAATCCCTCCTTCATCTCTGGGCTAAAGCCCAAGCCTTCCCAAAATGAAGTCCATGATTCCTCCCTCTTAACATCACAGCCAAGGAATATTCTTGGGAATATTCCTTTCCAATTTAATAAGTTCACTTCCACATTTCAGAAAAATCCAGTAATCCTCCAAAATCCGTATCTCCCCAACCGTAAGTCCAATTGACTCCGTTCAACTTCCTCAATCTTTCTAAAAATGAGGTCTACCCAAGGGCACAATTAGTTTATAATAGTTATTATCTACTTTATAGGGTTTTGGATGTTTTTCTCTTTTCGATCGCGTAGTGGATGTTTCGGAGGTGCACCGGACGCGGGTTTTCTCGAAGATTTGAAGACCAACAATATGGCAATCCACTCTTCGATCATATTGCTCTTAGTTTATAAAATGTGTTGATTGCAAACTTGCATGTTTAGCGTACACAATTATTTTGATTGTCCATCGGTCTACGAGCACACGACCGACGAACCAACCTATGTAGTTGCATTATTCTCCGTAGGACCTTGTTAAACTTAACCCTTGTCGCTCCACCACAGTAGTACCTCAATACTTGCGCTCTCTGAGCGTAGGTATCCCTTTTTACCATTTGTTTATGTCAGGATTATATATGGTTATCGATGTGGAAAAACTTGGGTTGTGAAAGGTTTATAAAACCCGACTCGGGGAGTCGGTGACTTTGAAAACAAAAAGGTTTTATGGGAGAAAACTTGCGGTGCGAATCCTCTCCTGTGTGGTTTGGTTTCGTAGTCGCACATAAGGATCGTTTCCTTTGGGTTTTACATCCGAGCATCTCACAGTACGACCACATGGGTAGAATGGGATGCCCCTAGATGAGTAACTAGCTGAAACATAGATGTCTAGCATGTTAGCAGGTGAGGAGTACCGGTATGGTGGAGTTTACGGCAATCTCCTGTAGTGGGGATGTGTCGGGGGTCCATACGGTGGGGCCTGAGTAGATGAGGGCTTGAAAGTTGGCCTGATGCTTGGTGGAGAGATTCCACCCATTTGTGTGACACGGGACATTTATGGTTTGGTTAGAGAAAGGCTTTGTCACGAACTTCCGATACCGGCCAGTATCGGTGTAAGCTTCGTGTCTTGTGGGAAAAGCGTACAGTCTCTGCAGAGGTTTGATTGAACTGTTCGAACAACCGTGCCCACGGTCAAGGGCGAATGTGAGGTGATGCCCATAGCGTAGATTTGTTTTTAAAACTCATTTAATAAATTGGTTCGTGGAACGGGAACCATTATCAGAGTCCTTTTTTGTGACGGACGGCCAGCCTTCGTGGTTGGGAACAAGCCTGTGTGACCTGGGGTGTCGTCTGGCACCATAGGGCCGAGAGGGCCGGTTTAGGGGCCGAGATGGCCGAGTTTGGGTTGGCAGGTCGAGAGGACCGGACCCGAAGTTGTTAACCTTGAGACTTGGTTAACGGATGATTGTTGAAGAGAATGTTGGTTTATATTTTGAAAGTGAAAAGAAGCTAATAAAGAAGGAAGTGCTATGAATGCTAAAATTTGACTTTCCCGCTCGAGTCGTTGCAAAGCAACTCATGGACGGATTGAGGTGAGACGCCCTCTCTCCGAAGGAAAAGTTACTTTGAAAATCTACACTTAGACCTTTAAAAGGAAAAGTGTTTTAAAAATGATTTGCTAAACAAACTCAGCCTGTCTTTGATGCTTGCATGTACACATTTCCTAGTGGCTTGCTGAGTACGAAAGTACTCAATCCCCATTGTTGTTGTTTTTTCCCTCTTGACTTAAGTTCAGGAAGAAGATGAAGGTTGGAGTTTCGTCTCTAAACCCAAACTACTGCCGGTGGTTTTGGTGCCCTAGCTCCGCTAAGTTTCGCTGCTGCTGACTCTGATTGGAGGTTGCAACTCAGGGATTACCCGAAGCTGCAACGTAAAGGTATATTGTATTTATTTAAATCTTGCGTTGATTCATCATGTTACCGCTGGTACCAGCATCATTATCCTAGGATTGGTACCTGTTTTGCGGTTCCATGGGAAAGCGGTTCGCCGTTCTCCTGCGGCACGCCCTCCTCGGTGCCATTTGTACAGTGACGCAGGGGCGGGGTGTGACACAAGACATGCCAAGTCAGAATACAAGTCTAGACTAACCTAATCTAGAGCCACAAAGGCCGACATGAGGGATCTAGAGTTATCTCCAATCTCGCCGAGTTCATATTCGAGGAAGAAGACTACGCTAACCGTCGACTACGTGTTCAAGCTCTATGCCGCCAAACCGATGTCGACTAGATTAGATCATCCCGCATATTGTATTTGTGTGATACTGATATATAAAAGCAATACCGGTTTTGGCCAATAGGAGTAGGACTATTACTTATCAGTTAAGGGACGCGAACCTGTATAAAAATCCTTATCTCCCGTCTATTTACCTCAATCTCGTTTATACCCTGGTTTCAATGCCATACTTTACAAATACCTATATTATTAAAATTAAAGATGTTTTTGTCGGAATTTTGATACGCCGTTCATGTCCGAGTCCAATTCATGTTCGTGCATGTCGCCAGCGAGGTCTGTGTGTGTCCGATTCGGTTAGAGCACTATGTAGAATTTGCAGAGACCGGCACTGCGTGAGTCCTCGATGGACGTCGCCGTGGCACTGTTGGGCAGGGAACATCTTTCTGTGAGCAACGCTGCTGTGACACTCGTTCGATGCCTCCCTGTCAACACCACGTCAAGTATAGATAATCAACAAACGCTCTATCTATAGTAGGAAGCGGTGGAACACCAGATATCACCAGAATTAGAAACCCAACATTGCGAAACAGTGTTACAAAAATTGAATTTCAGGGGGATTTTTCTGTAGCCACAATTTCCTACCATGCTAATGGATTTAACATGATTGCATACTATTTATGTATTTTTTGAATATTTTATTTTATTTTTTGAGTTATATATCTTTTATCAGATTTTAATTATTAGAAATATGGTCCGACGGTGTTAGTGACCTGAGCAGCTAGGTTTTACTTTTATCTTCGATCGACTTGGTTTGAAACGGTTCTCTCACGATGACCGACAAAAACAAGATATGTTGCACCCATGATCGATGGATCATCACATACCTGAACTGCCCAGGCTTGCTCGATTAAATCTAGATCAATGCAGGATAGGTCTTCATATACCTGGACTACCTGGACTGTTCGTTAGGCTTGCTCAATTAATCTATACCATTTGTCGGTGACATGGGACCGGGGGTGTCGTGACTAGAGGCTTGAGCGGCCGCCGACATCCACGTGGCCCGCCCCCCCGGGGGGTCGGGCCCGAGAGTGACGTGGCCGCTCCAGCCGTTGTCTCCCCGAGGGGTCGGGCCGTTCCCCTGTTGGCCCCGAGGGCTGGGGCGCCCCGACCCCTTGCGGTTTTGGCGCCGCGTGTGTGGGGTAGGTGAGCACAGTAAGGCTCACCTAACCGCATTTATGGCGGGTCAGACGAGCGCACCATGCCGCATTTAATGCGGCGCAGCGCGTGCCTATCCGGTCCGTGACCGGTCGCTTCACGTGGCCAGTCACAGACCGGTCAGATCGCGGGTTAGGTGGCGATGGGCGGCCTGCGGCACGCCTCGCCCCGTCCCGTCAGAATGATGAGAGCCTCCTGGCTCTCGTCCCTAGCCGGAGCTGGCGTGCCAACTCCTGGAGTTGGTACGTCAGTCCCGGTCAGATCCGTTCCAGACTTCAGCGCAAGCATGGCAGGGAAGTCGCAGCCCATTTAATGAAGGTTGAAACGGGCGTCTACGGGGAGGACTAGCTAACCAGGCAGGAGGCGTGCGCCGTGTCTGTCAGAGGTCACTTTCGACAGTAGGCTAGCCCTGTTTGTAAAAAGAATGTTTTCCTTTCTTAGACGACAGGTGGCCCATGTGGAAGCCCCTTACCATATTAAAGGAGGCCCAGGCCTAGGAAAGAGGGATCGGACTCCGGCCAATGCGTCTAGAGGCTGAACTCTCCCTTGTACTCTGGAACACTCTCAGATCCACTAGAACACAGGAGTAGGGTGTTACGCAGCTCAAGCGGCCCGAACCTGTCTACATCGTCCGTGTTTCTCATTCTCTTTCTGGCTCATTCTCTTTCTGGCTCACTCTCGCTGACATCCCTCAGATTCAGGGGCCAAGGGTTCCTCCTAGCGCCCCCGGCCGAACCGACAAAGGGAGACCCGCGCAGTCTCCCGGTGAGGAGTTTCACACTCCGTCACCATTAGATCAATGCAAGCAGACAAGTTTCACATAAATATTGCAACGAATGAGCTTGTAACGGGCATTTGACTAGTAAATTAAAACATAGAGAAATAACAAGAGCGATCGATACACCGATGAACGAACATAAAGTGTACAATAATACAGGTGATGAAAAGCATGCGTACAGCGTCTGCACTATACGGCCGGTATACTAGTATAGTATTCCATAGTATAGTATATATTGTACATGTGATGTACATGCACAACGTACTGTACGTATACTAGTTGTCTTGTATTACATCGGCGCCTTGCATGCATTAAACCATCCTCCCCTCGTTCATCTCCGCGGCCGCGGCCACCGCCTCCGCGACGCCCTCCCCGCCGCCACCGGCGTTCCGCGCCGCAGCGGCCGCAACCTTGTCGGCATCCCCCCTGGTGGCCACCTTGTTCGCCGGGAGCACCGCCGCGGCGCAGCCCACCACGTCCTTCAGCGTCGTAGTGGCCTCGTTCTCCCCGTCATCGTCGTCGGGGCGGCGCCTCATGTTCGCCTCGGCGGCCTGCTGCGCCGCGGCCGCGACGCCACCGGGGACGACCCCGGACAGCCCCGTGGCGCACATCTCGGCGGACTGCACCGCCGCGGCGTCGGCGAGGTCGACGGGCTTGGATCTCGCCGAGGTCGTCCCCGCCGCCTGCAACGCCTCGCCGATGGTGACCGCGTCGGTCTCCTCCGCCACCTCCGTGCCCGGCACTGGCACGGTGAACTGTGCCATCACCTGTCCGCTGGCGGTGGCGGTGACCACGCGCTTGCCGGCGGGGAGGTCGGTCTCGGTGACACGAAGGCCGCCACCATCTTGGCCGGCGGCGGCGGTGGTGACAGCCTTGTCGCGGTCGTGGCGAGCCTGGTGGTGGTCGGCGGCGGAGGGTGGGTAGACGTCGCCGGGGCGGACGGGCTGCGCCTGGCCGTGCTCACCGTCGCTCATGGCCGGCCGGCGTCGTCGAGTCGACTAGCTGCAAACGAAAAGATGATCAAACACGTATGAACTTCCTTGGCTAAGCTTGGTGATCGATCGAGCTGAAATATATATAGGCGAGGTTAAAGTGTCACTAAATTAATTTGTAATGGATGTTAGATATAAAATTGGTTACACGTCACGTGAGATGAGAAGACGCTAGAGCGGCAAGTGTTGGCTGTTTCTGGTGTCCATCTGACACGATACCTTCTGACGAAGCATTCTCATGAACTAGAGTTTCAGACAGAGCTTATCAGTTAAATTTTTACAAGGCTAATTTAAACATTTCGAACAGTACACTTTCAACTACAGTATAGGAAGAAAACTCCGTTTAAGTAGCATCGCTCGGTACAACACGGTGGGCCTCCCATGCCATGTGGGCCACCATACTTGGACCCAAGGCCCATTTAATTTCTGCCCCCATATAATTGCTGGCGTATTCCAAACGAATATGTCTATCTTGTTCCCTTATTTGTGGCCAAAATCGGATATAACGTCTCCTCTATCTTTAATTAACTTTTCAAACCAAGAAACACCCTTCAATCATCCTCTAGCGTACTCAGATCAGTGTTAGGAAGTAGGGAAATTAAGCCGTGGATCGATCATAACCAATTACGGGCTTAGTTTCTTTCTTTAATTTTATACTTGTGCTGAGGAATTCGGGAGTGTGCCTTATGGGATTTTTGTGCGCTTTTGATCATCGTGTTTTAAGAAAATTAATCACGAGTTACATACGTTAATCACGTGGGCAAACGGGTGAAAACGGACCGCATGATTCTCTAGTTTCCTTGGCTGAGAGATTATTTCCCAAAATTGCAGTTCCTCATACATTGGATATTGTTGATCATTAGCAGGTGCAGTAAAATATACTAACCATACAGGATGATGACTAATACTAAAAAATGGCCTGCAAGATGGTGCTAGCCTCGGTCTACGTGTACTCATAAATAAAAGGAGACAAGCTAGAAAAGAAAATGCTCGATTGAACTCCATATGATTCCAAATTAAGTGCTGATTAATTATTAAGCTCTCTCTACCCCTTTTTACCAGACAGACAGATATGCATGCCTAACTAAACACAAATTATATTTGTTGGAGGCTTCAAGCATGACGAATTGCAAGAGGCTGGCATCTCGAAGGCTTGGATGCCGTGCTTACGTGCGTGCATTTACATAATTTTATACTATATATAAGTTACTCTAATCATTATAATTAAGCACCAACCAATGCAACTAGCTAAGAGCTAGCTGCTGCTAATCAGGACGTACATTTGGAGATTTGGAGTGTACTAACTAATTCTTCATGGGTCTCTACGTCACCCATATACATGTACTATACTAGCATTCTCATCATCATGCATATCTGTTCATACGTAATCCCGGCCTTCGGTCATAAAATATTTAACGCAAATTGACTTCGATGTGACTTGTTCTATTTTTAAAAATACATAATAACTATCTTTTACTTGTTTTATTAACGGTTAAAACTACTTTAAATATGACTTATATTTTTACATATTTACATTAAATTTTAAATAAAATAAATGGTTAAAGTTAAAAAGTTAAGGCCGTCAAATATTTATACCGAAGGAATTATATTGCAATCGAGTACGTAGTAGCAGTGGCGATGAACGAAGAATCTGCAGATCAAATGGGCTTCCAGATCCTCGAACGCACCGTCCAAAGCTTTTGTCCCATCGATCGATCGACTAGTACACTACTCAACTAGTAGCTCTGATTATGTGCTACGTAATCACTCTTAATTAACTGGATGAAATGCTAATGGATAACTACTGATCACCAGCCAGCAGTGACTATTTAATTTACTTTAGATAATATATATACACTACGTATATACTCCATGTACTGTGAGCCAGCACTGGTGTCATGTCAGTATGCATGTCACTACTGGCATTTTCAATCTCTTCTAGATCCTTTGTTTTGTGTTCATTCTCGTCAATTGATCTACAGTGATAAGCCGTAAAAAAAACTAATATAAGAAACCAAATTATTTATAGGTAGAACTTTTATTTCTGTATTTTTAAGTGATAAATAATCTATGTCAAAAAATAAACTATAATAAAAAATATATAAAATTAAACTTTAACTAATAAACCAATAAACAAACGACGGAGCTGTAGTTTGTATGAGAGAAAGGTTGCTCCAATGCCAATGGGTCTTCGTCTTTTTCTGCATACACAACTCAGCCTAAATGAAAGAGATGAGCTAGGCTAATAGATATGAGCAGGCTAGATAGTGTCTTACTTCATAATAAAAGGTATTTGTACATATGTACTACTCCAAACACAAGGTGAAACTAATTAAGAAGGAAGCAGTAATTGTCACAATAGTATTGTTATTGCATATTCGATGAACAGCTACCTAGTTTGTGGAGAAACCGGCCGATCGACCAAATCAAATTTTCGTGGCCGTCGATTTAGGACAACACATTACGATATATATAATCCAAAAGAGAGAAAACGACACGCGTAGCTATCCTATACCCATCCTAGAAAAAGGACAAAACAAAAACGAACATAAAAGTACTGCAAAAGGACCAAGTCAATTGAATATTGTGCCATTTGTTTGGCGAGTGAACCGCTGTGCTACATACACGAGTACATTCTGTGCGAAAATACATCTTATTGGCTTCTTATTCTTAAGCGTGTAATTTTTTTTAAAAAAACTGTATGGCTGTGTGAAGGCCATACAAACAAATTTTGTTAGAAAAGTTCGTACAGGAAAGTTCGTGTGTAGAAGAAGCGCACGACAGAAAAGACCACACAGTAATAAATTGGCCACTAAAATGGTGCCTACGTGGCGAGCGGCATGGCCCATGGCCTCCTATGTGGACGAAAAGCAACGATGTATTGTATGCTAGCTTTGACGGACGTGGACACACGAGGCTAATCAGCGAACAAACCCAACCAAATTAAGCAGCAAATTGCTACCTTCATTTCTAATGGATCATCATATAATTTTTATAGGTTATTTTCAAATGATTATCATATTAATACATAGAAATAAATACACAGTGTTACATGCATGCATTCATGTACACATCCACATAACCATTTACAAACAACGACATGCAATGTCTTAGTTTATTATTAAGAAATAGCAACCGAAATAATGTATATATCTAGTTTGTTGCTGTAGTAAAAATAGTACGAATAATCATTGTTTTTTTCTTGTTGTTTTGACCAATTAGGGATGGATGGACTAAAAGAGAACATGGCATGATGGATGTGTTAATCGATCATCGTTATCCTTAATTATTATCTCCAAGTATGTGCCTAGTTTGCTAGGCCGGCCGAGTGGTAAAAAGACAAAGCCTTTGATGCGTTTTTACATTGACAACTAGGTGGTAATTAAATTGTTTTTAACCTTGATAGTTAACGCCGTCGATCGAAGCCTAGAAATTACAGTACAACTTCTCTTTGTTATACTCCCTTCGATGACGTCGACGACAACTCGACAAGAACGATTCGGTTATACTTTTACAATTCCAAACCATCAAAAATAATTCAAGTGCTTAATGTTTTCTTAAAAAATTGTATACGTAGATTTACTAAAAAAACAGTACTATAATATCACAAACTCATGAAATTTTATAAACTAACATTGAAACAAAATTAATGATCAGAACGAAATTTAAAACTTTGACCGAATCTTATCATTAAACATCAAAATTTATTAGAGGAGTAGTAATGATCATTACTATGCATTTCTTATTTTGGGCATGTTCGGTAGACGGGCACTGCCGCAGCTGTGTGTGCGCGACACTATTGGTGTTGGTTACGGCACAACCGCATACCCAGTAACCGAACAGTCTGTTTGCGTGTGTGTGACATTATTGGTGTCGGTTACGGCACAACCGCATACCAGCCGAACAGTCTGTTTGTTCAAGTATTGCGAAACATAGAGTTGGGAGAGCATTATTATTGGGCATACTTTGTTTAAGGTCCATCTCAGCGGCGGAGACAAAAATTTTATCTTGTGAGGTCGAATAACATTGGTTTATATTTTAGTATGGTTATTTTTATAAAATTCAATGGATTTACATGACTATTTACGAAAAAGTTGTGGGGTCAGCTGACCCCACTGTCATCTAGATGGCTCCGCCACTGGTCCATCTTATTTGTGATTTTTAAAGTTGATTTTGGTGATTTGTTTTCTCGTTTTTCACTTGGATTTAACATTAAAAGCACTAAAAGTAGAATTATAAAAGTCGTCCTCAAAGATTAGTTCGTTTTATTTTGGTCATTTGTTTTCATTTAATGTAAGTGCAATTTAATTAAGTGTAAAAGGAGTATTAGTCATAAATAAATGAGGTTAATAAGCAGTGACGTGTCGCTGTCAAGAAGGGGATCTAGCGAGCGCCGGATTCTCGTACCAGCAGCGAGGTGTCCTTCTGGCGTCAAGTACTTGTTGATTTGCTCTTCTTCTTCTATATATACTAATCCTCATTACTAATTTAAGTAGCAGAGTATTGCATCATCATCTAATTAATTATCTTAACCATCTAATCTAATGAAACCAAAAGAACATAAGAGTCCGAGTGATCAAGACGCAATTATCGAGGTGACTAGGCATATTCAGATCGATCAGCTGTGCTTGCTTGATTAGTAGTAGTAATAAATCTGCAGCTTTCTGACGGCGACGGCGCCTTGTCTCCTTCACACAGTGACATTTATGCATACAGCACATGCAAGCTGCGTGGGGGAGATCGACCTCGATCTCTACTTAATTCAGATCGCTAATTAAGTGCGTCGTTATATAACTGATGATTAACGATGATGATTATCCAGAGATATACCATATCCATGCTCATTAATTGGTCAGTTATACACACACAGAGCAGTTGCGATCAGCATGTTACTACAAATCTTTTGATGATTGATTAGGAGCATGGGAGTTGACCACATGGCAAACCTGAAGAAATAAGTAATTCAATCTAATACTTCTTCCGTTTCATATTATAAATCGTTTGATTTTTTCTAATCAAACTTTGTTAAATTTGATTAAACTTATAAAAAAGTTTAGCAACATCTAACTTATTGAATTATATAGTTTCATTAAATCTAACATTGAATACATTTTGATATTATGTTTATTTTGTGTTAAAAATACTATTATATTTTTTTATAAATTTGATTAAATTTAAAAAAGTTTGGTTAGAAAAAAAGTCAAACGACTTATAATATGAAACGGAGGAAGTAGTAATCATTCACATGGTTAATTAATTGGAGATATCCTACTGATAGCTAGCCTATGTATCAGCTCTACCAGTGTTGGTTGTGGATGCATAACATCACAAAAGGTAATATTGGTTGCCATGCATGGCATTGTATTTTTTTCCCATGAGCAATCTCATGGTTTATCCTTGAAAGGGCACTAGAGGTACTTCCATAAAAATATTTAACACTGGAAGTAATATGCCAAATAAATTTAACCAAAAAAAGTACCATATTTTTTAATATAATATTTGATATCTGAAAGATACCAAACTTACACTTAAGAAAAATAGTTGTACGTCATAATAGACTATAAAAGTAAAAAATCGTTGTTCTTAGACTGATTTAGCATGCTGATTGTCTTGTCATGCGTGCTTACCCTTAAAAATACCGAACATTAACATTTAAATTTTTAAAAATAAAATGCATGGAAAGTCACTTAACTTATTTAGATATGTTAGATAGGTCATTCTACTTTTAAAATGTATATGAGTTAATTGAGTCATTTGCTCATCAACGATCCACATGAGCATACCTTATACACATAGCATGTCATCTATGATTGAAAAAATTGCTTTTGGCATGTACAGAAAGTCGCATGTGTATTTTTTAACTTTCTCACAGCACTATCACTTGGAAATACACAAAATTAGAGAAACCAAATTGTTTTATTTGTGCTTGTTTAGATGAGTTCTTCTAGTTCTCAGTCCTCTCTCTTGCTTGCCATCAAACCCGGCGGTGGCAACAATGATAATCTATGAATATAAACAACGACAGAGGCAAAATCCTAGGCGGCGGTGACGACAAGCTTAAACAGAGGCAAAATCCTAAGAGACAGCGATTGTGGATGCCCAGACAATTTTTTCAATCCTATATGGCACGCGCTATGTACGTGGTGTGCTCATGTGGATAGTTAGATGGCTAAATGACTCACTTAACTCACATTAGTGATTCAGATTTGCATTTTAAAAATAGAGTGACCTATATGACACACCTAAATAAGTTTGATGACCCCATGTATTTTACTCTTTAAAAAAACAACAACATATGGTGTACTTCTAAAAGGCTAAGGTGTTGTGTTGTTGTTTAGTTGCCGGCTGTACTTTATCATCTTTTGCTAATAAAAACTATCACACTTGTCTAAGTTGTGAGAGTATCAAATTCTTAGCGACATCTTAACAAGTCTAAGCAAATCTATGATAATTTACACGTTGCAAGAAAAAACATATTAGACTAAGAGCACCTCCAATGGAAGTCACACTTATGGAACACTTATCTTCCAATGGGGATAATTTCTATTCTCTAAATCTGATGCAACAAGATGAGAGGACATGGCCTCCGCCCAACACATGGCCACAAGACATGGCTTGACGAAAAGCAGCCGTGATCGCTAAAGCCACGCGTATCTTGTCCGGGCGTCGTGTCTATGCAGGGGCACAGTTTCAGCTTAAAAAAATGGTAGCTAAGAAATCTTCTTTTGTGCTTGAAATTAATTAGGACCATTGATCACTAATGATCTAACGCACAAAAAGAGAAGGTACCAGGAGAAAGGTATTAAAAGGGTGAGCCAGATATAGAAGGTGGAAGGTTAAAATAGTAATTAAGTTTCATAATTGATTTTTACGGTTAAGGGCAAAAGCGTATTCTCTTCAATTTCTATATCTCTACTCCCAATCCGTTTCCGTTTCAAGAAAAGCTAAATTCATGCAGCATAGGAGGAAGAATGTTGTGCATTTCCGTTGTTAAACGTTTATGTAGTTCTCTTCTGATATGTACATATACAGCTGCAACAAAATGGCACACCTACTAGTCGCCGCCACCATATTTTCTGTCTTTTATTTGTTTGTTTAGACGACCTCTACTGGCCATGAACTAAATCAAGCACTATCAAGTTAACATTTTCAACTATCAAATTCGGTGTTAATCTCTTTCAATTCCTCGTCCTTCACCTCGATCCTCTGTACGACCAGAAAATCCCCAGTGTAGAAAACCTAACAACTGCCACAAGCACATTGTTTCTTATATTTATACCTAATTAAAAAATACACAAGGATTTCGGTGAAAATTTTCGTCCGTCCTCACCTAACTTTTTTCGTCGACAACATCCTGAGTCCAACGCACAAAAATCATTCAGAGTCCGCATCAAATAACACAGAAAAGTTTGTGTTACACCAGAAAAACTTGCATATACAACATACAAAAATTGGTTACAAAATTTTCTCAAATTAGATCCCAAATAGAAAAATTGAAGAACGGCAAACGAAGAAAAAAAAACCCAAATTGAACAAAAATCTAGCCATCGAACCTCGTCACAGACACGAGCGGCATGAGTTTGCCACCGTCGAGCTTCAGCCGCCGTCACTGCCTTCAAGCTACCGCCACTGCCTCCCAAGGCCAGATCAGGCGAGAAGGAGGTACACAGTGGCCGCCGGCGATGGCTTGGTCAAGCTGCACCGCCGTCGCCTGCCATCGCCTCCTAAGGCCAGATCCGGCAAGCCTCAGACCGGATCTGGCGAGGAGCGGGGCAGCGACGGCACCCCGACGAGGAGGAAAAGGGCCAACGATGGGTGAAGGAAGAGCGCCGGTGGGGAGAGGGGGAGAGGGAGCGGCAGAGAGAGAGCGGCACCGTCGGTGGGGAGAGGAGAGGGAAGGGGGAGAGACGCTGCCGGTGGGGAAAGGCAGCTCGTGGTGGGGGAGGAGAGGGGACAAAGTGAAATTAGGGTTAGGGTTTTTGGGCACCGGCGGTTTTGATGGATTCGGAACCAATCCGAGCCGTCCATCAAAACGAACGACTTAGATCGATTCTGCGTCAGGTTGGTCTCCATCCCCGGCCCACGTGCTTCATGGGTTGCGCGCGCAAATGCCCTAGCAGGCTGGTGGGGTCCAATAGGACCTTTTTTTTCTTTCTTTTTTTAAAACTTTCTTTCTTTCTTTAGGAATGTATTTTCTTAAAAAGCTCATATCATGATAAATTAAACCCTAATCATCTAATATTTTCATATTTGTTATAATTTTAGTTTACCCGTTACAAAGTCCGTGTATTTTTTCAGTCATCTTGTGATACTAGTAGATCGAAGATGAAGGGGATTGAGAGGCATGTGGCACGTCCACGTCATCCACCCACCTCAACCATTTAAACCCACCACCCCCCCTTCTCCCACACACGAACCCGAACCACTCGACTCGACGCAAACCCGATCGAACCCTGCATCACCGCGCGCCCCGATGGCGTCAGGCTCCTCCTCCTCCTCCTCCTCCTCGTCGGCGGTGGCGGCGGCGCTCTGGACGACGGCGCCCCACGGCACCTGCCTCAGAATCCACGCCATCTTCCTGCGCCACCACCAGCATCGGCGGAGGGGGAGGGGGAGGGTGGTTGCCTCATCGGTGAGGCCGCTCGCGGCGAGCCTGGTGGCCACGGCGCCGGTGGCAGTGTCGTCGTCGAGGAGGACGGCGGCGGAGGAGGCCGTCTACGAGGTCGTGCTGAGGCAGGCGGCGCTGGTGGAGGAGGCCACCGCCACGAGGAGAGCTGGCGCCGCGCCGGCGCGGCTGTGGGCGGAGGAGGACGGCGCCGGCAGCTGGGGCCTCCTCGGCGACGCCTACGACCGCTGCGGTGAGGTCTGCGCCGAGTACGCCAAGACCTTCTATCTAGGTCACTCACTGCCTCCCATCATTGACTAATCAATATTTCCCCGTGATTACTTTATCATTTCACAGGTGAAAGCTAGCTACTTCTATTATCTATTACTACTATTCGCTTCCCACTAATTAGCACTAGTACTCCTCCGTAGCTAGCATCCCTTCCTTTTCTTGATTTGTTCATAACATATTATAATTGGAGACCTACCTTTCTCTCTTTCTTTTTGGGTTCTTGGGTGGAATGGAATTGCTGGCTTGATAAAATTTTGCATCCTTTTTTGTGGTTCTAGCCACATCTCACTTACACTTTCTTGTACTTGTTGGTCTAAAAAGGTTAATTAATGCTGCAATTAGTTGGCTTTTAGGAATTGTAAGAGGGAGGTCTTAAAAGGTGATTAAAAAATCTATGAACATTCCTAACTTCCTATATGTTAAACAGAAAAATATTCCTGCGTACAATTTCTGGAATACTCCTTCCGATAGCAAATATATTAGCACTAGCCAAACAACACCAGCCTGAGTGACTGAGTGAGTGAGTGGCTCTCAGTGCTCTGAACAACTGTACATGTATATACAAATGTTTGCCGACTTCGGAGTAGGTAAGATAATGCACGTGGATGATAGATGCCATCGAAAGGAAATGATCCAACAAGCAGACGCACAGATATGGTGATCTGTGTAGTGTACTACTGGCAATTTATAGATTTCTCTTCTTCAGTAGGGATATGCTGGTTGGTAGTGGGTTTGTGGGTGATGTGGAGACGCATGGGCTTGATTGATGAATCCAGTGACCTTCTTGTTTTTTTTAATCTTGCTTTCTGTACCACTGTGTTTCCACTTGGATCATCCCTGACCTGGTAAGGGACTCATTTTCTATTGCTATGAGGGCCTTTTGGGGACTAGCTGAAACTTTGATGCATGGTTGATGCTAAGATTTGCAGCCTGCAGTGAAATTTCACCTTGTATAGTTTCTCATGGTTCTTTTCCACCGTTTACATTTCAGGTACTCAGCTTATGACTCCTGAAAGGCGCAAAGCTGTCTGGGCAATCTATGGTACGGATGAATTGAATATTCAATGATTTACCAGTTACTCTCACTTGTGAAAATTCAGATAACAACAATTGTTTGTGGAATTATTAATTCTTACCTTTGCTTTTATCTTTGGCAGTATGGTGCAGAAGAACTGATGAACTGGTAGATGGCCCTAACTCGTCTTACATTACACCAAAGGCACTTGATCGATGGGAGAAGAGATTAGAGGATCTCTTCGAAGGCAGGCCATACGATATGTATGACGCAGCCCTCTCAGACACGGTGTCAAAGTTTCCAGTAGATATCCAGGTACAGCCAACAAAAAAGCTACTGTAAAAGCATGGATGAAGCGCTTTTAAAAGTTATCAGTACACAGTAAATTGGTGACACACATTTGTCTGATGTTTCTGCACTGTCCGGATCTCTTTTATTTACAGCCATTCAAAGACATGATTGAAGGAATGAGGCTTGACCTGTGGAAATCAAGGTATAGGAGCTTTGATGAGCTCTACCTCTACTGCTACTATGTCGCTGGCACAGTTGGTCTCATGACAGTACCGGTGATGGGGATTGCCCCAAACTCAAAGGCCTCAACTGAGAGCGTGTACAATGCTGCGCTAGCTCTTGGGATCGCCAACCAGCTGACGAATATTCTCAGAGACGTAGGCGAAGAGTAAGTACCAACATGTTCACTACCAGCATGTTCTTTTTCTGAATTAATAATTGCAGACTTTCACATGATAAATATGTAGTTTGACACCCAATATGTTTTGCATCAACCATTTAAAGTCTAGTCCAAAATTGTGCCTAAACAGATGCCTTTCACATTAAAAATTTGAAGTGCACGTAAGTTTAATTTAAGGCATACGTACCGAGACTTGTCGCTATTCAGATTAACATTTTTGGTTGATTGTGATGTAATATGTTTGTTGTGGATGGAATTTCAGCTCAAGGAGGGGAAGAATATACCTTCCATTGGATGAATTGGCAGAGGCAGGTCTCACAGAGGACGACATATTCAGAGGGAAAGTGACTGATAAATGGAGGAAGTTCATGAAGGGACAAATTCAGCGTGCCAGGTTATTCTTTGATGAGGCTGAGAAGGGTGTTGCGCATCTAGACTCCGCTAGCAGATGGCCGGTATGAGAGGCTAGAAATTCTGCATTTTTATGTTCCACGAGTAGAAACACTGAAATTTTTACATATACTTACCATAATCGATTATTTTCTCGCAGGTTCTGGCATCTTTGTGGCTATACAAGCAGATCCTTGACGCTATTGAAGCAAACGACTACAACAACTTCACCAAGCGCGCGTATGTAAACAAGGCAAAGAAGCTGCTGTCTTTACCGGTAGCATATGCAAGAGCGGCAGCTGCATCATGAACAATCACTAGATCAGATGCCTTTTTATTTTTTTCTTTCATTTTCTTTTCCTTTGATTTTGCACGATTTCTTGGCTGTTGTATATATTCAGTCTGTTACCTGTATGCCATAAGCCTGCCACAGTTTTTCTTTAGTTCAAGGGACTGATTTCAGGTCCCACAATACTCAACTCTTGTTACAAACAAATACAGAGGGGGTAAGCCCCACAGTTCAAGAAGCATCACTCTTCATTTGTCTTCAAGAATTCAAGCTGTCTTTGTTACAAACATGCCACTGCTCAACCATACTGAATTACTGATCTGAACATTGATTATACAGTTCAGAGGTCAAAACTAGGAAAGCAGAACCCCCAGAGTCTTCACATGTCGTTGCTATGTCAGCTGAAAGCATTTTCATAAACAACCGCTCTTAATCTAAAACTCTTTCGTGATTATGATGTTTTACTAGGAAAGGAGAACCCCAAGAGTTTTCACATGTTGTTGCTATGTCAGCTGATAAATAACCAGTCTTAGTCTGAAACTCCTTGCTGATTATGATGTTTAACTACATCATGATCTGAACAATGTGCTGACCATTTGGTGACTCTGTCATCCTCTGAACTCTGTTGAATGAGAGCCACAATTTGGGTGTGGTCCAGTGACCACTAGACCTTTGGACTCATTGTGACAAATTGTCTCCTAGCAGCAGAAGCAGATGACTGGCTACTCTGCATCAATCAATCTTACATTCTTACTTCTGGTGAATATTGAGAACAGCAGACACTACTGGACAATGGCATGCAGATGACACAGTTGCTAGCCTTGGCTAGGGTTCTTGTGGCTGGGAGGTGTCAGGATGGTCATTGCTTTCTTCCAGGCCACATCTCGCGATTCTGATGAGATTACCCAGAAATCAAAGCGCAGGTGTGAATTGGCATTGGTTTGCAGAACGAAAGATGACAAGAATTGCAATTTTCCTTCTTTTTTCAGGTTCACATGAACCATGTGTTTAGTGCTACATAGTAATATATAATATAGTGCGTAAAGTAAATTGTAGTACACTCAAGAATATACAATTTGCAATTTGCCTTCTCTTTTTTCCTCTTTCCAATTCACATGAACCATCTGTTACTTGAGCATACAAAATACTTCTATTGGTCAAAATTTACATTTAGAAAAGAAAAGGCAGGGTGAAGTCCTCTACTTAGCACTTTTTGTCATGTGAAATAGCAAGACCATATCGGACGAGTGTTTTTTCACCTTCAACCTTTATTATTACCTCTCACAACGTGGAAAAATTTCCTGGCTCCATTTTCCAGAAGTGGCCTTTCACATCAAACTAGATTCGGTTTGGATGCAGACATTTCATAGGAGTCGTTTCATTTTCTGAATTAATTGAGAAAAGAAAAATCTTGCGCCCCATATTAGAAAGCAGGTCGAAATTAAATGCAGCAGGAAATGAATGATAAAAGAAATGAACGCGATGGACTGGCCCATATGTACGGCCCATTCATATGTAGAGCCCACGATGTTATTTCTACCCCACAAAATGACAACTAATGGGCCTGAATTTAGCGAGGAGGCCGACTAAATTTTGTTTGGGCCCATTTGCAATCCCCGCAAAAACCCACAGACATTTTGCTCCGTCGCGAGCCAAGCGAATTCAAAACCCTCGTCTCCGGCGGCGGCGGCGGCGGCGGCGGCGGCGACGGCGAGGCGGCGGAGATGAACGTGTTCGCGGGGGTCGGCGGTGGAGCGGCGGGGAAGGAGGCGGGGACGGTCGGAGGCGGGGCGCTCCTGGAGCTGACGCCGCACAAGCTGGCGGTGTGCCACCTCGTGCAGGTGTTCGCGCCGCCGCCGCAGGCCGGGGTCTCAGCCCCCGCGCTGCCCTTCCCCTTCGAGTCCGTCGCCCACCACAACCGCCTCGGCCTCTTCCTCTTCGCCCTCACCCGCGTAAGCACGCTCTCCTTCCCCCACTTCCCCCCGCTCGAAATGTCATTCCTCCTGAACTGAGCTGCTACAGTTTGCTTGCTATCTGAATTTAGCTGCTGCTGATGTGACCAAATAACCATTATAGCATTAAAATTGTCATCGATTTTCGGTTTGGGCTGATAGGCTGGTTGAAATTGATCGACTGCATAGGCCATTCACTTGATCTGTTCCAAGTTCTTGGAGGACACAAGGGCGACCAATTTCACATTTTACTGTCACTACCTTTTAATTATTTCCCCATGCTCAAGCTGGCTATAGCTTTCAGTTCACTCGTATGGATCTCCACTTACTCGTACCTTGTAGTCATGCGAGGATTTTCGGGAACCTCCACTGGAAGAGCTTCTAAGGCAGCTGAAGGCGGTTGATGCTTTGGTTAATGGCTGGCTCTGTGAGCAGCTTACAAGTACCCTTTCAGCGCTTATTTCACCGGACGATCTGTTCAACTTCTTTGATAAGCTACGAGGTCAGATTTACTATATGGGTGGAGGTTTTGAGTCCTCAATACTTCATTCTTAGAGAAAGACTTCAAATAGATGAATATAGTTTATTTTGCAATGCTTTCTGCCAGGGGTTCTGTCTGCGCCAGAAGGTGCAAATGTGGAAGACGAATTTCTGGATCCAAATAGTCAGCTTGGAGTTTTTCTTCGTTGCTGTATACTTTCCTTCAATACAATGACCTTTGAGGTGCTACAATCAGAGCAATCCATTCACAAACATTTTTTACTGTTGCCTTATTTTTATTATTTAGGGTACTTAGTGTTCTTGCTGAATCTTGTTGTAGGGTGTCTGCCATCTTTTGGCAAATCTTGTGGAGTATTGTAACTCCGCTGACACCTCATATGACTTGGCAGAAGATGAGGACTTTAACAGTGAAATGGAAATGAGCAACTTCATGGATACAAATATGCATCTTAGAGATGGTGTATTTGACAAATACAATCAAGGTTATGCCCCTGGGAGCCAGATGGGAGACAGCTCATCATCTCTAGTACATGCTCCAGCCTCACTCCATGATTTTGAGGAAGGTAAATCTGAACCCTAAATCCATAACCTGCTAGGCTGCTATTTCATCGATTTAATGTACATGTGGAATTATTTTAACACACCAAACAAGAAAAAAAAAGCCTATAAGCCACACCAAGGTTTTTAGAATCACCCTCCACCAACAGAAGAACAAGATGTGATGACTAACGAGCACAACAAAGATAAAGCTATACATAATTTGGAGTTTGGTCAGTTTCTTTTGCTTCTTTTTTTTTTCATATAATTATTTGGCAATAGTAATACCAATTCAGCTCTGCTCTTCTTTCCCCCAATGCCATTCAGTGCTGAAAAGTGAAGCGATTTCCACTTATGTTATTTCTGCTATTTGATTTAGGCTATTACGAAATGATCCCCGCACAGTTATCTGGATAAAAGTTTTTCCTTTGGTATATGTGCTGGTTAGTTACATGGAAAGGGCTATAATAAGCCTATAATGCATAAAACTTTGAGTTATGAAAGAGTTTCAGATCTTTTCCTCCCTCAATATTTTTCGCTTCCCAACAGTTCAATTGCAGGGTGACTTTTGGATTGTGGAAGTTACACACTTTTATACCATGGTCGTTCTATTTGTATTGCTAAATATATTTGTCAATGATTTTCAATATCATTTTTTTCTCAATGCTACATGCAATTTTATTTGAAAGATCTATTTTTGTTTTATCAGGCTGCTCAAAAAGATCCATTTCTTCAAAAACATTTATGTCTTTCTTTCTTTTGGTAGCTAATATGTTCAAAGCAGATGATAATCTAAGTCCAACTTGTCTGAGGTCAAGGTGGCAATTAGAGGCATATCTTAACCAACAAGCTGATATTCTTGAGAAGTGAGTGTCATTTACCACATTTAATCAGCTAATGCTACCACAAACTTGTCCTACTTCTTGAAAAGCACATGAAGCAGTGCCTTTAATAGCTGCTCTTTTGCTGCAGGGATCCTAGTTCGGTGCCTTTGAATTCATTTAATGCTACTATGAGTCAACTTCAGAAATTAGCTCCAGAGCTCCATCGTGTAAGTTATGAGCAGAGCAATACCGTAATCTTCTATGAATATGCAGAATTGTGAAGAGCTCCTTGTCACATTGGTCTATTTTGATCTATGTTCTACCTGTCAGGTCCAATTTTTGCAGTATTTGAATGCTCTTACCCATGATGACTATGTTGCTGCATTAGATAATCTTCACCGCTATTTTGATTACAGGTCTGTACCAAACTCCCAATCATATGAAAGGGGGTGGGGGTTGTTGATGTTTTGGTCACATTTTCCATGATTCTCTGGTACTATTTAACATATAGTCATCAACTCGTTGCTGGAGAGTGCTTTATGTTTTGACCACCTTTTCTATCCATTTACGATGATTGTTGGCACATGTGTTTTAGTTATTGCCTCTACACATGCATGGCAATTACAGTAGGTGTATTCCGTGAAATAATACAGTAGGTGTATTCCGTGAATTAAGGCATGTTAATCTCTAGACTCTAGCATGTTCTCAGCTGTCTATAAAGCAGTTTCTACTTTCTGCATTCAGCAATGCCGCAGTCTTTATTTCTCTGTGATCAAGATGGACCAAAATTGGAACGGGATAATACAGCAAATTTTGGAATCATGATATATCTGTTTAGTCTTGTTGTTACACGTATTATATTTACTCAATGCTGCCACTACCACTAGCCCACTATGTGTTTTAAGAGTCTTTTGTCGGCAGGCCAAGAGTAAGCATATGTGACAGTGACATGCTGCATATGCTATGTTGAACTTGTAAATATGTTCTAACATAGTTAATTTATGTGGATGATGTAGTGCAGGGATGCAAGGACTTTTCAGTCGTACCGCGTCTCCATTCCAAGATATTATAGTTGGGAAGTATGAGAGTGCTTTGCTCTGCTTAGGTAACTTGCACTGTTATTTTGGACATCCGAAGAAAGCCTTAGAGGTAATGTAAGGTAGTTGGTTTCCCTTAATTTATTCTGCCTGTATATTACCAGGACCATCTGTTTCAGTATTAAATATTACTTATTGTCCTCTTGGATTTCTTTCTTCCAGGCATTCACAGAAGCAGTGCGTGTTTCCCAAATGGTCAGTCACTAGACTTGGTTCTTAAACTTGATTTTGTTTTACAACAAAATGAGTTGATTGATTATTTTAGCAAGGCTTCAGTCGGTGTCTATTCAGCAGGGTGCTGTACCCTTAATTCTTATCTTTCATCCTGAGACCTGAGTTGAATGAACGAATTGAATTTCTTTTATGGTCAATGTTTAGTTTTAAGTGGTTCTACAATTTGCTGCAAATTTTGCACGCACACATGCACACAAAACAAAATTGTCACCTGGTAGCATAACGAAATCAGATAAATTTTCATTCTTGTTCGGGAGTTTGACACTTACCTTGTCCCCAAGTTTCACCATAACCTGGAAAAATGTAACCAGTTAATCACCATGTTAACTTATCAATTATCATGCAGTATACATTCTCTTCTTATGAAGTTCTCAGCAATGAAAATATATTACATTTATGTGTTCTCTTCCCTAGTTCCCTTTACTGCCAAGGTGGCTGAGGGTCTGAATGGGTATATCCAAACTGTTAGTTACTTAGGCGATTAAGATGATGTGCCAATTCCATGGCTTATCAGAATCAAATTGCCAAAGTCATATTACTGGTCTACTGGATAAGAGATTGTGTATAAGTCAGCTACTGTTTTTGGTACATGTTCTTGTACATATTGAACAGAATTTCTGGTGTATTATACTACTATATTTTAGGGTTATTTAAATGTCAGTATGAGCTGCATGCTTCTCTTTATTTGGCTGTAACACATGCTTCTTTGTTTTTTTTCCAGAACAATGATGATTCATGCCTGGCCTATATATTAGGTGCTATTTCCAATCTATTATCAAAGATAGGCATGCCAAGCACAGTTGGAACAATTGGCTCTCCATATTCACTTGGAAATAACATCGGATTAGGCACACCGTTGTCCATTCAGCAGCAGCTGCTTGTTCTTTTAAAGAGATCACTTAAGCGAGCTGATACCTTGAAACTTACAAGCTTGCTGTCCTTTGATCACCTTTCTCTTGCAAAATTTGATCTGAAGGTAAGATCTCCATTTTGTTTCATTTGATTTTAAGATCTCTTTAATGCCTAGCGATGCGTAAGTTTCTTATTCATCTTCCTGCATCTCATCCTAATAATGTCAGCATTCAAATGTGGCAAAGTCTCTCTATCCTATGGCATTTTTTTTAGATCAAAGATAATCTGAACCAGCTTTGTAAGAAAGCTTACAAAAACAGGAGTTCATCACAGACTCAAATGGATAGCAAACTGGGGACTCCAGTTCTCGATGATTGTCCTATGGCATTAGTGTTTTGATCTTGAAAATGTTATTGCTAGGTGACTTTTAGTTCATGATATACTCATTTGCTTAGTTTCGTGCATCCTTCTGTATCTCTACTTTTGTTCTGACTGTAAACCTTGCCTTACCAGCATGTCCAAAGGCCTCTGGTGTCCTTTGGCCCTAATGCTTCCACAAAGCTTAGAACATGCCCTGCAGATGTCTGCAAGGTATGCTTCACCTACAACGTCCTCGATAATATTACACTTGGTCTCAACATAGTGTCTATACATTTACTTCTAACATAACCTTTTGTCTTTCGGTTTTATTGCAGAATTTGAGATTAAGTTCACGTGTGTTGACTGACTTTGGCACAGATGGCTTATCAGGATCAAATGATAATGGTAGTTTTAGCACCTCATGGCTTAGGAATCTGTTTGCTGCTTCTAATTCGTGGTGTAGCAGCTCGAAAAAATCTAGAAAATTACTTGTGAATGACTTCGACAATTTCCATTTTCATGCACAACCAAGTCCAATACCTGCATCAGTATTGCAATTAGCTGGCTCAGCTTATTTGCTGAGGGCCACTGCTTGGGAACACTACGGGAGGTACTGATCTGTTCTCTGTTAATGGCTTAATGCTTATGGCAAGAAACAAAGCAACAAATGTGGCCATGTGGGTTGTTATACCTTTTCTTTCCCTGCCTGACATAATATTGTAATCTTGTGAGAAAAGAGGTGTTTGATAAGAAAGTAGCAAATCTCTTGCAAGATAGAAATGGCACACGATACTTAGGTTGCTCATTGTTGGGGTTATTGATACCAGTATAAAAACATCCCCACCTTTTGTGCTTTGTTGGCAACTTCGATTTATATTTGATTTTGTTTTGTGGTAAACTTCAGATTCATCTGTACCCTTCCTAGAATTCTAATGTATTTTCATCCATCTTTTGTTCACTGCCTTCACAGTGCTCCGATGGTTCGAATGAATTCGTTGGTCTATGCAACCTGCTTTGCTGATGCTGCAAGGTATCACATACAATAGATCTGTTGATATGTGCTGTAGCTTTTGTCAATCTGGATAGGATATATGATGGTATTGTATTTCTTCTTGCAGTTCATCAGAGCTGTCACTAGCATATGTCAAGCTAATTCAGCATTTAGCAACTTTCAAAGGATATTCAGGTAAGTTGCCACATGACCAAGATGTGTTATAGCATCCAATTTTATAAGTTCCCAATTGGTCACTTTATAGCCTTACATTCTCTTATTGATCTGAAGCGGCATTCTCTGCTCTCAAGCTTGCTGAAGAGAAGTTCCCATTGTCAGCAAATTCACATATCCAGCTTCTTAAAATGCAATTATTGCACGAGCGTGCTCTGCATAGGTAAAAAGCTGTTTCTGCACCTTTTTTAATATTCTTTTAGTGGCTGCAGTCTACATCCATAATCTGATCTGTTATTATTGGTGCAAAATTGATCTATGTAGAGGACACCTGAAAGTTGCCCAACAGATCTGTGATGAGTTTGCTGTGTTGTCATCTTCTGTTAGTGGAGTCGACATTGAGCTGAAGACAGAAGCTAGGTTACGGCATGCTCGCATGCTTCTTGCCGCAAAGCAATTTAGTCAGGTTCTTGGATTTCACTTCTTATTATTACCTAAGAAGTATTTTGTCCATCATTTCTTTGTCGTTGCAGAGCTAAGGTGCTCCACGAGCTTATGCCTAGTCGCTGCTAGGGGTGCTTTTTTTTTTTGTTTTGTTGCGCGCCACTTTTTGTGACTTTTTTTTTGTGGGGGCGTGGGGGGGGGGGGGGGGGGAGGGTGGACTTGATGGGGTCCTTTTGGATCCCTTGGTTGTACATATTTCTTCCTTCTTAATGAAATGAAGCGCAGTACTCTTACGTTTTTTAGGGGAAAAAAGGAAGCCTGTCAAAAAAATAAGCCTTTGCAAATGCGTCAACCTATATTCAAGCACATTTACTCCCTTTTCCCTGTTCAAATGCAGCCTGCCTCCTGAATTTATTCAGATCATGCCCAGAAACTCACAAAAATAAATATTGCTCTAATACTTGTGTAGGCAGCAAACGTGGCAAATTCTCTTTTCTCTACTTGCTACAAGTACAACATGCAGGTGGAGAATGCAAGTGTTCTTTTATTACTTGCAGAGATACATAAAGTAAGAAAACATATTTTTTGGGAACTAGCATCTAATTAATGTTGCAACGCCCACAAGCAAACTAATACTTTTCTTATTTTTTGCCAGAATTCTGACAATGCAGTCCTTGGGCTTCCTTACGCATTAGCTAGTCAATCATTCTGCAAATCATTTAACTTAGATCTGCTTGAAGCCTCGGCTACACTAACTCTCACTGAATTATGGCTGGCTCTTGGATCAACCCATGCAAAGAGGGCCTTGAGTCTTGTTTGTCAAAGCCTTCCAATGATCCTTGGTCATGGTGGACTTGAGCTGCGCGCTCGAGCTCACATAGTTCTTGCAAAATGCTATCTGTCCGATCCAAAATTCTCAGGTATATCCTAATCATGCTTTCGCATCAGTGCAGTTCCCTCCCACATCATTTTAGTTTTCATAACATGATCAACCTTTAGATATGCCAAATAGCACGTAACAAAATGTTGCTGTTGCTTTTTGTAAGCTTTTACTGAATGGTCAATTTACATGTCAGCCTGAATACATTTGTGATGTTACGCGTCATGAATCTGTGAGTCTTGTTAGTTTTTTCTTACTTTAGAAAAACCGGTTCCCCTTTGTCCTTTCAATATGGCAGTTTCCGAAGACCCTTCTGCTGTTCTAGATCCTCTGAACCAAGCTGCGGAAGATCTGGAGGTTTTGGAGGTGAGCTGCTGGACACATCTTGAGCACATTATTTCTGTTGATCCCTCAAAAAAAATGCATAGATGTTCAGAGCTGATCGAGTGAATTCTCTACTATGTGTAGTACCACGAAATGGCGGCAGAAGCATACTACCTAAAGGCAATGGTGTACAACAATCTAGGAAAGCTAGATGAGAGGGAGGAAGCTGCAGCTTCTTTCAAGGAGCACACACTCGCCCTTGAAAACCCATATAACGAAGAGGATTCACTTGCTTGCTGATACTATCAACTGAAATGGCAAGCTCAGCTCCCGTTTGTCCAGCAGAATGCCTTGCTGAGAAGAAGTCGGCGGCGGTTGGCGGCGTCGGCGGCGACCTGAGACGACGGAGGCCGGAGATCGACGGTCAGCAGATCGGTGGTGCATCCATGGATGATTGATCAGTCTACATATATGCCCTGTGCATGCATTGGTTGCATTACGAGCCAAACCAAATGGTTACATGGAAAGTCGGAAACGATCAGCATCTGATGTTAATTTGCTAGCTGCTGCAATTCAATCGCACTTTCATTTTCCTATCTTTTCTTTTCGCCAAGCTACTACTGTACAGACATGCCATGGTTTGGTTTGATAATTTGACAAGATATGATGGCTATGGCTACTGTCCTGCTGACAACTACTGGACATATATATGCGTGTTAGTGATGTTCTTGTACGTTTCGTACCTTTTGTTAGTGGCACATGGTCGTATTATGCGTCACGCTCATGTAAATATTTTCGATCCATACATATATTCTCGATCGCTACTTTCCTTTCTGTCTCAATAGCGAACTGATGTTATTTTTTAAGAAAGAACAGATGTTGAAGTGAGTAAACTCTCGAAGCCTCTTATCGTCTGATTGTTTGCTGCCAAAATTTAAATTTTAGAACTTGTTTTAAGTTGATTTTGAGTTTTTCTTATCGTGTTCTTTTTTTTGCATTTACTTGTAAACTGTGAAGAACACCGATATAGAAGTTTTGACCAAAATTACTTTTACTTGCTTAGCTTATTTTTCAACGGTTTATCAGCTGTAGATTAAACGATCATAGCGGAAGTAAATTGATCGAAAGTTAATCGTATTCTCATAGTTTTCATTTCTTAACCATTTTATTGCTTTTGGAGTAAATGGGCACGTGATCCAAATTATACTTACTTGCTTAATTTATTTTTTGACGGCTTATTAGCTGTAGATTAAACAATCATAACGGAAGTAAATTGATCAAAAGTCAATCGTGTTCTCCTATCTTTCATTTCTTAACCATTTTATTGCTTTGGGAGTAAAAGGGCTCGTGATCCAGATTATACTTAGTTACTTAATTTATTTTTTGACGGCTTATTAGTTGTAGATTAAACAATCATAGCGGAAGTAAATTGATCAAAAGTCAACCGTATTCTCCTAGCTTTCATCTCTTAACCATTTTATTGCTTTTGGAGTAAAAGGGTTCGTGATCCAAATGTCATCAGGAGGCTAGCTGCCATTATCATGAGGCAGACATCTGACTGGCTAATATGCTAGCTGCAGGTTGTTATGAGTATGACACGCCAAAATCAGCAGTGACAGTAGCAATTAAGTACACACATGCACTTCCAAAAACATGTCCTAAGATGTGACAAACCTGTTGCTTTCGCCTCTTTTACGTGAAAGGGAGGCAACATAAGCATGGACTATCCTACACTTTTGCAGTCTTCTGAATCCACCACAAATTAACCATGTTAGCACAAATTAATCATGTTTCTCATTACACTTTGAAGATGCACTGGCTAATGTAGTGACAAGGTGTTGGTTTCAACATCAAAGTCCGTGTTCAATTCTCCGCACCCTCATATTTTCTTCTTAACTATTTGTCCAGACCTTTTTAGTCGTTACACTTGATTATGATCCAGTTCAATTCCTGGTTAATTGTCCAGCGGTTTTTTTAATTCATTACACTTAATCCTAAATTCTTAACCCTATATACAAATGAAACTCTACCCTACCATTGATGGCTTGATGACTGCTAGGCTACTGATCGATCACAAATTGCTTGGAAAACCACCTCAACATTAGTGTAGTTGTAAGAAAAACAACTAAACGATGGGAGTTATAAAATATAGGAGTATAACGATAATGGATAAAATCCACCCTCTGCTTCAGCCGAAGCTACAACCAAAGAGTTGTAAAATATATTGAGTAATTTGCACATTAAGCCATTTATATTCACCAAAGTTTCACTTTAGACTAGGTCTAAACTAACATTTTCACTTTAGACCAAATATTGCACTTGTAAAGTCCAAATAATACTCCTTTGCAGTTGGCATTTTGCAATTTTGTCATACAAAAAGCTGCAAAGTGCAGTCAAACAACTGCTCATGATAATTACTAATTAATTAGTGCAGTACAGTAAACATTTTGCAATTTTGCCATAGAAATAAGCTGCAAAGTACAGTCAAACAAGTGAACAACTGTTCATGATTATTACTATAGTACACAGTAACCATAATAAGCAGCTCAAGCTAATTAAACATCACTCGTACTTATCGATTTTACATCGTCCTCACTCTCATCAAAATTCCCATAGACACGGGAAAAAAAGAAAAATAACTTAAAATTAAAAGGCAAGAACCACAAAGTTCTCCGAGCTATTTACACATGGGCCCGGCCCGGCCCTCAAGCCCAACCAGGTGGGGCCAATAAACGGCCGGCCGCGGCTACTCGCTGTCGTCCTCCTCGTCGCCGGCGGCGGCGAGCGCGGCGCGGAAGACGTCGGCGCTGCATGGGATGCGGAGTGGGCCGTGGTGGTTGTAGCCGTACTCCTGCGCGGCGCGGCGGAGGAGCTCGGCCAGCGCCGGCCGGCCGAGCAGCTCGGCGCGCACGACGAACCGCTCCGCCGCCGCCTCGGCCTCGCCGCCCTCCTCCCCGACCACGTACACTGGCACGTGCCCCTCGGGTACCCCCTCGTGCGCCGCCGCCGACGACGACGACCTCTTCCCGCTGCTCCCGCCTCCGCCGCCGCGCCGTGGCGCCGGTGAGAATGGCGGCGGCGAGGAGGGCGACGAGCAGTCGCCGACGCGGGAGAGCCGTCGGATCATCTGCCTCATCTGATCGGACGGTCCAGATCGTGCGATGGGTCGCTCACTCGCAGTGTGTGTGAGCTCACGGGGAGGCGAGGCGGGAGTATTTATAGCGGGAGGGGAGCGTGTCCGTTACGTGACTGACGTGTCGGGCCCGGGGAGCGTGGGGCCACCTTGTCAGTGTGAGGAGTACCGAGAGGTACAAGTGGGAGTACGGCTTTAGGTACGGCCACCTTTTCGTTTTCCTTTTTCTTTGCTTTGATGTTTATTTTTAAGAAATTATGTCTTGTTGCTTTCTGATTAGTGTGCAAGAGAAAATTTCTTTCTGGAGGGATATTTTTGTTTTGTTTTTCTTGTCTGGTGGAATCTCAGTGCAGTACACAACGATGTGCATATATTGCTTGCTTCAACTGTATATATTAATTTATTTATGCTTTAATTTGCATGCTTTAACCATGTGTACATTACTTTCATCTTGTCCACTTGATCTTTCCAAGGGGAAAGAGACCATGTACACACGAAAAAAACCAAACAGAATGCTCATACAGTAATTGAACATGGACACTACTGTAAATCAAGGGTACATACACACATGAACCCTGGACGGTACAAAAATGTGTTGGTTGTCATCACTACATACTAATCATCTAGTATTAATTAATTTTTCAAAAAGAAAAAAAGAGTAACAGTTTAATTGTATATATTTGTATTGCAGGTCCGGAAATAAAAAGGCACAGATGCTTTAGTAGGTCACACTATTAACATATGGTATCAGATCATACAATTTGTTTAAGTTTAATTAGACTTTAAAGGTCAAAGCAAGCAACAACAATATATGAGCCGTACATAATTTGAGGCCGGGTATCCGTGCGTGCGTGCTGATGCAATCAATCTCCACCTTTGGTGAGCACTACAAAATCAATATATACTACACATTTAAAGAATTTCGCTTGTGTGTATGCAACTGTTAGCTAAGCTATTTAAATTCCTCCATCCTAAAATAAAACTATGTACTATAAATCTACGTACTGCTGTTCAGATTCATAATAAAGTAACTCCGGCTATATATATATAGATCTTGTATCTAGCTGATATTTTTTTTGAGTACTTCAAAAATTAAATTCCAAGAATATTCTAAAACTTTAATTAGTTTCACCATAAAAAATCTAACCAACCGAGCGCTCAAATCTCTATACAAGTATAAATATTTCTTTTTACACATAATCAAATATATAATTATAATTAGTTAGGTATGTTTGCACGCGCGTACGTACATTTAGCATTGTGCATTGATCAAGCTGCTAGCTATATATACTAGTAGTAGCTAGAGGAACATAGCTATCTTAATATATATACAGTGCCACTGGCAATATAGAGAGAGTTATGCGTATATACCAAGCTTATTGCGATGCAGCACAGCACAAACCGCTTACATATGTGTATAGTAGGGCACTTAATTAAATAGTTTAGTCGGAGGCATGCATGTATCACTGTCAGTTAATTGGAGGCTGACTAGGCCTAGCTAGCTCGATCCACTATATATTGTCCTTCATTAGCTAGCTAGGTTAAGCTTTGTGACAGTTGACACTAGCTAGCTAGTTAGAACTACTGCTCCTACTGTGTTGGCGCAGAATTTAGACCCGTCTCGCAACAAAAGACGGGCTCTACGTTTCCACGGCGGCCTGGGAGATCTGCTTAACTTCAGTGCAGGTCCAAATCGGCTTGCCTAGTCGTGCGCAGAGCGTGCCAGTTGATTTGATCTGCAATCAATAAGAAACAAGTAAACCATGTCAGAAAACAATGGTCGATCGGCCGATAGGCCGATGTCACATTGTTATAGCCCAGCCGATAGGGCAAAGCTGTATCGGCTTACTCAATATAATAAGTAAATTGAAAAGATCTAATCTCATCGGCCCATGTTAACATGCGTATAACAAATTAATGGAATCGGCCGATGAGGGTTTCACGAGGATAACTACACTAGCTATTACTCCAGTGTAAACTTATACAAGCCAATCGGCTAATATAAATACACCAATCACAAAGAAGTCTTTAAGAACACTCTGCGACCGATATGTTTATATTCATCGATCCACATGTATAAGTGGCAAACACATGCAAGAACATAAATAATCACATGCATTAGATAAGACCGGCTGAAACCCCGGCGCTATCCTTAATTACAACCGAAAGCAGGCTTCGTGTTAGATCTCGAAACAGGACTAGGGTCGATAGCAACTCAAAGTGTGAATCGAGACTTAACGCAATGAAAATCAAGTCGTCGATTGCTTTTGGGGATGGTAAATGCCTTAGACAATCTAAACGAGCAAACTGATTCAACCATCGTCGGCAATAAACCCTAAAACGAGTTAACCGCTGACAAGACAGAATCAGAAAACCACGTCGAGATTAGCTAACACACGATAAACGACGATCACATCATCAGGGTTTAACGTGTCTAAAGCGACACGCTAGCCCCGACGATGTAAATCGTCGGGTACGAGTTCTTACCTTGCTCTTGGGAAGCAAGAACTCGTCAGGAGTCAACCTCTTGCGAGGGTTGGCGATGCGCCGAAAGTAGATTAGTTTGATTGTATGATTGATTCAGAGAGAGATTCTATGTACAAACTATCAGGATATTTATACCCGAGGTTACAACAGAACCCTTGTAGGGCACGATCTTATCTACAACTAACAAACAAGTCCTTGCGGCAGACTTTAGCCACAGATCAGATCTAAACTACTTAATTCACAAGATACAATTGCCTAAAACCGAGCTTTATCTCTATTTGGCAACTTCCTTAAAGCTTATTTTGAGCCCAGACCAAGCCCACATTGACGCTGTCAACTCACAACCCGTATCGGCCCACGACCAAGCCGAATCCGTATGGGCCGATACGCTCTTTATGGCAACGCCTTTCCCAGTCCGATACAACCATTGAGTCCGATACGAAACCTGATCTGTCTCCAATTCAATCTGTCTTCTCTGCTTCGGTTTCCCCTTTTCTTTCCAAGTCGGTTACCAAATTTCGCCGTTAACACACTGTCACAAAGACAACTCGTTTTGAACAGGAGACCGTCGTCATTAAGATGCAACATCATCTCCCCTACCAATTATATTCTTTTTTACATACCCCTATCTTATAATCCTCATAAAATTTTAGTGTAGCGAAATTAATTTCAGAGAAAATTATTCTATCCATGTGATTTTTATGCATATCCAATTTAACTACTCCCTCTGTTTGAAATCATTCTAGATTTATACTGAATCAAACATTTTAATTTTTATCATCAACTTCTATAAACTCAAATAGTTCAACATCGTAAGATTTATATTTACATATTTATCATGAGAAATATTTTCATGATATATAATTAAAGTTCTTACAAGTTCTTAAAAAAATAATGTTGACAAAATGTGACCACACACTCACGTCCAAAAACACATAAAAAATGTGATAAAAGATCGAGAAAGGCACCATGGATACACACAGCACTTCTTTGTTGGAAGCTAGCTAGGAATATGGATTTAGACACCTCAACAAACTGACCGTACGTACGCACGTAGTACGGTAGCCCAGCCAGCTGCTGGAACGGTCTCGAGATCTATACTGGGCCTCATATTCCCATTTTTGATATGGCCCAGGCCCACATAGCAACGCATATGCATCGTTCATGGGCCTCCATTTCTAGTGGGCTTCACTCTCTCTCTTTTTTTTCCTTTCTCCCCCCATGGGCGAAGGCGAAGCGTTCTTTTCCCCTTTGGGACGCGGGATTCCCTCGCCGCCGCCGCCGCAGTGACCACCTCGCTCGCCGGCGGATTCGATGGGCTCGCCGGCGGCGACGGAGGAGGAGGCATCTGCGGCGTTCGGCGCGACCCCGGAGATGGAGGGATTCCTCTGCGACCGCCTGCTCGACGCGGCGCAGCCCATCGCGGAGCGCTTCCGCGCGCTCTTCTCCCTCCGCAACCTCCGCGGCGACGCCCCTCGCCGCGCCCTCCTCCAAGGTTCCCCCCCCCCCCCCTCGTCGGCTCACCCGCTTACTTGTCTCCTTATGCAGCAGCTTTAGTTTCCACTGTGATATGATTCAAGGTTTTGGTAGCTTTTGCTGACTTGGTGTCAGCGATCGACGCAGCATAGTTAGCTGCCATCTTTCTTCCAATTAGCTGATACGATTCGAGGTTGTTAAGATGAAATTAGCTGCCTGTATGCTGGTTGCTACATGTTTGCAAGTATTATTGGCCTGCCTTGTAGTTGGTACCAAATTCCCAATTCAGTAACCCATCTCGCTGTCTGCCGAGGCGTTGATCCGACAAAGTTACTTTCCATTTCCTTTCTTGTGTTCACCTCAAGAGCCTGTACTAGTTTACTATGTGCTAATTTATGCTGTCTTATGATTCATGAATCATCCTTGAAGTCTGAAAACAGTCTAGACTGTTCAACATTACAACTTCCTTGAAATCTGAAAACAGTGTTTAACATTGAACTGCAGAAGATTGTTTATGTTTCTACTGCCATATTGTGCTGTTAGATCCAATTCTCTGTCAATGTTTTGTTAGTTCTCTGTTAGTGAAAACAGTACTAGAATGAACGGGCTTAAGAATACCTGACGTGTTTGCTGCAATGCTCAGCTGCAAGGGATTCTTCAAACTTGCTTGCCCATGAGGCTGCATTTGCACTTGGACAAATGCAAGATGCTGAGGCTATCCCTGCATTAGAGGCAGTTCTCAAAGATCTTTCGCTTCATCCAATCGTCCGACACGAGGTAATTGCTATGGCGGACTAATGTCATCTTCTGCTTATAGTGATTTGCTTTCAATTTTGAGAGGCTATTTATGTTTATTCATTAGGCTGCCGAAGCGCTTGGAGCTATTGGCCTGGAAAAGAGCATTCCCCTCCTGGAGGAGAGTTTAGCTGCTGATCCTGCCGTGGAAGTTCAAGAAACATGTGAACTGGCTATTAGACGGATAGAAGAGCAAAAGAATGCCAGTGGAGTTGAAAATGCAACCGTTTCGCCTTTTCTCTCAGTTGATCCAGCACTGCCTGCAAAGCAAGGGCTTTCAGTAGAACAACTAAGGTATGTCTTTCAACACAGCCCTACATGTCTCCATTATGTTTTTTTTGTGCATTATCATGTTATCAGTAGCATGGTTGTTAATTTTCAGGGAGCTTCTTCTCAGCGAGCAAGAAAGCATGTATGAACGTTATGCAGCTCTTTTTGCACTAAGGAATGACAGCGGAGATGCTGCTGTTTCTGCTATTGTTGCAGCTCTAGGCGTCAAAAGTGCTCTTCTACGCCATGAGGTTCACTTTAACTTTAACAATCGCTGTTTGCATCTTTGTCCACAACTATAAGTTAGGCAAGCTTGTGATACCAAAAGATCATCTGCAAAACAATACTACCCAGTTGTACGTACTAAGTTTTATAGTAATTATACCCAACAAACTGTTTTCTGTAAGAAACTAGGGGTGGCCATTCATCCAAATAAGGTAGAGAAATAGGCAATGTATCAGGATAGGTTTGGTGGCATGATGTATCTCATGAGACTGCTGAAGATTCCAGGGTGCACATTTCTTGACCTATTCATGATAGCACCGTCTCTAAAGATCAATCTATTCTTTTTATCGAGATAATCAACCAACCATTTCATATTGTTACTGTTATTTATGTTGTCATTGTGTTCTCCGCTGTAACCATTTTTTCTTCTGTAATGTTTTGCAGGTTGCTTATGTGTTAGGCCAGCTACAAAACAAAGCTGCTTCAGATGCACTTTCCACTGTCCTGAAGAATGTTGATGAGCACCCAATGGTCAGGCATGAAGCTGCTGAAGCCCTTGGTTCAATTGCAGGTAACTAATACAACAATATTTGATTTCATCAGACTCATCATCCATGGATATATGTCAAAGCTTTGTGAGAATATGTCCAATGCTGTCCTGCAGATCAGGAAAGCATTGCACTTCTGGAGGAGTTTGCGAAGGACCCTGAGCCCATAGTCTCCCAGAGCTGCGAAGTAGCACTCAGCATGCTTGAATATGAGAGATCAGGGAAGGCCTTCGAGGTACATATATACACGCCAGGCCTAGATCAAACAGAAAAGCATTTGTAACTAGCTTTGCGCAATTGTTTAACACATTGTGCTGTGTTGTTCCATTCCATGCAGTTTTTGTTCCTGCAGACTCCTCAGGTGCAGCAGGAGTCCTAAGTGAGCTGTGAAAGTGTGAACTGAGAGTGAGAGGCAGGCTGGAATGTGTCTAATTAATCCTGTAATCCAAACCAGTCTACGTTGTACTGATATGTTCGTCAAAAGGATTTATAAGGATCCATTTGAATCAAATGATTTATGAAGAAATTTCATAGGATTGAAATCCTATAGAAAATTTTTCTATGTAGTCCTTTGATTCAAAGGATTGGAGTTTTCTAAATTCTATAAAATTTCTATGGAATGACTTATTGTATATAGGTTTTAGAGAAAACTTAGCAAGAGGTCCAATCTCTTGTAAAAATTTCTTTGAGTCTATTTTTCTCATCTGATTTTTATGTTTTTTCTGTGGTCCAATCAAATGATCATTTCTGTGTTTTGTAATTCTTCGTTTTACATTTGCATTACTGTCAGAATCCTGTGTTTTTTTCTATTTTTCCGTTTTTTCATTCAGGCATTAATCAATCTCTGGGCTCTCATTTGAGGAAGAAAAAGATGTGTTTTCTTTGAGGGAAACAATAAGGTTGTACAGTAAATCAGTACCAACTAGACTAGGAAGGTGCTGGATGATCCTATTAACGCATTGTTTCTTTTAAATCTTGCATATATATATATTTCGTAATTAAAATGAGTAGTACAAGATATAAGTGGGATAATGCACATAGTACCACAATGCTGATTAATTGTCGGCAGGTGAACACTACAGTGCCACTGCACATGATGTCATAGCACCGCAGCAATGCAGCATATGCAATATAAACAATCTAGCTTTTCTTTGACTGTTAACACAGGAATTAATGAAGAACTAGGGGTTTGTGCACTTTATTGCCATTTTTAAATCTATGAAATTTTGATAAGATAACAAACTAAACATGACTTTACTAATACTATTCTTCCAAATTTGGTAGTTTTTGAATGTTTCTCCTAGTAAAAACACTACCAACATTTTTTTTTTAAAAAAAAATCAAACTAAACACATCCAACGCATCAAAATTTAGTAACACCAAAACGTGTCAAATTTTGGCATTAATAAATTTTGGTAAGATTGATTTTGGCAACGAAGTGACATAAGCCCTAAGAGTATGTTATGATCATACGCAATTCAGGAGAAGAGACATGTATATATATCAAAACTGTGACCACAATTCAGGAGAAGAGATATGTATATATATCAAAACTGTGACCAGGTAAAGCACTGGTCATCAAGCATGAAGCATTTACACAGTAAAAGTAGAAGAGTACTCTCACAGTAGCAGTATACAGTAAAAGTAGAAGAGTACTATCATAATACCAGTATACAACCTCAACTTGAGGTGCAAACCATGCACAAAAATCTGACACTACTCCATACTATACTAGCACAGGAATACGCAAGCATAATGTCAGCAACTGGTGATGCAGCGGTCAAAACAGGGACAACTGAATGCATGCGATGCGGAGTCACTGGATAAAAGTCACCTAAATGCTAAGAGAGGCCAAGTGAGATCATATCAATAGCGTTTCACTCCCAGCTCGTTCGTTCATCAGTCGGTCAAGCAACGGTAATACTTGGTACTAGAACCTAGTGCATCATCAGCAGACGCTGGACGAGGAAGACGAGCACAGCAAGGATCACTGCCGCGACGAGCAGCGCCGGGATAGATGGATATGGCGCCCCAGCAGCAACTGCAAGGACGAGGAGTAGTGTCAGCACTCAGCAGATTACTCCGGCCTAGCTAGTAGCCTACTGATTGTGTATACTTGCAAATGACTTAAACCATCATTACTCCATTGATCATATGAAATCAAGAACAGTGTTACATTACACGCAAGACGCAACAAGTTCCAACAACACGAGTATGACATCTCTCAAGAACAATACAGCAGAAGAAGAAAAAAAGATGATGAAATCGAATTGATGCCCATCGATCTCTCAATGCAAGAACTCACCTCGGAGAGTGTCGACGGGGAGGACGGCAGCTGAGGCGTTCGCCAACAAGAGATGAGAAGCGTAGGCGTCGCCGTTCTCACCTAGCAAGTTCCTCCAGACCTGTAAATCTGCAGGTAGCCGGCGGCGAGGAATCAGGCATTCAATTCTTTCTACGAGAAGCAGCACAGTTGCTTCGCAAGAACAAGAGCATTTGATATTTAACAAGAAAATCAAGAACAGAGGGCACTCGATGTTTCGCAAGAAAATCAAGAACGAGAGGGCCGAGAATCAAGAACCTGTGGGAGTGGGACATGGGTACGGGCATCGCATATCGGCGTCGGCGTCGGCGTCGTAGGTGTGCGGCGGAGGCGTGGCCGGCGATGGAACCGGTGGCTGCTGTTGGAACCAGCGGACGAAGTAGTTGTCACAAATCTTGGCAGCGCCGTAGAGGAAGACCACCCAAATGAGGAAGCCGAGAAGCGTGAAGACCACGGTCGTGACGCATGTAGATGAGAACACTTCGTCGTCGTCGTCGGCGCCCTCCATATAGTCGCCAAGGACGATGTCGATCTCGTCGTCGTCGTCGTCGCCGTCGCCGCCATCCGTCCCCTGCGCGTCGGGCTCACGCGGCACGACCTCCACCGCAGGCGCAACCCCGCCTCTCTCCTGCGCTGGGTGCAGAGCGCTCTCCTGTGCTGGGTGCAGAGCGTCGTTGCCGCCGCTCTCCTGCGCCGGCTGCAGCCCGCCGCCGCCCGGCGCCACCACCGAGTGGACGACGTCCACGGGTTTGTCGACAAACCCCTCCTCGTCGAGCTCGAACTCCTCGTCCTCCGCCATGGGGAACGGAGGCGGTGATCAAGGATGGTGGTGGGAGGGGGAGGGGAGGTCGCAGCGTGCGCAGGTGGGGATCGAGCGCTCTGTGGACAGCTGTGAGGTGGTGGCCGGGGTCAGGGAAGAAGGGGGGGAACTCGGCGGCTGGGCGCTTCTTATATAGGCGGTTACGAGCGTAACCGACTTTATCCTTTGTGGATTTGAGGCTGCTGCTTCTTCTTCTTCTTGGTGGTCGTCTCCACCGCAGGCGGCGGTTGGAGAGACATGGTGTGTTCGCTCCTCGATCGGAGTCGGAGGCAAAGGCCACGCCACGGCGACCATCGACCCAGCACATGGCGCGCAATCCCAGCCAAACTCCGGTCGCCGGGGATGGCTCTCGCGGTCCGAGCCGCTCCGCCACCAGAAGAGTATAGAACCCCACAGATCGATCGACGAGGCCCGGGCCCGGAGCTTCACCGGAACCCCGCCGCGCCTTCACCCCTAAAGAGCCGCGCCCGGAAAAATTACCTCAGCGCGCGCACCTCCTGTCCGTCGCCGGTCGCCGGAACGCCGGCGATGCGCACCCCTCCACCACGCGGCCAACGCCATGTCGAATATGCACCCATCAGCAACTGACCACTGGACCCCACACACCGGTCCATGGCCCATGGACCGACCCCGCACTCAACCTCTTCCTCCCTCAGGGTGGACTTAGTCCACCATGAGCCGTTGGCTCAAAATTCAAAATCTCTCCCCCTCTCTTCCACTGGAAGTGAACACCACTCGTCAGACCAAATATTCCTTTGCATTCCTTTTTAATTTAGATAACCCTTTTCTTTCTTAAGAAATTCATTTAAACTTCAAAAGTCTATACCTTAAAGGCCACAACACGGTAGCTTTTCTTTCGTTCACTTATATAGTTCTTGAGTATGAGGGAGACCAAGATAGTGATTTTGGGATGACAAGATCAACCTCGGTCGAGACACTTTGACCATTACTCATAAATTTCATAAATTTTATAAAGTTTGTTGTTTACAAATATGCGTAGCTTAATATACATTTTAATTTGATCACCATTGGATTGTGTGCACAATGAGATGAACCCACCAATAGTTGCACTTATTTTTTCATACAATGTTGATAAACCTAACTACCTTTGATAAGCTTCACAAATAGCATGCGCCTGTTGTTAATGTCATAGATATGGGGTCCCTCAATATCTATAGTGCTATGATGGGAGCCAAGACGTCGATCTCATTCCGCCATGAAAATTTTGAACGAAGCCCATATATAAGGAAAAAAACAAAGATGCTTACAACGGCCTCTATTTACTAAAGAAAGGGTACCCACAGACTAACAACATGGTAGCGCATCAGCATTGGGCCCAACCACATAGATGTTCTCTTGGGCAATCACAATCCATGGCGCCATTGCCCAAAAGCTGACATGTGAAAGCGCTCCTGAGTATAGTTGCCGCCTACAACACCGTTGGCGAATGTGGCAATAGCTAAGAGTATTTAGCATCAATTTGATCTAGACTCATAGAGATTTATAAAACACCTTTTTGATTTAGTGTGATTGAGTTATGGAGGGAAATACTTAATACGCGTTTTAAGAACAACTCAGGAAAAAAGACCAGTGAGATATGGAATGAAAGAGATTGAAAAAAAGAGAACTAACAAGAAGTCAAAGCACTTCCTTTTAAATATGATAACCAAAACATTACGCAAAATTAAACTTGTGCCTCTCACATATAGAATTACAATGTAGGCTTCAAGCTGATGATGAGATCAGAGGCCAAAGGCAGCAACATGACCAGTGTTTCTACCTTCAACGAGGGAATGGATGACGGTCACAGCAAGCATGATCGCAGGGCCAGAACCACCCAAGCCCATGAAACCTGCCAACAGATTCAGTAAACCAACACAAATTCCAACGAGATATGCTGCAATGGTCATGTAGTGCCTGCATCGCCTGGGACTAATCGAGTCGTCCTCGTCATGCTCATGCAGCAGCTGCTCAGGCGACACTCTTGTTCGCTGCGTCTTCTGCAGTAAAATTGATTATATATATATATATATGCATGAAGTATTGCGTCAATAAAACGTACGTACGATTCATATATAACTTGTGAATTTGTTGTAGTTAATTATTCAAACAATATTAACATATGGTACTTAGTACTTACCCTTAGAAGCCTGACGAGGTATCTTTTTGAACGTGAGCAAACTCTGAACCAAAATACTGAGAGAAGAGCATATCCCACAACCACGAACGCAGCATAAAGAAAAGAATGGACCGGGTCTATTCCAATGTCATCCAGGCTTCAAGTCATCATGCAGCAAAAGAAAACAGGCCATAAGACAGGAGTATATACATATTTAGCTCAAATAAAATTGTAAATTGAATCCTACCTAGCTTAGTTACTCCCTCCTTTTTAAAAAATATTTATGAGAGGAGGTAGTATATACTAGTTTCAATGGAAATGGATGAACAAGTAACTAAACCAGAAGAAAGAATAAAAATGAGTGAATACATATTTACAATGTTATATATTTCGGTCTATCCAAATTCATAGCGATACATACGTCAGTGGCGTTGTTATGTAAGAGGCGATCCCTCTGACAGGCCAGTAGTGCCCAGGATACTGGCTCATTTCCCTCCAAATGCCAAGCATGTTCACCACTTCATTCGTCTCGCCATACTTGATGCTAAGCATCTGCATGCATATATGAACAAAGTAAAGGAAACCAATTAATTAATTAATTAAGCAACGATTAACAACACAACACGATCAACAAATTAATCAATCTGCATATGTATGTATGTAGCCACCTGTGAGATTGACGAGAAGGGAAAGGAGAGGAGTGCAGGTTGTAAGATGATGGGGGCGTAGGCAAGGTAGGAGACGCTGACGGTGTGTGTGATTCGCAGCGTCGGATCATCCGGCGACCTCACCGGCGGCAAGATGATGTGGTGGCCTCCTAGTATTATCAACACCAACACGAAGAAGGCTAAAGTAGCAAGCATCATCATCAAGGGGTATCCATGGTTCAAGGCCTTCCAGAAAATACATGCACTGCATACATATAATCCAATAATAAATATAGTATTAGCTATAGAATAGTACTAGTAATCAATCATTCGAGCTAGTAATTATTACTCCCTCAGTTTTACAATGTATAAGATATTTTGGTTTTTTCATAACTCAAAAGTTTGACTAATTTTATAATATATATATATATATATATATATATATATAATTAATTAATTTTATTAAATTCATCATTAAATATATTTTTACAATATATCTGTTTGGTGTTAAAAATTAATGTCGTTATTTTTTTAATAAACTTTGACAAATTTGAAGAAGTTCGATTTCGGACAAAACTAAAACACTTAATTTACTTAGGCTTAGGCTGATAATGAAATTAATATCCTTATGAAATTATGAAATTCTTACCAGCAATTGGCGACCGAGAACAAGGAGAGACCGGACAAGAATCCATAACCCTTTCGAAGGAGGTCGTCCAGATAAATGGCAATGACACCACCGGCGATTAGTTGAAACATGAACACGAGTGCACTAGTAGTCAATGATGTGCCTCCTGCAATGGCGGCATATAGCACAACGGCAACAGGCGACACGATGGCCATCTGCATCGCAAACAACTTTCGTGCCCTCTCCCTGAATCGATCCAAGATTATTATTATTCAGGCTTGCTCTAAGTTAGACCATGCATGCATGTGTATGAATTTATAGTTTTATTTTTTCGGAATGTATATGGCGGGATTTAAAGCTAGCATCATACTCCATATGAATGGATACTAATAGTAATATATAATTACTCCGTCTCAAAATATAAAAATTAGATATATATGACACATCGTAATACTGTGAATCTGGACAAGACTAAATGTCTTTTTTATGCTAAGATATCATTAAAGTCAATTCTAAAAAATTGTAGCTATTTTATCAAAACTATCAATTTGCTACAACTTTAGCTTCTTTACTCGTATTCGATCGATGATCACTTAATATATTCCCTCCGTCTCAAAATAAAATCATATATTAGTGATCATCGATCGAATACGTAAAAAAGTTAAAGTTGTAGCAAATTGATAATTTTGATAAAACAACTACAATTTTCTAGAATTTACTTTAATGGTATCTTAGCATAAAAAAGACATTTAGAACAGTTCATAATGCATTAACTCAAGAGGTGATATTCCTCTTTACTCCCAAACATATAATTTTTTTTTTGCCTAAAAACAGAACATCAAAGCAAGAATAATATGTATACTTATTAAAAAAGGAGTAATAATTATAAGTTACTTTGGCTTTTTTCTAATTAAACTTTTTAAAGTTTGATTAAGTACTTAATAAATAGTTTAGTAACATGTACGATACCAAATTAATTTCTTTAAATAAATAGCATTGAATATATTTTGATATTATATTTATTTTGTGCTAAAAACGTCATTATATATGTTTCTTTGTATTGACTTAAAAAGAATCAAAACAACTTGTAATATGAAAAACGGAGACTATATACTTACAGGCGGCGGCGATGGTCGGGGTGCCTGTCGTCGTCGACGCTGATGATGTTGAGCGCCATGGAGAGGTGAAGGGCCATCTCGGAGTAGAGAAGAGGGACCAACCCGAGAGCCATCACCGTGGGACGCAATGACGCCGACATGGCGTTCATCCAGTAGCGTGGGTCGTCGGCCGGCGAGTGCTCGCCGCCGTAGTAGCTCTTGACCCCATAGAGCGGCAGCTCGCAGGCGACGAGGAAGATGAGCAGCGACACCGCCGTGTAGAGCACTTTCCGCCGGAAAGGGACCATGACGCCGGCCGTGCTGCTGTCTTGTACCTCGGGCAACAGCCTCGCCAATCTACCAGAAGCAACCGCTGCTGCTACTGCTACTGCCATTGATCGATCAATGAATCTCGTCGACTCCTAGTAGCTTGATCAATATATTTTCTGACGCCGACTTGATCAATTTTTATCGAATCCGTTCGGGCGGTGCAAACCGAATCATATTTGATGGCACCTGAATATGATTCGGTTTCTGTCGGGTTTTGTGTACACTAACACTTGGCCGCGTATTCCCACAAACTCCCTCAATCTCCAATCTGATTTGTATCTTTCAACCGTAATATCAGATATCATGATCCCTCAACTGTTTAAACCAGTGTAAAATAAATGTCTAGATAGTTTTGAAGATGATTTTCGTTGATGTGACATCTACGTGTTGCATTGACATAGTCTTCGTGATCTGATGTGGCATTACAGGAACAACAACAATAAGGGTGTGTTCTTTTGGGTATGTTGGGAAGAAATTCTCTCCGCACGAAAAACGGAGCGACTCATTAGCACATGATTAATTAAGTATTTACTATTTTTTTAAAAATAGATTAATATGATTTTTTAAAGCAACTTTCGTATAGAAACTTTTTGTAAAAAACACACCATTTAGCAGTTTGAAAAGCGTGCGCGCGAAAAAAGAGAGATGTGAGTTGGAAAATAGGGTGAAGAACTCATCCTAATAATAGCGTAGACATCACATAAGCAAAAACCATTGAAGGAGTTACTTTGCACCGATTTTAATAGTTGAGGGATTAATAATCTGATATTGCGGTGGAGGGTGCGAATTAGATTGGACCTATAATTGAGGGAGTCAAAGTGGACTTATTCCACGAATCAATATGCATCAAAATGGGCCTCCATTTCAGGTTAGCTTCATGGGCTTTTCTTTTTTTTTCCTTTGTTCCCCTTTGGGGCTTGGGAGTCGGGATTCCATCGCCGCCGCCGCCGCCGCCGCAGCGACCACTTCGCCGGCGGCGACGGAGGAGTCTTCAGAGGCGTTCGGGCTTCCGCCTGCCCAACGCGGCGCAGCCCATCGCCGAGCGCTCTTCTGGCCACGTCGCGGGTTCCTCCAAGGTCTCCTCTTTAGTAGCTTTCCTTACGCACTTGTTCATCTGCTGCTTTGCTCTAGCTGTTTTAATTTCCACCGCGGGATGATTCAATTCAAGGATTTGGTGGTAGCTTGCAGGCCTCAGCGATCAACGCAGCATAGTTGCCAAGAGCAAAAGAGTACTAGTGGTGCTGAAAGCGTGTCTATTTCACCTTTTTCTCTCAGTTGATCCAGCATTGCCTGCAGCAATTCATTGTGTTTTGTGTGCATTTATCTTCCTATTTAGTATAGCATGGTTGTTCATTTTCAGGGAGATGCTTGTCAACGAGCAAGAAAGCATGTACGACAACAGTCAACAGAGAAACAGGGTTTATCAATAAACATCCCCTTTTACTTGTTAGATTTCATTTTCACATTGGACCTCTGATTCTGTCTGTCTGACTCATGCTGTTATTATACATTGAACATGATGATGATTACGTTAAGACGAAAATGTCTGAGCTGAAAAAAAAGGTGATGAAGTATTTCAGAAGCAGGATTGTGAAAAAACATCAGTGTAGTACAAACTGTCACTGGTACATTCTTCTATCTACTTAAATAACTCTCAGAATATTACTGGAATGCTATTACTATGCTGAAAGACTAGTGCATTAGATCATCACCTCTTTTCATGCAACTCAATGCAAAATTTTCCGTTCCCTTGAATTAGCAATAAGAAAAAAACTAGGGCTTCCTTCCATTTCATGGATTCAGAAAATCAACAATTGATATCTTTTTTTACTGGATACGTAATGAATTTTATGATATAAAATCATCGTGAGCTTTGTGCACTCTGGAACAGGCCCATCGGCAAAGTGTATGTGTGAAACAGAGTCTCCTTCGAGTAGTTATTTGATGTTTCAGTATTAAGTTGAACGATAGCAGTTATGCAGAATGATGCATCTTCTGTTTATCTGCTAGGAATTCTGTAAATTAATTCCTATGTCATCTACAGTTTAAGTTTTTGTTGGGCTCAACTCTACCTGAGATAAGTGAGAAATCTAGCTTTGTGACAGAATAATTTTTTGAATGTGGCAGCAACGGTATATTTGACAGACACTGTTTGGTTCACTGCAGGCACTGGAAGTTGATCCTTGTGATGCCAAATTGCTTTCAAAGTGGTGTCTTTGCTGGCTTCGCATGGGTGAGGGGAAAAAAGGCTGCGACCGATGCAACCAGATGCGCAAAACATCACCTGAAGTTGTCGGAGGCCTACCATTGGCTAGGAGAAGCTGTAATGCTTGTGAAGGTGCAACATAAAAATGTTCAATTCACCATTCCATTTTCATTGCTAACTACTACTGGATAAAATGTTCTGGTAAGATGCTGCTGTTTCTGCTATTGTTGAAGCTCTATGCGTCAAGAGTTCTCTTCTGACTCCGCCATGAGGTTTACTTGGAAACTTTAATAATCGCTGTTTGCATCTTTTTCCACAAGTATAAGTTATACAAGTCAGTATTTGTGTTGTTTTTTTTTCCCTGAAGAAACGACGGTAGGAGGTCTGCCGGATATATTGAGAAGGAGTAATGTTCAGGAAAAATACAAAACAGTACAGATTTGTGTTGTGGTGATACAGAGAGAATAGAAGCAAAGCAAACACTATCCAGTTGCACCTACTCAGTTTTCTAGTAACTGCTAGTAATTAGGATATGCAAGAAACTATTTTTGTGTAGAGAAGTTGGGGTTGTCCCTTCATCCAAATAAGAGAGAGGAAGGCCAAGATATGTTTGGTGGGAATGGCATGATGTATTTCATGAGACGGACTGCTCCAGATTCCAGAGTGCACGTTGCTTAGCATCTTCTCTTCATTGAGACAGTGAACCAAACATCTCATGATGTTACTGTTATTCAGTTGTCAATTGTGTTCTCCACCGTAATGTTTCTTCTTGTGTAATGTTTTGCAGGTGTTGCTTATGGTCAGGCATGAAGCTGCTGAAACCTTCTGTTCAATTGCAGGTAAGTAGTACCACAATGTGTTGATTGATGTATATATAGCATTTCTGAATTTGGAGTTGATACTTGAGTTTTGGGCAGCAAGCAGAAACTGGGAATTCAGAATTCAGATAGGAAAGAAAGTGACAGACAGAGAGGTACGGCTAGTTAGTTAGTTAGTTAGTTGAGGCGGTTACAGCGTCGTCTCGTGTATTATAAATAATCATCAAATCAATCCGCCACCCCGCTCTCTCCCCCCCGCCTCCTTCGATTGCCAACACATCCTCCTCCTCCGCCTCCGGCCACCGCGCTGCCCTCTCCTTCACCCTCGAGTCGTCTCTCCGGATGGCGTCTGACGACGAGCGCCGCGGCGGCGGTGCGGGGCGAACCGTCGGGGACGCGCTGCTGGTGGAGCAGGAGCGCCGTGGCGCGGGGGCGGGGCTCCTTCAGGACGCGCAGGAGCGCGGCGTGGACACGGCGGAGGGCGTGGAGCAGGAGGACCAGGACGACGGCCGGGTGGATGCGCAGCTACCGCGGGAGCGCTCGGCCGCGGGGGACGGCGGACGACGTCGAGCAGGAGGACGGCGTGGACGGGCCGGTGCCGCAGGACCGCGGAGCTGTACGGCGGGAGCAGGAGGAGCGCCGCGCCGACGATGTTCCTCGACGAGAATCATGTCCATCAACCGTCCTCGTCTGCGGGGCGGTCTTGTTCCTCTATGTTTCGGGGAAGCTGCTCCTCCGCGCATCGGCCTTCTTCTTGGTTGCATCGGCAGCCGCGCAGCCGACGACTTCCCGCGCTGGTACGCCGCACTTCTTGCCTGCAGATGCAATTCTTGATTCCTTCTCTGCGCCTGCAATTTTTGATTCCTTCTCTTCACATTCTTGGCTGCAACTTCACTTCTTGATTCCTCATTTCGTATTCTTGGCTGCACTGCACCTTCACTTCTTGATTCCTTCTCTAATCGCTACACATTCTTGGCTGCATTGCATCTTCAATTCTTGATTCCTTCTCTTCACATTCTGGCTGCACTGCATCTTCAATTCTTCATTCTAATGGTTCCTTCTTGCTCAACTCTTCAATGACATCAGAGAGGAAATTGTGATTTGGAAAGAGGCAGAAATTTTCAAAGATTGTACTGACTAGTGTATAGTTCTTGCCGTTGTTTTTTTGAGGTTCTTTTCCCAGGTGTGAGGTCTATACTAAACACTTGGGTTTTCGACAGCTTCCTGTCGATGGTTGGTAAATTGTAACTTTTAACTCTTCTCCTTTCAATCTTAATAACATTTGGTCGGCTAATCCTTTCGGCCGACCCGGCGAAAAAAGAAAGCTCCTTCCTGCTTGCTGAATGCCACACATTGTTGCTTGCTGTTCTTGCCATTTCGTTGAAATGTATTTTCCTGAATTCTATCCTGCACTGCAGATCCGGAGAAGAACGTCTGCGCGGCTCTCGGCGGAAACTACGGCGACCGCCCGGCCAGCTCCTGCCATGTCGAGGGGAAGCGAGGTACTGAAACTCTAGTTCGATACAATTTAGCTGACTATCTGCTGGTAGCATGAACTCTTTGTACAGTATATGGTTGCAAGTATTACTGTCCTGCCCAGATTCAATAACAATCCTGATAGTCTGCTGAGGATTGATATATCCTACTAAGTTTTACAGTCTTTTGGTAGGTAATTCCTTTATTGAATGGAGCTTAGGAGCCTCTGGATAATTTGTTTACTTGCTTTCAGTTTTTGATGGTTCCGTATTACGATTTGTTTCAAGAGTAGCGTTTAACATTAAACTGCACATGGTGGTTATTACATCAGTAGCAGTTGTTGTGATAGACAGACATGTTACATGTTATATCCAATTGCTGTGTCAATGCTTTTAGTTCAGTCCTCTGTCAATTTATATAAAGTGTACTAGAATGCCTCTGTCAATTATATAAAATGACAAGAAATTTACCAACAGAGTTTGAGCTTTTGTTTGTGCCTGGAGAGGATTCCAGCATTAATATATAGGTACAAACAAAAGCCCAAACTTTGTTGGTAAATTTCTTGTCATTTTCATGTGCCGGTTTTTGGGTAGCAAATTGTAAAAATCCACCTCAATCATCATATCAGGTGTTAAGTGCTGACACGTACTAAATTTTCTTGCAGGCACCGTGGCTCCGCCCATGATACAGATTCTGTTGATGATCGTTGCCGTGGTGGCGTTTCTGCAGGGATTTCTGTGAGACGATCCATCTATGATTCACCAACGTACTTACATTCTTAGAACTCGATTTGCTTGCTCGATTGGTCGAGCTGTACTGAGGATGCTACAGTTTTAGCGATAGTTGATGTGCTACGTACTTGTATATGCTACAGTTTTGGTTCGTATGCTACGTCCTGTGACACTGCTTCGTGTGCTACAGATCAGGAGCACTTATTACTCTCTTTACCTTAACTAGCTGATGCCCGCGCAATTACGCGACTAGCACTCACAAAATTACATATCTTTTGATATGATTTTATTTAAAATTTGTAAAATAACCATCTCGTTGTTTTATGACGTTCAAAGATCGAACCCTATCATTTCGAGATTTCTAATTTTATAGTTTTTTAAAAGTCATATAAGTCATTACCCCTTACTCTTTTATTTGTTTGCCTGATCTATCACAATTTCTATTCATCATCCTTAAGACTTTTTAGTTTTTAGAATTTATTGTTTCGTCGGGTTTTGTTTTTATAATTTTTGAAAGTCCCGTCAAATGTCATTACTGTACAATCTATAGCCCGCCCGCTGTCTCCCCTCTTTACTGTCACTGGAGATTTTAAAAATAAAAAATAATTATCATTGGGGTTTATTTTTTACTTCTAAAAGTCTCGTCAATTGTTTGTGACCGAGCTACTTAATGACATGTCTGTTATCTCTTCTTTTAATCATCATTGGGATTCTATAAATCGAATATAATCAATTTTGGGGTTTCGTTTATAGTTCTAGATATCCTATCAACCACCACCCTACTCCTTCATGGGTTCGTTGCTTCTCTCCACTTTATGTTCATTTACTACCATTGTGTTTTAAATGGATTGTTCTTTCAACATTCAATATTTTTCATTCTGATTTGTTTTTTTTAATTTATGAATTGTATTCCTACTTGAACTTTTTTTTTCTAATTTTTAGAATATATTTTTTTGTAAATTTTACCTCGTACTGCATTCTATCTGTACTGTTTCTTTCAATAATCATTTTTATTTTTTTAGTTATTTCAAAATTGTATTCCTACTCGAACTCTTTTTTTCTCTTTTTATAATTTCAGAATTTTTTTATTTTTATTGCGAATTTACTTAATCATATATCAGGTTTTATATGTACTCTTCTTCCAATATTGCTTATTTTTAATTCCGAATTTCAGTTATTTTTTGATTATATTCTTATTTGGACTTTCGGACTGTTTTTTCAACTTTGCTTATTTTTTATTACGAATTTCAATTATTTATAAATTGTATTCCCATTGAAACCTTCTTTTTCCTTTTCTAATTTAGAAATTTATTTTATTTTTTATTTCAAATTTTAATTAAACTCGTATTGTGTTCGAGATGGATTGTTCTTTTAATATTCTTCTTTATTTCGAATTTTAGCTATTTTAAAATTTATTCCTTCTCGAACTCTCTTTTTTCTAATTTTAGAATTTTTTTAATTCTAAAATTAATTAATCATGTATTGAGTTCTTATATGAACTCTTTTTTTAATATTGCTTATTTTTAATTCCGAATTTCAGCTATTCTTGTATTCCTACTTGAACTCTCTTTTTTCTTTTTTTAATTTCAGAATTTTTTTTATTTTTTATTTCGAATTTTAATTAATCACGTATTGGGTTCTTATATGGACTTTTTTTTTTCAATATTGCTTATTTTTAATTCTGAATTTCAATTATTTTTAGATTATATTTCTATTTGAACTCTCTCTTTTTTTAATTGCAGATTTTTTTATTTTTTATTCTGAAGTTTAATTAATCACGTATTGGGTTCTTATATGAACTTTTCTTTCAATATTGTTTATTTTTAATTCTGTATTTTAGTTATTTTTAGATTTTATTCCTACTTGAACTCTCTTTTTTTTCTAATTTCAGATTTTTTTATTCTGAATTTTAATTAATCACGTATTTGGTTCTTATGTGGATTCTTTTTCTAATATTGCTTATTTTTAATTCTGAATTTCAGTTATTTTTTACATTGTATTTCTACTTGGATTTTTTTTTCTAATTTCAGATTTTTTTTATTTTTTATTCAAAATTTTTATTAATCACGTATTGGGTTCTTATATGAACTCTTCTTTCAATATTGCTTATTTTTAATTCTGAATTTCAGTTATTTTTTAGATTGTATTTCTATTTGGTCTCTTTTTTTTTCTTCGATTAATGTGAGAATTTTTAGCCTCCACAGACAACGTGGTGCCTTCTTTAATAGTTAATTACTATATTACAATTAACAATAACAATATGCATGCTACTCTTTAATAGTTAATTACTATATTACAATTAATAATAACTAATGTAATTATGATAGGTTAATTACGACATGGCTGCACAAAACTCAGTACAAACCGGTCGGCATGAAGTGAATTAATCCAATACGATTCGTAATTAGCACCGAACTACAGATACATGTATACAGAACCCAGTAGTACGTTCAGGCGTACTTCCAAATTCCAATACGATTATAGTACAATTAATTCACCGATTGATTTAGTAATTTCTTCCTTCAGTTCGATCTATCGGCGTCAGAAATTAATCAAGGCTAGTTGCATTTGCTAGGGGTCCATCGAATTCATCGAGATCGATCAATGGAAACTGCTGCTGCTGCTGGTAGATATGAAGACAGCAAAGCCGGCGCCGGAGTAAGCGTCTCATTCCGGCGGAAGGCGGCGTACACGGCCGCGTCGCTGCTCATCTTCCTCGTCGCCGGCCAGCTGCCGCTCTATGGCGTCAAGAACTACGGCGACAAGGAGTTCCCGGATCCCTTGTACTGGATTAATTGCATGTTTGCGTCAAGCAATAACACCCTCATGACCCTTGGGATCATCCCTCCTCTTCTCTCCGAGATGGCCATCCGCATCTTCTCCGCACTCATGATCACCAGGAGGCCACCCCTCGATCATGTGCTCCTGTAAGCTACTCATCTTCTTGTTTAATATACACATATTTGGGAGAAAGTGTTCTTCGTTCATTGAGAAGACGTTCCCTCTTTTTTACACCCATCTACAAAGTTATAGAAAAAAACAAAAATTTTGCAATATAGATTAATACGTGATATATCGCTTCACAAACATATAAATTTAAATTTGTTTTTTATAAAATTGTAATAAAAATAACAAAGATAACCCTAAATATCTGTGTAATAGTTTTAGTATAATCTTTTTTATAACTTATAAAAATTAAATTTGATTTGTGGAGTGGTGTATCTAAAAATTGATTTATCTTATTAATTTTTTATATTCTTTTTATAACTATGTAGGTGATACGTAAAAACGAGACTACGAGAGGATCTTTTTTTAAATGAAAATCCATCTCCAATAGTTTTTTGGAACTAACATGCTTATTAATCATTAATCATGTTTAATTAACAGAGTATATGCCTGCATGGATGCGTCATGCTTAATCTATATACTTAATGAAATCTGAATAATGTTTGTGCAGGAACAGAGCAAGAAAGTTGTTGGCGATAGCCATGGCCATGGTGATGGCAGTTTCCGGTGTGCTATCTGCCGGCGTTGCAGCAGAGCTTGGCACGATGGCTTCACTTGTTGTCATGTTTCAACTTTTCCTCGGCGGTATGATTGCCATTTATCTGGATGAACTTCTTCAGAAGGGATATGGATTGCTGTCCCGGTGTCTCCTTGTTCACAGCCGCCAACTGTTGGTAATTAAGAAATACTACTTACTCTAAGCATCATACTGTTATCAATCGTAATTAGTTAGCCCAAAAATACATTAACTAACTAATATTATCACTAATGAGATGTTTTACGCTGGCCAGATTGTCCATATTTTTTAATCCAATAGATTTTAATATATGTGTGTAGGACGTATGTGTTGTGGTCAAACTTATCCAACGTATATAGAAATTAGATAAAACTACTTTGCAAAACCATTATATATTGTAAAGTTTGAAGGATTGGATATCTGGTTTCAGAGTTCATAGCGTCGGATAGACTTTCAATTAATCAAAGTTAAAGTTTAAGAAAGTATTTGGACTTTTGATAACGGCTGCTAGCTTGGCTAGCAGGGAACTGCGGCCTGAGTTCTTTCAAACGCAGGTTATGACACTATTTTTTGCTCTATCAATGATGAATGCTAAGTTTCTCCTTAGTACTCCAATAATTTTGTTCGTTCAAAAAAAAACATTTAGACATTTTCCTTTGTGCTATCCCCTTAACTACTGATAGTAGAGATGTTTTTTACTAGTAATATAGCTCAGTATTTTACAGGTAAAATCAGTTCTACTGACAATTATTCATAGTGATAATAAAATATTATTAGTAGATCAGATCACCATAAATATAATACTGATTGGATTATTCATATATATGCAATATTATGCAGTGCGTGTATTTTCTGGAAGGCGTTCACAGCTGAAGACCCCTTGCTACACTTGGTTGCTATCATCGTCTTCTTCAGGATTGTGCTGAAACTACAAGGCTGCCACATCACTTTGCCAGCAGTGACGTCACCGGATGATCCTACTCTGCAAACCACACACACCGTCAGCCCATCCTACATGGCCTACGTGACCATCCTCTTTCAACCTGCACTCTTCTCCTTTCCCCTCGTTTCCATCTCACAGGTATTTTCCCTTTACCTCTATAGTAAGCTTAGAGGCCGTGCGTTGCAACGGAAAACAAATTAAATTTCTAACTTATTAAATCAATTAATAAGCATTTATTTAGTTCAAGTAATACTATAATTTTTTTTATTAAATAAGTAGGTGATTTTAAAATTTGGAAAAGTCGATAGTAAAATGAAGGACTGGTTGGTGGTGTGGAAATGGACACTAACATTTTAAGTAGTATAGATACACGCACTTCTTCAGTCCTTTCATTACATATTATGGCTGTGTTTTCTAGAATGGGGTGGAAACTAATCTCATGCATAAAAAACAGAACGATAGATTAACACATGATTATTTAAGTATTAGTTAAAATAACTTTAAAAAATTGGTTAATACAATTTTTAAACTTTTCTATATAATTTTTTTTGCAACAAATACATCGTTTAACAGTTTTGAAAGACGTGCACACGAGAAACGAGAAGTAAAGATTGGTAACCTGAAAAAACAAACTTAGCCTATAAGTTGTTTTGTAGTTCACCTTAAATCAAACTTCTTTAAGTTTGATTAAGTTTATAAAAAATATAGCGATATTTTTAACATAAAACAAATATGCTATAAAAATAGTATTATTCAATTATAGATTTTGTGAAATTAATTTGGTGTTGCACATATTGTTATGTTTTTTCTGTAAACTTAAAAAAGTTTGATGTATTTAAAGATAAAATTAAAACATCTTCTAGTATAAAATAGAGGAAGTATACGTTGATTACTTCTTTCGTCTTTAAATAAATTTAATTTTGGCCTAGGAAAATCAACTTATCTAAAATAAAGAGTGTGGTGTTTAAGTAATTTTGTTTTGACGCAAATATATGTGCAGATGCTTAGCATCAAGTATGGGGAGACGAATAGAGTGGTGAATATGCTTGGCATTTGGAAGGAAATGTGCAATTATCCCGGCTACTACGTTCCTGTCGTTGGGATCGCCTCCTACGTAACAACGCCACCATCGTACGACTTCTATATATCTCTTCATTTCATTATATTTATTTATTTATTCATCCATTCATCATTCAGACTATATACATATATATACTACTCCATGCATGTGGAGTTTCGAATTAAAGTGATTTTACTCCTTTTAAGAGTTATCGAGATGTACCGAATTTTAATGTAAATTTTGATAACCCAGCAAGGACTGGCTAATACCTTTTTCTTCTTTTTTCATGATGAATTAGCTTCGGTGAGATAGTAACAGGAGAGCCGGGTTCTCTTCTTTATGCCGTGTTCCTGCTTACTGGATGTGCTTTTCTCTCCCTATTTTGCTTCAAAGTTTGTGCAACAAGTTCAAAAAGATATCTGGTTAGGCTGGTAGGGGTAAGTACACATATATCAGTCTATGGATTGAGAAACACAATTGAACGAATTCATAAATTAATCTACGCACACAAATTCAAAATTATTAACTGTTTGGTAATTAACGCAATTCATATGCATATTATTGCAGAAGCCGAGACAAACAAGACTGTCGCCTGATGAACAGCTGCCTGACGAGGATGACTCGATTAACCCCAAGCAATGCAGGCGATACATGACCATTGCAGCAATTTTTGTTGGATTTTGTGTTGGTTTCCTGAGCCTCTTGGCAGGTTTCTTGGGATTGGATGGCCCTGCAATCATGCTTGCCGTGACTGTCATCCATTCGGTCGTCCAAGGTAGAAACACTGGTCAGATTGGTGCCTTTGGCCTCTGATCTCGTCAGGTTTAAGGTTAATTGTGAAGCAGGCATATATTATTATACTCATGGCCAACAAGCTGGAAGTATTTCTGTTATTACATGATAAAACTAAATTGTATAGCTGAAGCTGAAGAACCTCAGCAGTGTGTATATAAATTTCAGTACATTTCTGCATGACATTTTCCATAACGCAATTAAGATGATGGTGATGATGATTTGCTAGTTATTTTGGTCAATGATCACGGTCTCAGAGGGGGTCAGTTGCCTGAATTAATATCATAGTGTATCTGCGGATGCGACAAACTGAAGGATATAATCTGATTTTCAATTAGAATAGAGTAGTTCAAACTTGAAGTTGGGTTGTAAGCTGTTTGGAATGCTTGTAGAACTGAATTCATTTCTCTAATGAGTAATGAAATGGGAGAGGTGACCCTCTCTTTCTCAAAAAAAAAAAAAAGAATAGAGTATCAATGAACAGGTGATACGGTTTCAATTAGAAAATTCATATGTAACAAGCTATACGTATCACTGCTAATCAATTACGATTACGATGAACAACAGTTGAATATATATATATATATAGATTCTGAACTTTCCGAGTTCTTCAAAATTCAGAAAGTGATGGAATACGAGCATAAGTAACAGCCTACATAAACACACTCGTCTCGCCTCTCTTCCTCCATCATCATGTTTGACGGCGAGGGATTCTTCGTCGACGTCCAGGCGAACGTCGTCGTCCACGCCGTGGTGGCGCCGGCCGGCGGTGGCGACACGCTGCGGCTGCTGGTGCAGGAGAAGGGAGCCGACGTGGTGGGCGGCGGCGGCGACGGCGACGAAGACGACGGCGACTTCCTCCGGCCATACGAACCGATCATTATCTGCTGCGTGGCGCTTGTGTATTTGGCGCTGTGGCTCAGCGGATTAATCGTGTTTTATCGTTGCGTGCAGTTTTTGATTTGAAATTGCGATAGAATGATTATGATTATACCTGTAACGTAAGTAATAACCATCACTTTAGAATCCAAATCAATTGGTTGTGAGCCTCGCCGTCGATCGACAGAGATCAGATATGTAATCCATTTCTATTATTAAAAATAATCCAAGTAATTTGGAATAAATTTAACGATATAGCATCATGTTTTTAGCTTATATTTCTTCAACGAAAAATTATTGTCGAGAGGTTTGATTTGTACCGCATTTGGCCATTTGCAAAGCCAGAAATAGTTAATGTGTGGTGATTCTTGTTAACTAGATATTTTTTTTGCGCAATTGTAGATTGTTACAATAACAACTACCTCCAAAATCTGTACAATTAGCTTGGCTCTACACGTTGGACAGACCCATGTTAGTGTACTACCTCGCTTACACTTTCCTAGGCTTATAAGCAAGCTCTCACTCCTAAACTTCCACATTTACATGGCATAGGGTAGACCATACGTACCAATGCATAGCAAAGGACCAGAACTCGAAGATTTATGCTCTGATATTAACTCTAAGCTAAGTCTGTAACACCATAGCTCCAAAATATCCATTAGCAAAGCTCTACACGTTGAGCACACCCACGTTCGTATAATACCCTTTTTTTAAAGAGGCGACAAAAACTTTGACGTGTATGTATATATAGGGCAGGATCAAGTATCCATGGCCGCAAAAGGAGTTAAAAAGGTTTGGGGATATCTCGCAAAGCAGAAAACTCATAGAGCTTCGCTGCTCCTGCTCTTACCCAAGTAGCCGTCTCTTTCTTAATATCTCACTTGTACTTTCGTTTTTGTTTTTGTTTCATGTAAAAATTAAAATTAACCTGACACTAGTACAGATCCTCTTATCTCTGACGGATCCTTACATGTCTGGACTATTGGGCCGTCAGAACCAAGTCATCTCAATCGGGTCTAAATTTGTGCCGTTGTAGATGTACTCGTGCAGTCATACTCTAGACCCAAGTACACATAGCCCGTCACCGATGACACTCATCTGTGACGGGCACAGCTTTAGGCCCGATTGAGATGAACTAGCATATCTCAATCGGGCTCGTCTACAGAGCCTGTCAGAGATGAGGATCATCGGTGACGAGCTCCAAATATGGCCCGATTGAGATGGCTTTAAAGCCCGTCACCGATGACTCGTATCTCAATCGGGTCCTTCTAGAGAGCCCGTCAGAGATATGAGTCATCGGTGACGGGCTACAAATATGGCCCGATTGAGATGTGCTTTAAAGCCCGTCACCGATGACTCATATCTGTGTCGGGCTTTTTGTTGATGCCCGTTAGAGATAACTGTGCGCCCGTTAGAGATGTCGGTTCATTGGCCCGATTGAGATATATTTCGCACACTATAAATAGACCACCCGACTGTTGTAAGTTATCCCACTATTCACTATTTTGGTGGGAGGTTGAAGGGGGTGAATTTTTGTTATTTTTTCCAAAGAAAAACAGAAAAATCTTAGAAGTAAGTAAAAAGGTAGTAATAATTTTTTTTAATTTAGTAGTATGTTAACTAATATTTTATTAAATTTTGCAGCGATGGATCAAAGTTGCATGAATGCGACAACTTTGAAACGTCATTGCAAGGAGTACAGAGATGACGTTTTAAGTTTTATGAACGTTGCGGAGGAGGATAGGAGAAAAAGAAATAGCAAATACATGTGTTGTCCATGTAGAGATTGCAAGAATGATATTATGTTTAGCGAAGAGGAGGTACACTCTCACTTGATACAACGGGGATTCATGAAGGGCTACACATGTTGGGTGAAGCATGGAGAGCAAGAATCGGGTAGTGGTGCAGCTGCAGACAGAAGTGGTGCAGACAATCATGAAGATGAAGATGAGCATGACATGTTTATACCATCTCCATTGGGCGGTGAAATGGTTGATGTGGATCCTGATATGCTGCAAGAGATGTTACGTGACGTTGAGGAGCAAGCTCACAACGAGAGAGATTCCATGAAGTTCAACAGGTTGGTTAGTGACTCTGAAACACCTCTATATGTCGGATGCAAGGCAAAGCACACCAAATTGTCAGCTACCTTGGACCTAATGAAGTTGAAGGCAAGTAGTGGATGGACAGACAAGAGTTTTACGAAACTTTTGGGAATATTGAAGGTCATGCTTCCTGAAGAGAACACATTGCCCGAGACGACATATGAAGCAAAGCAGGTTCTGTGTCCCCTAGGGTTAGAGGTCCGTAGAATTCACGCTTGTCCAAACGACTGCATATTGTACCACAAGCAATATGCGGACCTAGATGCTTGTCTTGTGTGCAAGGTTTCTCGATACAAGCGAAAGAAAAGTGCGGGGAAGGGAAAGAAGTCAAAGCGGGGTGGTCCGGCGAAGGTTGTGTGGTATCTACCTATCATTGATCGCTTCAAGAGAATATTTGCCAACCCCAAGGAAGCTAGTGCGTTGGCATGCCGAAGATAGAAGGAACGACGGTTTGCTAAGGCACCCTGCGGATTCGATTCAATGGAGGAATATCGATCGAATACAGAAAAACTTTGCTGCTGATCCCAGAAACATGAGGATATGTCTGTGTACGGATGGCATGAATCCTTTCGGAGATATGAGCAGTTCTCACAGCACTTGGCCAGTTCTTATTGCGAACTATAACCTCCCACCATGGTTGTGCTTCAAAAGAAAATATATTATGTTTTGCTTGTTAATCCAAGGTCCAAAACAACCGGGCAATGATATCGATGTGTTCCTGGAGCCTGTTATCGATGATCTTGAGATTCTTTGGAAAAAAGGTGTCGAAACCTGGCATGCATACGGTCAGGATAACTTCAAGCTACGAGTTCTATTGTTCTGCACCATTAACGACTATCCTGCACTAGGTAATCTTTCTGGACAAACCGTGAAAGGAAAGAAGGCTTGCTCTGACTGTATGGAACATACACGCAGTAGGTGGCTGAAGAAATCAAGAAAGATGGTTTACATGGGTCATAGGAGATAGCTCCTGCTACGCCACGCCTTTAGAAGAAAGAAGAAAATTTTCAACGGTCGAAGAGAACTTGGAACTGCTCCTAAGGATTTGTTTGGAGACGAAGTCCACGACATGGTCAAAGACATAACTAACGAGTTTGGGAAGAAAACAAAACGTGGCAAGGGAAATGATAAGGGTATGTGGAAGAAAAAATCCTTATTTTGGCGGCTACCATACTGGAAAAACCTTGAGGTCCGGCATTGCATTGATCTAATGCACGTAGAGAAGAACTGCTGCGATAGTTTGCTCGGGCTACTGCTTAATATGCCTGGAAAGACAAAGGACGGGTTGAATGCTCGCCTAGATCTGCAGGAATTGAACATTCGCAGTGAGCTTTAGCCTGTTACGGACGAAGAGACAGGCAGAGTGTACCTCCCACCAGTTTGCCACACATTGTCGAAGGATGAGAAGATCGCAATGCTATCATGCCTGGCTGATATTAAGGTTCCTTCGGGCTATTCAGCAAGGATCAGTAAGTACGTTAAATTGGAGGATCTAAAACTGGTTGGAATGAAGTCTCACGATTGCCACGTGCTAATCACACAGATCTTGCCAGTTGCTATCAGAGGCATTCTACCACCCAAAGTCCGTCACACGATCCAATGGCTCTGTGCTTTTTTCAATGCAATCGGTCAGAAGATTATAGATCCCGAAGATCTAGATAAGATGCAGGCTGATATTGTCAATACCCTGTGTCACTTGGAGTTGTATTTTCCACTGTCTTTCTTCGATATCATGGTTCATCTCCCTGTTCATCTAGTGAAACAAACAAAACTATGTGGTCCAGCTTTTCTAAGGGAGATGTACCCGTTTGAGAGGTATATGGGAGTTCTTAAGTCGTACGTTCGAAATAGAGCAAAACCGGAGGGAAGCATCATTGAAGGGTACACGACGGAGGAGGTTATTGAGTTTTGCATCGATTACATGGCCGAGACTGATCCTATCAGAGTTCCTGCGTCTCGCCACAACGGAAGGTTGGCAGGCCTTGGCACAACAGGCAAAAAAAGAATTGTACCCGATCAGGCATCCTATGCGCAGGCTCATTTCGCTGTGCTACAACATATGGCCGAAGTAACTCCATACTTTGAGGAGCATCTAACGAAGGTCCGACAGGAGAACATGGGTCGATCAGATACGTGGATCAACAGAAAACATAGTACTCGCTTCAACGAATGGTTCAAGAATCGTATTGCACGGTCGACCGATGGCCCAAGTGAGATAATACGAAGGTTGGCAAGGGGCCCAAGCTGGGATGTCGACACATGGCAAGGGTACGATATCAATGGATACACATTCTACACCGTCAAACAAGATGACAAAAGTACAGTGCAGAACAGTGGAGTCTGTACAGTGCAGAACAGTGGAGTCTGTATAGAGCAGATCTGGGAGATGAACTACAGGAGCTTCAAAGTCCCTTTGTTTCGTTGCAGCTGGGTGAATATCCGCACTGGAGTAAAAGTCGACAGGGAAGGATTCACTTTAGTGGACCTGGCCAAGGTTGGATACGCGGACGAACCGTTCGTCCTAGCGAAGCAGGTCGAGCAGATTTTCTATATACAAGACCCCGCTAACAAGAAGTTGCACGTCGTTAGGGATGGCAAACGAAGAATTGTTGGGGTTGACAACGTCGTCGATGAGGAAGAATATAACCAGAATCTTCATGTGAGACCTCAGATCGACCTTGATGATGATCCCGAAGACGAAGTGGCATACGCTCGTTCTGACCATTCGGAAGGCATATCCTTGTAAACAGAGTCTTCGTAGTACTGTAAATTGCAAATAGATATAACTAATGAAGTATTTTGTACCGGTGCCTTATGATCTGCATATTTTAAATTCATGTGTGTTTTAAAATTTAATAGCAAATTTACACTATTTAAATAAGACATAGGTTAATTATAATAATTTTTTAAAATTTAATGGCAATTTTAAACTAATTTAATAAGGCATATTTTAATTTAACAAAAATTTTACACCATCTAAAAATGTAATAGCAATTTTAAATCGGGTACAAGTTAATTATAAATGATTTTATAACTTAAATATCATTATTAAATACAACTGATTACGAATATTTTAATTCCATAGTGGGATGAGCTTATCTCTATCGGGCATATAAATAATGCCCGTCAGAGATGAGCTTATCTCTATCAGGCGTATTAGCTCTGCCCGTCACGGATGATTGTCATCCGTATCGGGCTTATTGGTTGTGGCCGTCACGGATGATTGTCATCCGTATCGGGCTTCTTTCTTGTGCCCGTCACGGATGATTGTCATCCGTATCGGGCTTAGTGCTTGTGCCCGATGGTGAAGACCTACGACTAGGTTTTCTACTGATCCAGATCTGACTCTGGATCGGTAGAAAACCTAAGTTTTTCACTCTCCCTCTCACCCTCACTCGCACTCTCTGTCACAACCGCCGCCGCCGCCTCCTTCCTCTCACTCTCGATCTCTCTCCCGACTGCCGCCTCCTCCTTCTCGACGCCGCTGCCTCCTAGACGCCGCCACCTCCTCCTCGACGCCGCCGCCTCCTGGACGCCGCCTCCTCCTCCTCGACGCCGCCGCCTCCTGGACGCCGCTTCCTCCTCCTCGATGCCGCCGCCTCCTGGACGCCGCTTCTGCCTAGCAGTAAACTTGTAAACTTGTTCTCCTTTTTGAAGGTAAAAGTGGTTTCTCCTTTTTTTCCCTAACCTGTAAACTTGTTCAGTTCCTGATGCTTTGTAGTTTGTACCATGCATGTAGTAGTTTGCTGTTGGTTATGCCATGATTTTTCAGTCCATCAGATTATCTTTGCCTGTTAATATGAGTGAAACTTGTGATATACTTCTTGAACTTAGACCATGTTTTTTGAAGTTTATTTATGTTTTGAATTTTCATGGAATCTCTATAAGGTTCTGTGGAGTACACTACTGCTAATAAATATGTGCTAACCCTAGTGTAAAAGTGGTTTCTCCTTTTTTCCCCTAACCTGTAAACTTGTTCAGTTCCTATTGCTTTGTAGTTTGTACTATGCATGTAGTAGTTTGCTGTTGGTTATGCCATGACTTTTAAGTCCATCAGATTATCTTTGCCTGTTAATATGAGTGAAACTTGTGATATACTTCTTGAACTTAGACCATGTTTTTTGAAGTTTATTTATGTTTTGAAATTTCATGGAATCTCTATAAAGTTCTGTAGAGTACACTACTGTTAATAAATATGTGCTAACCCTAGTGTAAAGTGAAAATATGTGCTATGGACTTTGGATCATTGGAAAATCATAGATAAGAGTAGGGAAGGCTGGCTTTTTTTTTATTTTGGCCACTTCTTCTATATCTGTCCTCTTCCTGCCACCATTACTCTGTGATGATTTCTTAATAAATGGCCAGTGATGAATGCTCAAGAATAGACCATCTACACTTGTTTTTTTTATTTGGGGGGCACTACACTTTCTCTTTTTTGCATAAAAACAGACTATCTACACATGTTCTTTTTTTTGGGAACTTCACTTGTTCTTTTTGCATAAGAACAGACCATGTACACTTGTTCTTTTTATTTGGGGGCACTACACTTTCTCTTTTTTCATAAAAACAGACTATCTACGCTTGTTCTTTTTTTTGGGGAACTTCACTTGTTCTTTTTGCATAAGAACAGACCATCTACACTTGTTCTTTTTATTTGGGGGGCACTACACTTTCTCTTTTTTGCATAAAAATAGACTATCTACGCTTGTTCTTTTTTTTGGGAAACTTCACTTGTTCTTTTTGCATAAGTACAGACCATCTACACTTGTTCTTTTTATTTAGGGGGCACTACACTTTCTCTTTTTTGCATAAAAACAGACTATTTACACTTGTTCTTTTTTTGGGGAACTTCACTTGTTCTTTTTGCATAAGAACAAACCATCTACACTTGTTCTTTTTTTTGGGGCACTACACTTTCTCTTTTTTGCATAAAAATAGACTATCTACACTTGTTCTTTTTTTTGGGGAACTTCACTTGTTCTTTTTGCATAAGAACAGACCATCTACACTTGTTCTTTTTTTTTGGGGAAGTACACTTGCAAATGATTGTAATTGATGCACAATTTCTAAGCAAAACTGAGGCCATATCTTAACCTTAGCATAAGTTATATACACAACCAAAATAAGTTTTTCTATAAATTGTTTTAACTTTCTTGCCGTACAACAGTTGTATAGAAAATGTCGCAGCAAGGCGAACCCATGTCAGCGACTGCTAGTGGGACAACATCGAGCCGGGCTACTAGGACCCAGAATAAGATCCCTAAGGAAGTGTACACCATAACAGAGGTGGACGATCTGGGATTTCCGACGGCTCCTGTGAAAGCTGTCAAAAAGTTCGCCACAATATGCGGAATCCTTGGGAGGCGAAACTTCACCATATTGAAGGACCACATCGATCTGGTCCCACAAGAAGAAAAAGATGAGGCCTGGAAGCAGTTCAAGGAAAGCTTCGAATACCCCCCAGAGGCCGAGGCAAGACTCAAGCGGCAGGCTATCCGCAAGATGGGCAACTTGTGAAAAAATTTCAAGACCACGTTGGTCACCGACTATGTCCTCAATGCCGCCTAGCCAGAACCATTCGGGAAGTACCCGTTCATCTCACGGGTCGTGTGGGAAGAGTTCCATGCCACAAAGTCAACCCCTGAGTCTCGGGAAAAAAGCGAGGCCTATAGGAGGTTGCAGGCAAAAAACGTTCACCCGCACCGGCTTGGCACCGGAGGCTACGCCGGGAAGCAGCACGAATGGGTCAAGGAGGACGAAGCTGCTGCTAAATCTAACACGCCGCCAGTACTTGGTGATATCCCGACCACCCGAGCAAGGAACTGGGCAAGGGCGAGGGTGAAGAAGAATAGTGATGGAACTCTAACGTTCCCAAATCCCGAAGATCAAGCGGTGTACCAGAAAATCGTAAGTACCACACGTAGATTATGTTTCGGTAGGTTGTATCGTACTCTTGAATAAATTCGTCCTAACTGCATCGCAGGTCGACCTGACTGCTGAGAGACAGTCCTCCCAAGAGGTCTGCTCACAAAGTCGCGAGGATGACGTCCTCACGAAAGCGTTGGGAAGCGAAGAACACCGTGGACGGACAAGGGGCATTGGCTCCAATGTTTCATGGAAGCTTGGGTGTCCCCAATACGCGTGGCAGTACAGGAAGCACAGGCTTTCAAAGGCGCAGAAAGATGCACGCCTGAAGGCACAACTTCGGGACGAGATTAGAAACGAGCTCCGAGAAGAGTTCGATAACAAGTTGTTACAAGTGGAGGCTCGGGTGGAGGCACGCCTCAGGGAAAGCGAGCCTGTTACCGCTCCCATAGTAGAAACGAGCCCCACGCAGAGGCTTAGCAGCTGCGCATCTACTGGGGCGACGGCACAAGAAACACCAGCCCCCAATGCGGTGGACCACATAACGGTAAAACCAACACAAAACGTATATGTTCTCCCCTAACCACAGTACATTATAACATATTATAAAGATACGTATGAATCTAATGCAGAGACCCACATCGTGCACCCTAGTCGTTAGGGTGACAAAGGACTTTGCAATTCCTGCCGCAGAGGGTCTAGCGTTCAAGCCCACACCAGAGACCCGAGTGCATGGGGGGCAGCTGCTAGCCGACCATGCAAAAGTTCAAGTGGACATGGTGAAGCCCGATTGGGTTGGCTTCACTCTCCCGCTCCCACCAAATGACGAGGTTCTGACCCTTGGAGCTGCACGCGGGACCTTTATCCAATGGCCCAAGCAGAACATTCAGATAAATTTAACTCCTAGGCCAGCACCAAGTGCTCGTCCGGCACCGCCGCCGCCACGTCCCCCTCCAGCTCTTGTATCTGCCCCTCCTGCCGTTGAAAAAGGAGATCAAGATCTCCAATTGCAGTATGATACAGATTTTGGGGATGACGGACAAGAGGTCTGCAGCAGAGCGTTCCTCCCCCTAGTCTCCACAAAAAGAAAGAGGGTGGCATCTTCTCCACCCAAGCTTGGATCACGCAAAAGAGCTGCTGGAAGGGGGAGAGGAAGAGGAAATGTGGAAGGGCCGCTTCTGGCTCCAAAGAAGCTAGATCTTGGCAAGACGCCATCAGCTCCTAAAGAATTCACATTAGGCATGCCATTGGTCGGAGACGACGCCTTATCAAAGATGGGCCCTGCATGCAAGGAGTTGCATGGGTACTATGTGGAGAGGTCCAACGCAAGGAGGAAGCATAGAGAGACCTCCATGATGGGCCAGCACGATAGACAGCCGTTCCTCGGCCCTGAAGCCTTTATCACCGTAGACTTTCAAGATCTATGGGACCTCTACAGGGTGCGAGCAGTCGACACCAACCTCCTTAAGTGCTACTCCTTGTGAGTATTCTTGCATACGAGATATGGTAATAACTATCCTTGTATTACGCTTACCCTAATTCTTGTCTTGTTTCTAGGTTAACTTGAAAGCATGTCCATCGTAATGCTCCCCATGTTGCTTTGCTCGATCCAAGTGTCGTCAACGAGACAACTATGAATTACGATCGAGCCAGCATGGTAGAATATATCAAGGACTGCTTATGGTCCCGCCAAGACAAGGACTTCATTATGTGTGCCTACTCTGAACAGTAAGCGTGTTCCCTACTTACAGTCAAACCTGCGACACGTATAACTTTAGTATTTAACTTGCAATTTATTAATGTCGCAGTCGTCATTGGATTCTCCTGATCATAGTGCCGAAGTGGAGTTTTGTATACTACCTTAACTCTAATATCAAAAAAGAAATATACGATTGGTCGGCGATCGAGGCTGCCTTGAACGATGCCTGGGACCAATACGTGGCAAAAGGCGGGAGGCATAAGGAAGGGCATCCCACACTCGGTCACAAAAAGGACTTTCCAGTATGTCAACAAGTTGGCGACCAGTGTGGGTTCCACGTCTGCCATAACATGAGGAGCCTCGCAGACAAGGTGACATTGCTCGACCTTGAGGTGTGTGCTTCAGTTGTTTATATACATTAGAGAGAAGATAGCACGATTCATACTAACTTTCCAATTATGTAGACTAACTTGACGCCTCGCATGCAGGAAAAACTTTCGGCGATTCCGGAAATCAACTTCAATATCATTAGAGAGGAGATAGCACAATTCATACTAGATGGTCTCTTGTCGCCGAAAGGAATGTTTAGAGTCAAGTCCTAGCGGAAAGAAATGATTTTGTGACAAACATTTGATTTTTGTAAATATTCTTTGTAATACAATTATTCACGTTCTTCTGTATATATTTGCATTTTTTAATTACATATATACTTGTTCCAATTTATAACTCAGTTTTACAGGTTTTGATGCATGTCGGCGGTTTTGTGAGTTGGCTGTGAATTGGCTGAGAATTTTGTGAATTGGCTGTGAATTAGGAATGCTGAGAATGGGGTTGCTGGGACTGTCATTTTTTGTAGCGGACATGGCTAGCAAAGGCCTGAGGCTAGCCAAAAAAATGAATTTTAGTTTTTTTTCTGACATAGTCATCCCTGACGGGCATTTTAGTAATGCCCGAAAGAGATAATCATCCGTGACGGGCTCCTAAGAAAGCCCAATAGAGATATAGTCATCCCTGACGGGCTCCTAATATAAGCCCGATAGAGATAAGTCATCCGAACCAGGAATATTTTGACTCAACAGGTGGGGTCAAACCTATCTTCTTGGTCAATCTTATCTGTGACGGGCTATATTGTTAGGCCCGATTGAGATAACGTCCATCCGTGATGGCCTTGTGCCCGATTGAGATAGTTTCTCACATCACTGACCTTTGGTCAGTGACGGGGTTCCTACCTAATAGTGATGAGGGTTAATGCCCGTTAGAGATAGTTGATCCCGCTCTAGTGTGAGATATTATAGTTGGAGCATGCTTATAAACAGGTTCTCACCCATCCAAACTTATAAGGTGGTACTAAACCACCACTACTATACCATGTCTAGGTCACACAGGCCAAAACCACAACACTACGGCTTAGTTCGTCAGTAGTACTTGCGAGCCCGTTTTTGGAGTTCGGAAGACCGGTACTGTTCGGACACTGTACGGTACTGTAGCAACATTAGCGCCGTTGGCTCTCCCTGGGAGCGCCGTTTCTCTGCCGACAAAAACCATCCATCGCGCCGAACGTCGTCGGAGGTCACAGCTTGGTGCATGACGTGGGCAGCCGGTGGCCCCACAAAAGTTATATGTAATTTGCTATGCGCACATGGCTCAGCAATGACTTGTAAACTGCATAAATAATAATTAAATCGAATACATGTTCAAAGTACGTAATAATTGACGGGTATTGGTAATATTGCGTTCAGCATGAAAAAATTTAAACGTAGTTAGAAAAAAAGTCCAATTTTTAAAAAATCTCAACAATGACTTAGAAACCGCATAAATAATAATTAAATCCAATACTTATTGGAATTACGTAAGAATTGACGTGTACTGCTAATACGGCGCGCAACATGAAAAAATTAAAACGTAGTTAGTAAAAAAGTCCAATTTTTAAAAAATCTCAGCAATGAGTTGGAAACCGCATAAGGCGTAATAATTAAATCCAATACATAGTGAAATCACTTAAAAATTGACGCGTATTTGTAATATTGCGTCCAGCATAAAAAAATTAAAACGTAGTTAGGGAAGAAATCCAATTTTTAAAAAAGCTTAGCAACGACTTGGAAACCACATAAATAATAATTAAATTCAATACATATTCGAATTACATAATAATTGACGCGTATTGGTGATACTGCGTTCAACATGAAAAAATTAAAACGTAGTTAGCAAAAAAGTCCAATTTTGAAAAAAACTCGGCAATGACTTGGAAACCACATAAATAATAATTATATCCAATACATATTCGAATTACGTAATAATTGACGCGTACTGCTAATACGGCGTGCAGCATGTGGAAATTAAAACGTAGTTAGGAAAAAAGACCAATTTTAAAAAAAGCTCAGCAACGACTTGGAAACCGCACAAATAATCATTAAATCCAATACATATTCGAATTACGTAATAGTTGACGCGTATTGTTAATATTGCGTCCAACATGAAAAAATTAAAACGTAGTTAGGAAAAAGGTTCAATTTTTAAAAAAGCTCGGCAATGACTTGGAAACCGCATAAATAATAATTAAATCCAATACATAGTGCAATTACATAAAAATTGTCGCGTATTTGTAATATTACGTGCAACATGAAAAAATTAAAACGTAGTTAGGAAAAAAGTCCAAATTTTAAAAAAGCTCAGCAGTAACTTACAAACCGCATAAATAAAAATTAAATCCAATACATATTCCAGGTACATAACAAATAGATGGCTCAGCAGCATTTCGGATAACTATTAAGCTAGTGAACAACTACTGATTGCAATAGTACACCTCATCGGCAATGCAATCACGCAAGTTGCTCATAGCATGCTCACTATTTGTTACGTAGTACAGCTGATCGAAAGATGGGTGCTGCGGGGGCACAAGATAGCCGTTGTAAAGAGCATTATTTTGACGGTAGTTCAAATCCCAACTGTCCAACCTGAAATTGTGCAGAGCAAAAGCAGCATGTATAATCCGTGTGGGAACACGTTCATCACGATAGTATAGTATTTCTTTAAGGATTTTCCACTGCTTTTTGACGATGCCAAATATTCTTTCAACAATACCTCGCAATGAGGAATGTCGATAGTTGAATGTCTCTTCTCGTCCCTCCGGTGGTGGCGCTCCTTCCCCACCAAGTTGATCCCTGTCGTAACGGACATGTGGGTACGGTGCAAGAAATCCCATCCTACTAGGAAAGCCAGAGTCGACAAGTAGGTACCTTCCTGCGTGAAATTTGCAAAATTATTAGTTTGCATTACACGTCAAACTTGAAATGTACTAACATAAGCCTTCGAAAAAATTATCGAATAGATTGTACTCACCAAATGGGACCCATGGGAAATTGTCGGGGTAGTACTGCACTGCCTCGTTTAGAATCCTTTGGTCGTGAACCGATCCTAGCCATCCAGCATCGCAAAAAATAATTTTCCCATCGTGATCACAAATGACAAGAATATTTTTCGTCGTTACATGGTGTCGGTTCCGGTGTTGAATAGACGTAGCTGCAGAAGTCACTACGGACACATGCGTGCTGTCAACAGCACCCACTGATTGGAAAAAGGGTTTGAACCAATCTTCGCTTAGAAGCATTGGGTGCGGTTCCGTGAAGTTGGGATCCACAGGTTTTTAAATATTCGCAGCCAGGTCGTTCATAGCCGTCAAGACTTGGTGGAAGTACATAGAAACTGTGGAGCTAGAGCGGACCCATCGATTGTTGGCGTCTCTATTGGAACAATTTCCACCCATAATGTACAAGAAAATCCCAAGTTTTTTCATTGAACATACCTCGGCTGTTCCATTGAGGCCGTATGAAGTGACCAGGAGGTCATGTAAGCTGTGTATTTGTTCTGCACTCAACCGGAACATTGCTTGACATTGGTTTCGATTTCCCAATGTTTCCATCATCCAACTAATGCCGGTTTGAACCGGTATTCTGTTGGGTGCTCTCTTATTTATCTCCAAAGTAGCAGCTAGTATGTCGATGATGGTATCGTCCTCGTCACTGCTAGAGTGTCCTCTCCAGTTTGATCCAACACCGCCAGTACTCATTGCTGTATTCCTTCATAATTTTACAATCCAAAAAAAAATCACGTGTCTTTAATGTATAATGCATGCAATGTACTAATTACAAAGCAGAAGCAACACTGTCATGTCTTAAGTCTGTAATGCAATTGATGGAAAATTGCAGAGCTAAAAATCGCAGTCAGCTGGGCAGCAATGTAGTGCATGGAAGAACCTGAAATTGTGACATCAATGTACTGCAGACATGCAAACGAAGTACTATTCCGCATAAATAATTGTATTGTATAAACTCAGCATCTCGTAGCAAATGTTACCACGCAAATAGTTAAAAACCTTAGGTTTATTGTTAAAACAACACACTCAACTCAGCGGCAAGGATAATAATACACACAAAGGCACAACATGGAGCTACTGTGTGGCACCAGAAGAGGAGTCGGCTCCCTTTCCACCAGTAGAGATGTATTCCAGTCGCGTTGCTGCGTCTGGGAGCCGAACAAAGCAGAAGCAATGGTATGGATTGTGGAATAGCCAGCAAGCAGCATACCAAACCGGACCTCCAATACGGTGGCCATCATTTTCCACCAGCTGCAGACATGCCTCAACACCTATTGTAACACCCCGGCCCAAGGCATAATAGGATTGATAGGATACTCATGCCAACAAGTTGCAACTTCTTTTCCAGAAGCCCATCTCCAAAGAACTCTAAAGTAAAGCATGCTTGGCTTGGAGAAATCTAGGGATGGGTGACCGACCGGGAAGTCTTCCTGGGTGCGCACGAGTGAGGACAAAGTGCGCACAAAAGACTGGTGTTGGTTTGTGAGGGCAGTCTATGTCCTATTTAAGCTACTAGGTGTAAGCGGGCCCGGCCTCGTGGAGGCGGGACGTTACAGTATGGTATCAGAGCCGACTCTCGCGGTTTCACGGGCGCGTGTGTCACAGTTGCGCAGGCATGGTGCGCATGGCTGGTGTGGACCCGGTGTGGTCACACAGCATGGCACTGGACATAGGTGTGTCGCAGTTGCACAGGCATGGTGTGTATGGCTGGTGTGGACCCGGTATGGTCACACAGCATGGCACATGCGCTGGCACTGGACACACGGACGTGGCCAAGAGAGGGAGTTCCTGGCTTGGGGTTGATCGACGAGGACGTCGATCTCTTAAGGGGGTGAGGATGTAACACCCCGGCCCAAGGCATAATAGGATTGATAGGATATTCATGCCAACAAGTTGCAACTTCTTTTCCGGAAACCCATCTCCAAAGAACTCTAAAGTAAAGCGTGCTTGGCTTGGAGAAATCTAGGGATGAGTGACTGTTAACGACGAAATTTGGTAAATCATGCAGAGTTAAAGCCGAAGCCGATTGGAGGAGATAAGCAATTACAAAAACAGAGTATGAATCGGCTGCAAGCCAAATCGGCTACGGTGTGCATCGGCTGAAACAGAATCGGACAAGGATAGCTGATGTAGCCGATTCCGATGAGGAGATGGCCGGATCATTGTCGGGTTCGGTTGGTGTGCTTCATGAGGATTGCGTGCGGATTGAGTCCGAAGAAGGCAATTGTATCTATTAATTAGGATATTTGTTAGTTTCCTCTTATCTTTAGGAAAGTGTGTTTAGTAGGACTTCATGTTTTCCTTTTATCTTTAGGAAAGTTTCTTTCTTGTCCTACAAGGACTAGTATCTCCCCATGGGTATAAATATGTACACCCGGGGTTATTGTAATCTATCAACTCTCGATCAATACAATTCGGCGCATCGCCACCTTTTACTCTGTTACGGTTTATTTATCAACCGGCGGAATTTGGCACCTGACGCGGGGCTGCATCGGCTGTCGATCTCCGGCGAAGGGGTAAGTCCAATGTTCCGTCGGTTCAGGCAATTGTATCATCTACGTCGGCGTCGTTCAAGGCTGCATCAGTACATTCGACCTCTTGGATTGCTCTGGTTTGGATAATATATTTGCCTGGCTATTTATCATATGTCTTCTGTTAATCTAGTATTAGCATCTCGATTTAGTTTTATCGGCTGCTTCTCGTTTTAGGGTTTCTGCCGGTATTGGCTAAATCGTCTTGCTAGGTTAGATTAGCTTAGGCATCTACCACCCTGAAAATCAGTCAAGGGCTTGATCATCTAGATACCGTGTTTCTTTACATACTTAGTGCTGCATCAGTTGAGTTTGACCTACTAAGTCGTGCTTAGAATCATGGATCTCTAGCCTGCTTTTTGATTGCCGATAAGGGTTTCGTCGGGGTTTCAGCCGATGAGTTATCTGGACGTTGCATCGGCTTATAAGGATTGCATACAAGTTGAATTTAGCCGATGACAACAAAGGTTTCACTGTTTAATCTAATCTTGTGGATTTTATGGCATTGGATCTATGTTAGATTCACTTCATCGGCTATGCTATGAATATATGTAATCTCTCTCTTGAGGTGTTTTTAGACATAAGTGATTTATACTGTCTCGGCGCCCTGTCCGATCTATCCCAATCACTTAGTTTAAATATATTTTGAGATTTAGATTATGTATCATTGATATCTACAGCCGATCGAGTATGTCTAACTTTCGTTTCACTTTATCAAGTCATTGCCGATCTAATGCATATTATCATCAGCCGATTGTCTCTTTGTCATTATTTACATCAAGTGTCAGAATCTACATTGGACACATAGCCGATAGCTCAAAACCCTATCGCTATCGGCTGTTATCAAGATCGGCTGAAATTACTACATCGGCTATGTTGGCCGATCGGTTCTTTGATCTGCTATTTGTATATCTTGTCAGTTGCAGGATCAAACTGACTGGCACGCCCGCATCTCACCAAGATTTGGACCTGCACTGGAGTTAAGCAGATCTCCCAGGCCAGTGTGTGTTTTTGCATCAACAGTGACCGACCGGGAAGTCTTCCCGGGTGCGCACGAGTGAGGACAAAGTGCGCAGAAAAGACTGGTGTTGGTTTGTGAGGGCAGTCTATGTCCTATTTAAGCTGCTAGGTGTAAGCGGGCCCGGCCTCGTGGAGGTGGGACGTTACACCTATAGCCTTAGCTGCAGCTGCCTCCCTTGCACGGCTCTCCATGGACTCCATTCGCAGGGGTGCAAGCCGTTCTAGTGCCTGCCCAGTGGAGTCGCTGCGGGACTTCTTCGAAGAACCCCCTGAGCCACTACTCTCTGCTGCTGACCTTTTCCCCTTACCCCTATCTGCACTCGGTGGTGGCGCTGCTGACGGTGCTGGTGGTCTGTAAGTGCCAGTGAGCTGCGTGACATCGATGGTCTGCCACTGTACAGCTCCTTGGGGTGCGCCCTAGGCAGCCCCCGCGATGTCGGAGTGGTTGCCGACAACCGTGCGGGCGCCGAAGACTGCGAGGTGAAGGTCGATGTGCTTCAGAGGGTCATTTCTGAAGACGATCGCACCTTTCCTAAGTTGTCAAAGCAAACATATGCATGTAGCTGTTAGTGGACGCAAATTTCAGTCATGTTAAAAAAGGGCTCAATGCAAAAAAAAATGGAGGTGAGTGCAAGTGTGGAAGCAGCCTGCAACTACCACACTCTACCTGCAGAGGTCATGCAAAAAAACGTGTGAACCGTGAACCATATGCATGGCAGACCATATTTCCAAACCAGTGTGCAGACAGGGGGTTCTTGAGAACGAATTAAAATGCATGAACATGAATTCTTTTTAATAAACATTCACAGTTCATGTGTTTTGTAGAGAATTGCATTCCAGAAACATAATCAATGTAAATCTGAAATCGAAAGATACGCAAGTTTTGACAAAGTGAGCAGCAAACAGAACTTGTTATAGCTTCTCCAAATCGATGATGCACTGTGCTTTGAGTTTGGGTTATATTCCAGAACTCATGCATAGATTGTCTAAATGAGAAATGTGCATCTTATTGAGTTTGGATTATATTCCAGAACAAACAGATAGCTTCTCCAAACAAAAAATGCAGTTGGCATACAGCCTGAATTTCATCCCAGAACTCATGAATAGCCTCTCCAAAATGAAAAAACACTTTGCATACAGTTTGGATAACATGCAAGAAATGGTGCATAGCTTCTCCAAATGGAAAATGTACTTTGCATAGACTTTGGGTTATATTCTAGAACTTATGCATTGCATAGCTTATCCAAATTAAAAATGCACTTTGAAACAACTATACCGCAATGTCGAGCAATAACATATCAGGATAGTAGCAACGTCAGGGCTCAATGCAAACAGCATTGCAGCTGCTTCGGTACCAGTAAGCAGAAACAGGAATGCATACTGCAGCACCAAGTTAGTCACAGGACATATGCAAAAAGGTGACAAACTCATTGTAACGTCCCGCCTCCACGAGGCCGGGCCCGCTTACATCTAGCAGCTTAAATAGGACATAGACTGCCCTCACAAACCAACACCAGTCTTTTCTGCACACTTTGTCCTCACTCGTGCGCATCCGGGAAGGACTTCCCGGTCGGTCACCCATCCCTAGATTTCTCTAGGCTAAGCACGCTTAACTTTAGTGTTCTTTGGAGATCTAGATTTCTCTAGGCTAAGCACGCTTAACTTTAGAGTTCTTTGGAGATGGGCTTCCGGAAAAGAAGTTGCAACTTGTTGGCATGAGTATCCTATTAATCCTATTATGCCTTTGGGCCGAGGTGTCACATCCTCACCCCTTTAAGAGATCGACGTCCTCGTCGATCAACCCCAAGCCAGGAACTCCCTCTCTTGGCCACGTTCGTGTGTCCAGTGCCAGCGCATGTGCCATGCTGTGTGACCATACCGGGTCCACACCAGCCATGCACACCATGCCTGCGCAACTGCGACACACCCATGTCCAGTGCCAGCGCATGTGCCATGCTGTGTGACCACACCGGGTCCACACCAGCCATGCACACCATGCCTGCGCAACTGCAACACACGCGCCCGTGAAACCGCGAGAGTCGGCTCTGATACCATACTGTAACGTCTCGCCTCCACGAGGTCGGGCCCGCTTACATCTAGCAGCTTAAATAGGACATAGACTGCCCTCACAAACCAACACCAGTCTTTTCTGCGCACTTTGTCCTCACTCGTGCGCATCCGGGAAGGACTTCCCGGTCGGTCACCCATCCCTAGATTTCTCTAGGCTAAGCACGCTTAGCTTTAGAGTTCTTTGGAGATGGGCTTCCGGAAAAGAAGTTGCAACTTGTTGGCATGAGTATCCTATCAATCCTATTATGCCTTTGGGCCGAGGTGTCACATCGTTTGTAACGCTCGTTTTGTCGCGGCGTTAGCGGGAAAACTAATCTGCTAAAAACCCTATTTGCGAAAGTTTGCTCTTCGGTTGAGTCTTGTCGAGTGCCAAGGTCTCGTGTTTCCCCTCTTAGTTCAATCCCGGAAAAAACCGCGAAATAGGATTTCGAATCCGAGCCCAAATCCTTCCAGTTCGATCTCTCAGGAAAAGTCTGGTTTACCTCCCTTTGACCCGGGCCGATTTTCCCCTTCGGCCTTCTGTCCCCCTCTTCCCTCTCGCGCCGCCGCTGGCCCAGCCCCTCTCGGCCTGCTCCCTCCTTCTCCTCTCCTTCTCGGCCGCCCGCCGGCCCAGCCCTTCGACCTCGCCTCCCCCCCGCTGGGCCGCGCCAGGCCGCTCGGCCCGCGCACGCCCGGTCACGTGCGCCGCACGCGCCGAGCCGAGAGAGAGAGCGCTCTCTCTCTCTCTCCCGCTCCCCGTTTCCTCTCTCCCGTTCTCTTTTTCTCTCTCTCTCCCGGAGCTCTCTCCCGCCGGCGCCCCTCCGTTCCCGTTCCCGCCACGACCGCCGCCGTCGTCAGCCCGGGCCCCTGCGCCGCTGCCGAGCGCGCGCTCCCCCTCTCTCTCTCCCCTGCGCACCTTGCCTGTTTCGGCAAGGGGGCAACCCCTCTTTTTCCCCCTTTTTGCTTTCTTCTCCGACCGGCCGGCGTCACCCTGCCGCGCCGCCTTGTCTGTTGCCGCGCTTGGCCGCTAGCGCGGGGAGCGCCAGCGCGGTCCCCTCGCCGCGCTCCACCGCCTCCGCGGACCGACATTCCGGCCCCAAACCGCCTTCCGCCCCCCTCTTTAAATCCCCTCCGCTCGGCCACCATTATTGCCACCCCGAGCTCGCCCCTCTCCCTGCTGCCGCCGTCGCCCAAGTCGCCGCCGCTGCAGCTGAGGGCGCCCGAAGGAGCACCCCGGCGCCCTCCTCCCCTCTCCCTCGGCGTGGAGCCGCGCCACACCGCCGCCACCGCGCCGTCGTCTTCCGCGGCAAGCCTCTCCCCTCCCGCGGTAAACTCTTCCCCTCCGTCCCTTCCCTTCTTCCCCGGCGTAGAGCGTTAGGTAGCCTGTAGACCTCTTCCCGGAGCGCCGCCGTGGATCCTCTCCGGTGAATCGCGCTCTCTCCGCCCCGGCGCCATTTCTTTCCTTCCCCACCGGCGTCGGCAGCCGCCTCAATCGGCCGCCATCGCTCCCTCTCTCCCCACTCCGAGCCACGGGCTCGCTCATCCCCTCTCCCCTCTCCGCTCTGAGGCCTCCCGACGCCGTCCACCACTCCGACTCGTCGCCCCCTCGCCGGAGCGCACCACCCGCTCCCGGCCGACCTCCTCTCCTTCTTCTCTCCATGCGCTTGGTCCGCGTAGACCGCGCCGCTGACGGGCGAGCCCCGCCCTAGCGCTCGCACGGTGGTCACGGTCCACCGGATCGGCCGTCCGCGTAGACCGCGGCCTGCCCCGGCTCATCGGCCTCGCTCCCCCTTGGCCCAACGGCCTCCCTTTCGCGTATCGGCCGGGCCGCGTCGCCAGGCCGGCCATCTGGGCCTCCTTGGCCGACCGGCTCAGTCGGCCTCGGACCCCTCTCTCTCCGGCCCGCTTGGCCTCCAAGCGCCATCGGCCTCCGGCCCATCGGCCGCTAGGCCCATCGGCCTATCCCCCTCTCGCGCGCCGATCGGCCATGGGCCAATCCCTTCGGGCCGTCGGCCCAATTATTTCGGCCGCGCCCGTTCTATTCTACTGGGCTGCTCTTAGCCGCCCGAATTGAAGTCTAAGTTGCATCCTTCCTTCTTTTCTTTTTCCAGGGAATTAATAATTCCTTTTCTTATTCCAGAAAATCCTTTAATCTTCGAAAATTCATATCTTTTCAACCGTTCGTCCGATTAACTCCGTTCCATTTCCGAAATTCCTCAAAACTCGAGATCTATCCAATGGCACGCTTAGTGGTCTTTAATAGGGCTTCTTTTTATCGCTTTGTTGAGTCGTCTCATTTCGCGTGTAGTCTCGGAGCCCGAAGACCCGCAGTCCGCGGATTTCGAGGAAGAAGCTCAAGATCTCGAGCAAGGCAAGTCACCTTTGATCAATTGAACCTATAATTTAAATTAAGTATTTTGATTCCGCAAACTATGCATGCTTAGGTTACACTTGGCACTTGGCCTCGGTTTGCAATGTAACCGTCAGGCCCTACCCATTTGCTGCATTCACCTTCCTTGATATTTGAATACCCTAACACCCTTGTCACCCCTCAGGTGATGCCTTGGTATCCGTACCTCACGTACGAATATCAAGACTCCCCTCAAACTTTAAAATTGATCACCTGGGTAAAACTTGAGTTTACAAAATGCTTGGAAAACCCGACACTTGGGTCGGTGCCTTGAAAACAAAGTGAGTTTCTAAAACTCGCGGTACGGGAGACGTACTGGTGGTACGGTCTGCCCGTTCTCGCTCTAAGGACCGATTCCTTGGGAATTACATCCAAGCATATGTCAAGTACGACCACATGGGTGATATGGGACGCCCCTGGCTGAGTAATTAGCTAGGCCAGGGAAATCTTGATGCCAAGGGACAAGTGGATTCGCCGGGGTGGTGTCGGGGAGGACCCCTGGGCTTCCTGGCACAGTATGGTCTGGGACCTAACCTGGTGTTGGTCCGTGGGACCCCTCCCGTTGGCATAAGATGACCCTGAGTCGGCTTTCGAAATGCCTTGTCGTGAAAGCCTCAAGGTCGCCAGACGTGACTGAGAGTCGCGGGCTGGGTGATTCGGGGTTAGTAACGTCGTGTGGGTAAAGTGTACCCCCTCTGCAGAGGTTAATAACTGTTCGAACAGCCGTGCCCACGGTCATGGGCGGATGTGAGGTGATTGCTTAGCGTAGTTTTTATTGAACTCCTTGTGAACTGCTGTTGGTGTGAGGTTTCCTCTTCTGTGCTTGGTTTAAGGCTGTTGAAGCAGCCGGAGTCGGTGACGATTGGCAGGGAGCCTCTCGTACCGGCGTGTGTGAGTTGTGGCTGTTGGAGCAGCCGGGGTCGGTGAACGATTGGCAGGGAGCCTCTCGTACCGATGTGCTGACTTGTGGCTGTTGAAGCAGCCGGAGTCGGTGACGATTGGCAGGGAGCCTCTCGTACCGGCGTGTGTGAGTTGTGGTTGTTGGAGCAGCCGGGGTCGGTGAACGATTGGCAGGGAGCCTCTCATGCCGACAAGAATCAATTGATACAATTTCACTGCTCCGGCCGGATGAGACGCACTTTCTCGTCCGTGCCGTCGAGAAGCACTCACTTAGATGTTTCTGAAAGTCCTAAACTAAAATCAATTGTGAAAAAGAACAACTGGCCTTCCTTTGAAACGTGCATTAAACACTTAATTCCCCTGACTTGCTGAGTACTCCCGTACTCACCCTTGCTCTATATAATTAAACCCCCCCAGTTCTCGGAGATGAAGAGGTGGAACCTGCTGATGAAGAGTTCTTCCAGGAGCAAGCAGACTTCGAGCAGTAGTAGGGTTTCGGCCTTCCCCCAAGGCTTTGCTTGTGGCTTAGGGCTAGTCTCCGCTTTCCGCTTCCGCCTTTTTGTAATGCTGTTGCGAACTCGGGTTCTGTCCGCAGTTCCAACCTTGGTTGTAATCCTACTCTTAAATAAAGAGACCACTGTTGTTGTGGTATTCTGTCTTCCTGTTGTACCAGCGCTATTTCCTGGGACTGGTACAGGCATATTGGTTAATTTGGATCGCCTTATACTGGCCTCCGTTCGGGGCTAGTTTGGGGCGTGACACTCATGTTAGACTTTTGGAAAAAAATAAGGAAGTTAAGCCTGTAACCTTACTATGAATACATCCTATGTACATCTAGCTGTAATGATTTTATCATGAATTTCTCAGGTATGAATATATTTTTTACAGTGTACACTACTCAAACTCCTATGGATGCAAATCTCTTAACAAGGACAGATATTATGCACATGTCACTAGTTACTAGAGTGAGAAGCTTTCGACACTGGTGGTGCTGAAAAAGACAGACTATGATGGCTATAAATTTGACCTCTACAAACATCTGAAGGAAATGTTAATATGACTTTATGCACCACGCAATTTGCTTTTTGTAATAATTAGGATCCTTCCCACCAGTCCTAGTTGAAGTGTACATGGGTTCAAGGTCAATAGTTTTCAAGCAAATGTTTAGGTCTAATGGGGCTGATATTTCCTAAGTCCTAATTAAAGTATGTGTGAGTTGTTTCAAGCAGGGAAAGTGCACTTCCAGTGAGCATCGTGACAATTGAGAAGAAACCCCTGCAGGATGACTGAAATCATTAAAATACATGTGTGTTGCTGTTTTGCAAACATTACTACCAAGCCTTGAGTTTAAGGTAATCAGCAAGTTGTTGCAACTATCATACCACAAAAAAGATTCATGAAAAGCATGCAACCATGTGGTCCATACATAAATTATTTATAACACCAAAGCATGTCACTTCAAACATCAAGCAATTTTAAACAAGCATCACCATGTGAAGGAACTGTACATTTATAAATATATTATTACTATGACAAAATTGGCATAACACTGACCCCAGTCATCAGCATGTAAAGTGTTCCTAAGTCTAAATGTAAAGTGTTCTTTTATATCTGTATTACTAAAAATCATGATATCCAATTACGACTTGGAATTTCATATTACAAAGCATCTGTGCTATATAACTTTGACAGACCAGATAGGAACTCAGCCATCTGGAATTATATAGACAGTTAATTCGATTGTTTATGGCATTCTATGTCAGCTTGAATGTAGTGGTACATGAGTAGAATTCGACGTTCTCTCTAGCTGGACAAGTTATATCTAGCAAAAGTGGTAGCACTAGAGGAGTAGGACATGTACACCTTTCATCCTAAAAAAAGACAGCCAGATGGCTAAAATTAATCTACTGAGGTCAGTCCAATTATGTCCAATTTTATCATATAGTAGTTACCCTAGTTACTTTTTGTCTAGATTCATCGGGCTTAGTTAGTTTAGCATCGCAAACTTGTGGTGGGGTTGAATTTATATTGTTCAATTTCAGAGCTAAATTTTGGCTTGTTCAATTGCAGAGCTACATTTTGCCTTGTTCAATTTCAGAGCTACACGTCAGGCCACAAATATGGTTTGCAAAAGTAAAATGTGACTGTAATGACGTACCCCATTTTGGCTTTTCCACCACGAATCGTCGGCGACAATGGCTGAAGTAACCGGATCACGACCAAGGCCAGTGGCCTGCGATTCCAGCCACACCCACATGTGGAACCTTGTCTTACAGTCGCGCTAGATGTACTGCAATTGCCCTCGGTTGACCACCTTCCTGCATTTCTCATATATTTTCTTCTCCAAGTTGTCCCATGCCTTGTTCTTGGGGGTGTTGGAGGTGATGTTGTAAGCAGCAATCTCCTCCAAGCAGCTCTCAAGAAACACACGGACCTCCATATCGGTCCAGCGGTGACGCCCTTCCGACATCTACTATGGCCAAGTCAAGCAACAATGAATCAGAAAAATCGTGTGTGGGCATGGTGGTAATACCTTTCTTGCGTCGTCGTCACGGATGACGTCCCAATCAATTGAACGGCCGACGGTGGCAGGGCTCACTCGGCGGACGAACTCGACGACGGCTTTCGGAGACTTGGCGCAGACCTTGCATAAGGCGTGGGCGATGTGCAGCATGTCGTTGGCTGTAGCCTTGGCGCTGCCCGCGTCGGAGGTGACGGACTCGGAGGAACCCTCGTCGGACTCCAGATCGACGACCCGAACGGAGGTCGACATCACTGGAGGGGATTGAACAATGGCCCCCTCCAATGCAGGCCGCAAGAGCTGCTGCTCTCTCTTCCGCTTCTTTCCCCTCGTGTCCATCGCACGGAGCACGGGCTCGGCCTCAAATAGAGGTGGCGCAAAAACTCCGCCAGCTTTGCTGCCTTGAAGCGCTTCAAGTCGCCAGCGCTGTGGCACTCGTGGGAGTGCTCATGGAGTCGGGCGGCTGAAAAGCTACCCAGCCGAACGGCCGCCGTTGACGACGCGCGCAGCGACCGCACTGGCCGGCTTTCACCCCCCTTGAGGGCGACGCCGACAGGTCGAGTGCACGCGTTGCCTCCACCTTCCGCCACTGCTGCCGCAAGACGACGCGCGGCTGGGAATCGAGAGGGGAAAAAGGGGATTCGCTTGGTCACCTGCTCGCCTCGATGACCGCCTTGCGCGAGACCGGCTGAGGAAGAAAGGGGATCGAGATGCGCTATCGCGTTCCTGGGGACGGAAAAATTTTGGCTCAGTGTTGGATAGCTGATGGCGTGTATGGACGCCGTTACGTACTCCATGACGGTGTGTACGGACGGCACATGTGCTACAGTGAATCCGCCCGACGATTTGCTGTGCGCCAGCAGCTTCCAGAGCATGGAACACCGTCGCGTTGCGAGCTCACACTACCGAACACGGCACGGGTTTCAAATAAACTAAGGCTATGTTCGTTCCCTGGAGTTCCCAACACACCCCTCTCGTTTTCTGCGCGCACGCTTCTCAAACTGCTAAACGGTGTATTTTTTAAAAAAATTTCTATACGAAAGTTGTTTTAAAAAATTATGTTAATTCATTTTTAAAAAAACTAATAATCAATTAATCATACGCTAATGAGTCACTCTGTTTTGCGTGTCGAAAGGATTAGTTCCCAACCCTGGGCAATGAACGCAGCCTAAGGTGTTATAGTGATAAATATTAGCAACAATTTTAACTCTGTACGAAAGAATTCATTTTATTCTATTGAATACAATTAAATAATTTCACTTAATTGACAGATTAAACTCTTCAAAAATGTTCATAACAAAAGAAAATGTATTAAAATGGATACTAGAATGTTTTACATCCTTTTCTGGTTCTTTAAAGTAACACACGAGATCCATTGTCATATAATCCTATTAAGCATGTTATATGTTCATAAAGAAATTAACATCCAACGTGCGATACGCATCCTAGTACGCAAGAGGAGATTATGTTAATTTATTACTGAATGCACGTCGTCTAGCCAATTATAAATTATACATGATCATGACTGATTCGATAAAATCTCTACCCAGTGAAGCACGTGTATAAAATATAATTAGTCTTAACTAACCAGCTGATAACCCATACTTTTCATACTTATGCTTGTAGTTGTACCACATGAATATCAACCAGAAATGATAGCTACAAATCTTACCATTCTGTGACGCACCAAACAAAGAAACTAAGATGCCCAGAAATCTCTGAAAAATGTCCATATACCATAGACAGTGTCTTGGGAACCGACGGAGTGTTAAGTTTCAGTTCCTTCAGCTTAACTGAAACAAATCCAGAAACATTTGAAAATAATGCTAGCTACAAATCTACGATATTCCAATGCAATTAATCGATAGCATGTTAAGGTATATGGTAAAGTCCGATTTACCCCATCAACTTTTGCAAAAGTCTAATTTACCCTCTAAACTTTATTATCGGATATTTTACACTCTAAACTCTTAGAATTTAGAACAGTATGAATTACACCCTTTACTAAATTCTGAAGTGGTTTTAATCCTACGTAGAATACAAAGGTCTGACATGTAGGCTCCAAATCAGCTTGGTAGGCCCCACATGTCATCCTTACTCCCTCTCCTTTTCCTCTCTTCTCTCACTCTATCCTTCCCGGAACTCCAGCTGCTGCCCATGCTGTTTAATTAGCTTCTTTACATGCCATTATATTAAACCATTGCAAGATATGACGATGATTATTTCCTAGATAGTGAATGATTTTGGTCAATGAGCACGATCTCTATACGAGGACCTCCATCTCGATCAAGCTGATCCGAGGATCAGTCGACTGAATCTCATGGTACACCCCCATCCAGCTCGCTTCCACATGAAACTTATAATTTATGCAGATTCTGAACATTCTGAACAACTCAGAATTCAGAAAGTGATGAAGACATGGTGACGGTTAGGAGCCTATATATAGCAACCTACCCTAGCTCTCTTCTTCCCCATCTCCGGCTACGCTCTCCTATAGCTGGTCCTAGCTTCCTCCTCCATCACCGTCGATCTCGCTTCCTCCTCCATCATTATCTATATATGGCCGGCGGCGAGGACCTCCTGGTGGTGGCGCCGGCCGGCGGTCAGGAAGAGCAGCGTGCTTGGAGGACGGACGGCGCCGACGTGGTGGGAAACGACGTCGACTACAGCGACGACTACGGCATGCTCAACTTCCAACCGGGCTTTGACGGCGGCGACCACGACGACGACGACGACGGATTCCCCTACGAGACGATCACAATGTGCGTGGTGGCAGTGTTCTTGGCGATGTGCCTCTATGGATTGACCAAGCTTGTCTTGCCGTATGTTCCTGCGTCGTGGATTCATCGTGGGTTCCTGATCATGCGCATGCACATTAGTTGTTGTTTTGAGTTCTTGAGGATGGGCATATTATATTCACTCTGCTTGCGTACAATTAGCTAGCACAGAAAGGAAATCTCTGCCGGTTCGTAATTGGCATCCTGGCTGATTCATATCTGGTTGGACAAGGAAAAATCTCTCCAACACCATAAACCGATAAACCGACATGGATTGTCGATCACTGTTGGCTCACGCCGAACGGGCAGTGATGGTATGTTCTGTAAAAGTGATTGATTTAAACTTGCGAAAATATCGATTGTGCGATGTATATAACCATGCATGTAATATATTATTGTTGATTGATGATTGCTGTCTACATAAGTGCGTACATTTTACTGCCTAATTGCATATGTATGTGTACATGGGATTTGTTTCGAATAAATTTCGCAATGTGGGATCACGTTTTTGTTGCATTGTCTTCAACGGGAATAGTTGAAAAGAGATTTGATTTAATTTGTACTACATTTGCAAAGCTAGAAATGCTTAATATGTGTGAGGGTTTTTGTTTACTACTTCCTTCATCCTAAAATATAGTAACTTCTTCTATCATTCGAAATTTATCCTGGAATATAGCAATTTCCCCACTGACTCATTAATCTTAACCAATTACAAGCATTTCTCACTTAATTTCTTCACCTAGCTACTTTCACATCTCAACCAATAACAACCATGCTACATTTAACCCACCTGCTTTCTTAATTGTCATGCAAAATTTTAAAAATTCTTATATTTTAGCACGGAGGGACTAGAAGTTTCAGCACATGTTGTGCGCCATATTGAAGATATATTGTTATAAATGTTAAGATTGATTAATTTCTACTCTGTACGAAAGAATTCATCTTAATTATTACAGTCAATAAAATTAAATAATTACACTTAAGTGATAGATTAAAAGAAATGTAATAAAATGGATACCAGAATGTTGTAGATCCTTCTCTCGTTCTACAGTATCATACATGCATGATCCGTGTATGTATAGTTGGCCAACAGGACCGAGGCCCGACGGTCCAGCCCATGACATGGAGTTTTGGTCCGGCCTAGGCACGCATGGCTCGACTGTTGTCGGGTCCATGCCGGCCCGGCCCGACAGTTAGGCGGTGCCTGGGCCTTTACCTCGACACGACGTGCCGGCCTAGCAATGGTCTAGTCCAATGGTTAGGGACGTAAAATAGATGAGGGAGACTAAATATATTTATTTTGGTCATATAAGACACAGCCCAAATAGACGAGGGAGGCAAAATAGACGTATTCTAGAAGGAGCACGATGGGCTTGTCGTGCCTTCGGGCCGGTCCGACACGGCCTGAGTCCTATTGGGCCGTGCCTAGGCCGTTGGTGCAGCCCGTGGGCGGGCACGGCACGTCGGGCTGGGCGACCCATTTGATCATCTATACATGTATGCCCTTAAAACTTTAGCCAATCTCTTATATGTCTCTTAGTTTTGCTTAATTACTTGCTTTTATGTTTCTGAATTTTGATTTTGATCTCTTCTATACATAAGTCATTAATTGACCGTTTAATAGCTATGAAAAAAGTCTATTTTGCACTTAGGCATGGAATGAACACAATAATCTTTAGGCTGTGTTCTTTTCTCATCTTTCCCAACTCCTCTTCCTTGTTTTTCGTGCGCACATTTTTCAATCTGCTAAACAGTGTGTTTTTTGTAAAAATTTTCTACACGAAAGTTGTTTAAAAAAATCATATTAATCCATTTTTTTAAAAAATAAATTAATATTTAATTAATTATATGCTAATGAGTCGTTTCGTTTTTTATGTCGGAGGGATTAGTTCTCAACCCCAGCTGTCGAACACAGCCTTAGTACATTGTTGGAAGTGTAGAATTTGTTGTACAAGACTACTATATTATTGAGTTTGTTGTGTTGGTATTATCTTTTAGATAATGACAGCAAAAGGTTTAATATTTATTTAATTATTAAAAAGAGTATAATTACTATTTTTTATGGTATATATACAACTCATTTGTCACCTGTTGTATGTATTGTCTAATAGAATTGTTATATCAGTATGACGATTATGTTTGCCACCTTAAAAATGTGTATTTTAAAATATACATTAAATTTTCACGAAATAATATAGCCGCGCCCCATTAAAATGTGAATATTACAATCACATAACAAATCCTTTGTTTTCAACGATAGAATCCCTAAATTTGTGCATATGTTCCAGGTGCGAGGGTAAAATGGATCGTTTCTCACCAATTAAACGGTCAATGGATGGAGTGTTTATGGAAGAGATCAAACCGAAACTAGAGGGTCTATAAGAAATAAGCAAAACTCAAGGATATGGAAGTTATCTACCAAAATTAAATGGGTATACCAGAAATTTGCACTATTAATTAAGCATACCAGCTATAGTTTAAGTTTGTCTAGGCTCTAAAATTTTTGTAAGGGTCGGCCACTGTCAGCAGATATTTATCCATGATACTGTTTAGTTCTCAGCATGCCATTATATATTTATATTAAATCATTGCAAGATATGACGATGATTATTTCCTAGATAGTGATCGATTTTGGTCAATGAGCACGATCTCCATACAAGGACCTCCATCTTCGATCCAGCTGATCCGAAGGATCAGTTGACTGAATCTCATGGTGTACGTGTACACCATCCAGCTCGCTCGCGCCTGAACTGTTATAATTCGTGCAGATTTTATTCTGAACTTCCTGAATAATTCAGAACCCAGAAAGTGGTCGAGACATGCAGTTACGAGCCTATATATAAACCCTACCCTAGCTCTCTTCTTCCCCATTTCTGGCTACATTCACTTAATTAATTAGCTTCCCCCTCCCTCCCCATATTTTATTTCTTCTCTCGTCGTCATCGATGGCCGGCGGCGAGGACTTTCTGGTGGTGGCCTCGGGCGGCGGTCGCGACGCGCTGCTGCTTGTTGTGCACACTACTACAAAAACCGTCATAAGTACCGGCCACATAGGTACCGGTTTTGATAGAACCGGCACCTATAAGACGTTTCCCGCTCATATTTTCGCGAACCGGCACCTATAAGGTCTTATAGGTGCCGGTTCGTTGAGAGAAGTACATTGGTGCCAGTCTTTAAGAAAAACCGGCACCAATGACTCCGCTCCAATCCGTCCTCGCGCCCAAAAAGGTGCCGGCCTTCACTGTAAACCGGCACCTATAACATAGGTGCCGGTTCGTAACATGAACCGGCACCTATGTGATGGCTTCCGTCAGAAGGAAAGCTAAATAGGTGCCGGTTCATGTCATGAACTGGCACTTATATCCCCTGTCTATATATACCCCTTGTTCACTGTATAGCTTACTATTTTGAGGCTTCTTTTAAGCTCATCCAAACGAGGAAGGAGGTTTTGCCCAAAAACTTCAAAAATATCGAGAGATCTATGTGTTTGCATGCGTAAAGGTTAGTATATGTTGATTCTCTATGTCATTTGCATTAGTATTTGTCAAGTTATTTTTTGCAATTTGTTTTATTGAATTGGACCGATATGTTGAGATGATAATTTGAGAAAGTATGATGACTTATTAATATTAGAGTAATTTAGAGATTAATTATCAATGAGTAATGTACCTGTTATTAACATATATTAGAATTTCAATAGATATAGAGAATGATATGGATGTCGTTAGTGGCTAATTTAAGAATTTTCGTAGGAGCGATGGATGAAGGAGGGATGAACATTGCGGAGCGCGGTACCTTGGAATATGCCAGGAGAGTAACCAACTTCGTGATCGCGGCCACGAGATCCAGATCGTTGAACACGACGGAACACTTGCGTTGTCCATGCACTGATTGCAAGAATGAGAGACAGTTTCGTGCAAAACAAGTTCACGAGCATCTCCTAACAAGGGGTTTTATGCCTAATTACACATGTCAGGATAATCATGGTGAAGATGAGAATCCTGATGCAATGGACGGAGACAATGTGGAGTTGCTTACTGACAGAGGTGGATATGATAGTGACGAATCAGATGGTTTAGATCAGATGTTATGCGACGGGGAGACAGCCTACGACGATGACAGGCAATACGAGAAGTTCAAGGGCATGGTGGAGGACTCAAAAACCCCGCTTTATCCAGGATGTAATGAGCAGCACACCAAGTTACACGTTGTCCTCTCGTTGCTGCAGATGAAATCTACCAACGGTTGGAGTGACAAGAGCATCACAGAGCTCCTACAACTGATCGGAGACCTCCTTCCAGCGGGTCATGTACTGCCAAAAACAACATACCGAGCGAAGAAGGTTGTTTGCCCACTCGGACTGGAAGTGCAGAAAATTCACGCATGTCGAAATGACTGTATCCTATATCGAGGTGACTATGCAGACTTGGATACATGTCCAGTTTGCGGAGCACTGCGGTATAAGGGTGGAGACAACAATGATGATGATGTTGATGATGACAGTGGTGGCCCCGTCCTGAAGAAGAGGAAAGTGCCTGTTAAGGTTGCATGGTATTTTTCTATAATCCCTCGGATTGAACGCATGTATGCAAACAAAAAACATGCAAAGATGATGCGTTGGCGCCACGAAGAGTGTAAGAAGGATGGGATGATAAGACACCCTGCTGATGGATCTCAATGGAGAAAGATAGATAGAAAGTACAAAAAAATATTTTGCGCAGGAGATTAGGAATATAAGGTTTGGGCTGAGCACGGACGGGATGAATCCATTCGGTGACATGAGCAGTCGGCATAGCACGTGCCAGTGACACTTGTTATCTACAACCTTCCTTCATGGTTGTGCATGAAGCGCAAGTATATCATGATGCCATTTCTAATCCAAGGGCCCAAGCAACCTGGCAACGATATCAATGTCTATTTCAGGCCATTAGTGGATGATCTTAAGTTACTATGGGACCGGAGTGTGCAGATGTGGGATGCATAAAAAAGAGAGTACTTCACCTTAAAGGCAATGTTATTCGTTACCATCCAAGATTACCCTGCGGCTAGTAACACATCTGGGCAAACAGTGAAAGGTGGTTGTGCATGTGTGCAGTGCATGCGGGACACAGCGAGCAGGTGGCTGATGTACTCCGGAAAGACTGTGTACATGCGTCATCGGAGGTTTCTTCCAGCCGGCCACCAGTACCGTAGCAATACAAGAGATTTTGATGGCACGGTGGAGAAGGGTACAGTTCCAACACACCGTACCGGCAGAGAGATTTTTGAAGAGGTACAACACATTGAATGTATATTTGGTAAGGGGCATGGCAATCCAAGCACGACGGGAAAGGGTGCTGAGAAGCCTCTTTGGAAGAAGAAATCTATCTTTTTGGAACTACCCTATTGGAAAGATTTGGATGTCCGCCACGCAATCGATGTGATGCACGTTGAGAAGAATGTGTGCGAGAGTTTGATGGGAGTCCTGCTAAATATACCCGGCAAGAAAAAGGATACATTGAAAGCCCTGAGAGACCTCGCAGACATGAACATCAGGTCCGAGCTACATCCTCAAGAACGTCCCAATGGCCACCAGTACCTCCCTCCCGCGTGCTACACCCTTAGTGCCGTAGAGAAAAAAAGCCTGTTGGAGTGCCTGCAAGGTGTCCGAGTCCCGTCTGGTTACTCTGCGAACATTAAAAAACTTGTCAACATGAAAGAGAAGAAATTAGTGGGCATGAAGTCACATGATTGCCATGTTCTGATGACACAACTGCTTCCTGTTGCTATTAGAGGTATCTTGCCAGATAAGGTTCGAAACCCAATCATAAAGTTGTGCTCGTTCTTCAACGTTGTATATCAGAAGGTGATCGATCCAAGCACGCTAGACAAACTCCAAGCAGATGCAATCATTACCCTTTGCCAGCTTGAGATGTGTTTTCCACCATCATTTTTTGATATAATGGTTCACCTCGTGTCACATATCGTGAAAGAGATAAAGATTCTCGGCCTAGTGTATCTGCATAACATGTGGGCTTTCGAGAGGTTCATGGGGATCATAAAGAAGTATGTGCGTAATAGAGCTAGACCGGAAGGCAGTATCGTAGAGGGTTATGCAACAGAGGAGGTGGTTGAGTTCTGTATCGACTAATGGATTTGCATCCCATTGGTGTGCCGGTGTCCCGACACGAGGGCAGGCTACTAGGGAAAGGGACACTAGGGCATAAAGCAATATTCGCTCCTAACCTAGAAACATTATGGCAAGCACATTTCGTAGTGCTCCAGCAGTCGGCCTTGGTGGCTCCATTTGTCGATGTGCATTACAACACACTCCGCAGCGAGAACCCAACCAAATCAGAGGCATGGGTAGCTAAGCAGCATAGGCTGAATTTTGGCGATTGGTTACTGTTAACAGCAGATTTTCGTAATCTACTCGGAGAGGAAAGAGAAAACCGATGCAGAGGAGAAGGGCTAAGTTGGAGTCAGACCAAGTCTTGTATCGGACTCGGCAACCGTATCGGACTGGAAGCTATGTTAGCAGAAAGGGCGTATCGGCCGATACGGATTCAACGTGTTTGTTGGCCGACAGAGATAGAAAGTTAATAGAGTTAGCATGGGCTTGGTTTGGGCTCAAGATAAGCTTCAAGGAGGTTGCCAAATAGAGATAAGGCTCGGTTTTAGGCAATTGTATCTTGTAAATCAAGTAGGTTTAGATCTAATCTATGGCAAGAGTCTGCCGCAAAGACTTGTTTGTTACGTTGTAGATAAGATTGTGTCCTATCTGGACAATGTTGTAATCTCAGGTATAAATATCCCGGTAGTTTGTACATAGAAACTCTCTTACAATTCAATACAACAAACACCTTGTTTAATCTACTTTCGGCGCATCGCCAACCCTCGCAAGAGGTTAATTCCAGCAAGTTCTTGCTTCCCCAGAGCAGAGGTAAGAACTCGTACCCGACGATCTACATCGTCGGGGCTAACGTGTCGTTTTAGGCACGTTAAGCCTCGATGATGTGATCATCGTTTATCATGTTTTGGACGATTTTGGTAAGTGTCTTAATTACGCTTCACCAGCGATTAACTCGTTTTAGGGTTTATTGCCGACGTGGGTTTAATTATTACGCTTAGTTAAATCCTTCAATGCATCTACCATCCCCAAAACCAATCGACAACTTGATTTTCTTTGTATTAAGTCTCAATTCACACTCTGAGTTGCTATCGACCTTAGTCCTGTTTTGAGATCTAACCCAAAGCCTGTTTTTGATTGTAATTAAGGATAGTGCCGGGGTTTTAGCCGGTCTTATCTAATACATATGATTATCATAATGTTTTTATATGTATTTGCCATCTATATGATTGAATCGATGAATATAAATGTATCTGTCATAGATTACTCTTTAGGGTTTGTCTGTGATCAATACATTTATATTGGCCGATTGACTCATATAGGTTTGCACTAGAGTATTAGCTAGTGTAGTTATCTCTTTTATCCCTCATCGGCCGATGTCATTAATTGACATTAATATGTTGATGAAGGCCGATGAGGTTAGATATATATTCTAGTCTTACTTTATCACAAGTAAGCCGATATAGCCTTGCCCTATCGGCTAGGTCACGACAATGCGACATCGGCCTATCGGCCGATCGGCCATTGTTTACTAACGTGGTTTGCTTGTTTATTTTGTTGATTGCAGATCAAATCAACTGGCATGCCCTACACTCACCTAGGCAAGCCATTGGACCTGCACTGGAGTTAAGCAGATCTCCCAGGCCGTCGTGGAAACGTGAAACCCGTTTGGTTGCAAGGCGGGTCTAAATTCTACGCCAACACGCTTTTGGCACGCCCGGTGGGACTTTAAGAACACGAGCGTTGCAATAACAAGAAGATCACTACAGGATGTCAAAGCAGAGTGAGATCTCCGAGGAGAACATCGTCTCTGTGACCGTCGACCAGCTCAACGAGGAGCAGAAAGCCGAGATGGACAAGCTGGTCGAGCAATTTCAGAATATGTACCTGCAGACGTACTCCAGGACTCGGCAAGGCACCCTCATTCAAAAATCTAAGATGGTAATGCCGAGCCCTGGAGACGGAGCCAGCACATCAGCGGTAGCGCACGACCACACTGTCAAGACCGAAGAAAACGCCGCGCCGACGCTGCAAGATCGCATCGACTCCGCAGTCCACGCTGCGCTAGTCAACCAGTCGGGGATCCTGGTGAACACATTGACCAATACGGTCAAGTCAATCCTAGATGGTTCTATTCACCAGTACAAGCTTCAAGGGCCGATTTTTCTGCCCGACAACAAGTGTCCCGCATATCGGACCTTGAGGACCGATCTGAGTACGGCTCCACAGCCGACGGTGCCGATTCCACCTCCATCGGCCCAACCAGCGGTAACTATGCCGTTGGTCCTGACCAAGCAGGCGGGAGGAAGCCCCTAGCACATCATGGAGGAACAGTTTGCGCAGTGGACGAAAGGGAAGCAGCCGATGGTCGAGCCGATGCAGCAAGTTCCAGTCAATCCGCCATCGGCTGGTCAGCCTCAATTCTCCATGCCGAGTAACCCTCCACAACCAGCTGCTTACAACGCGCCGCAAGGCTACCAGCAATACACCGCAGGGCAGTACGACGCGCAGAACTTATATCATCACTTCCAGCCGTACTCCCCCAGGCAATATCGGCCGGAGGGCCTGCAGCAGTCTTACCACCAGGAACCTCCACACCAGCCCACAGGATACTGGGCCGATATGAAAGCCGAAGTGATGCGAGATCAATTCGGTTTAAAGCCTAAGGAGAGTTCTACAGTGTATCGGCACCCGTACCCCGAGGAGTTCGACAGAGTGCCACTGCCGAGCCGATACAAGATTCCGGACTTCTCCAAATTTTCGGGGCAAGATAACGTCTCTACATACGAGCACGTAAGCCGATTCCTAGCACAGTGTGGTGAGGCATCGGCCATAGAGGCGTTGAGGGTGAGATTTTTCCCTCTGTCCTTGTCAGGGTCAGCGTTTACATGGTTTTCCTCTTTACCCTGCAATTCCATCAGAGGATGGATATATCTAGAGAAACAGTTTCACAGATACTTTTACAACGGCGTACAAGAGATGAAACTGTCTGATCTCACTGCCATCAGGCAACGGGTTGATGAATCGGTCCCAGAATACATCCAAAGATTCAGGGACACAAGGAATAGGTGTAATAGCCTCAGTCTGACCGATTCTCAACTAGCCGATCTGGCATTCCAAGGACTACTGGGGCTGATACGAGAAAGGTTCTCATCTCAAGAATTCGACAGCCTAGCTCAGCTAGCGCAACAAGTATCGGCCCACGAACAAAGATTTCAGGAGGCGAAGAAGTTCGCAAAGAAGATCAACACGGTCTATCAATACGCCTTCGATGAAGACGATGAAGATGATGCCAACGTCGATTTGGCCAAGTGGGCCCGGATGAAGAAGTCAACAACATGCCAATGGGCCAAGAAGGGCGACTAGGAAGATAAGTACGACTTCGATATCAACAAGGCTGATAAAATATTTGACCTACTCCTGCAAGAAAAGCAGATTCAGCTGCCAGTAGGTCATGTACTGCCATCGGCCGAAGAAATCAAGAAGAGAAGATATTGCAAGTGGCACAACACATATTCCCATCACACCAATAAATGCAAGATCTTCCGACAACAGATTCAATTGGCCATCGAGCAAGGCAGGATCAAGATTGATGAAGCCAAGCGGCCGATGAAGATAGAAGGACACCCGTTCCCAGTCAACATGGTGCGGGCGGACAGGGCCGACGGCGACGGCCATCGGACCGGCAAACGACCTCATCAGACCTCAGAGGGCCTGATTAGAAAATACCAGCGAAGGCGGGAAGAACAAGCACAGGACTACGCCGATCAAGACAACTCCTACGACCCTCATTGGGAGTGCGAATTTTTTCGGTTCTGCTGGAATGAAGGGATGAGGTTGCCATCGATCCAAGAGTGCCCTGCATGTAATGATGTAGAAGACTCCCACCAGGGCAGCTCGAGCAAACCAGTGCATCGACCAAACAAGCAGAGAAAGTCTGTACATGAAAGGCTGGGGCCGATGCACCATGATCGTCGGACTGAGGATGACGAGCAAATCCAGAACCCTCAATGGTGCCCAAGCGACGTGTTTAGCAAGACACAAAAACGGCGGGTTCAAAGGTTGAGGAGGAAGGAGCAGATCCAGGAGCAGCAGGCGACAACAGCCCATCGGCCCGCCAAGACCAAAAAAGAGTGGAGGATAAAATCTGCAGTGGTCAAGGCCAGTGAGTGTGGAGATTATGGGTACCGGATACCCTCACGGCTAGCTTATCCGACTTACCATAGGGGATAGGTTATGACTCATGATTACGTAAACCGGCTATGACTTGGGAGTTACGTTACCATTGAGATAAGGTAACGGCCCATAGTCTATAGTTGGTAAGATTGAGGAATCCGACTTAGAGTAGGATAGGTCTCCGACTTGTAAACCCATCCTCCGGGACTATATAAGGAGGGTAGGGCGTCCCTTGAAGGACACGAGACTACAGACAGAAAACTCACGAGAGCCCCTATTGAAAGAGATCAAGAGATCAATAAAACACTCGGCGGATCGAATCCCCGAAACAGGAGTAGGGTATTACCTCTCATTAGAGAGGGCCTGAATCTGTCTAAACCTTTGTCCCGACTAACCCATTGTGTTTGGCACTTGACTGCTACCCCCAGATTGATATTGCTGAAACCAAGTTTCGACAGTTGGCGCGCCAGGTAGGGGATCTGCGTCAAGTTTTCTTCTACATCCCGCCGACGAACGCAATGGGATCTTCATCGAGCTTCGCTGACTTCGTCCTCGCCCCTGGGCAGGCGCTTCGGTTCGGCGGATTCGACTTCATCACTGACAGATTCGGTAACCTCTCTCTTCTCGACTCGGATTCGAACCAGTCTGGAAGGGAAAACCCCTTGGCGCCGCTCGGGTTACCGGACGACGCTAAAATCTACCATAACCTCCTATCTTCTGAGTTGGATTCGATCCACTCGGAAAAATCTGCTTCATCGCCTTCATGCTGTCCCCCGGCCTCACGAGAGGTCGTGGTCATACTCGAACGACTCGGGTCATACTCATCTACGGAACTTGACGAACATCTGAGCTCCACCGACTTTGACGACCTCTACGACATCTCCACAGATGAAATCAACAGCTACGATGCAGACAAAGACTACTACGATCCGGACCTTCTCAACGTTCTCATGGCCGAAGTAGTCGAGATCGACTCTGCCATGGCCCGGAGGATCGCAGAGGAGGAACGAGCCAAGCTTGAGCAAGAGCTCAAGCGTGTGGAGGAGGAACGAGCTAAGCTTGAGCAAGAGCGCAAGCGTGCGGAGGAAGAGAATAAGCGCAAAGAGGAGGAGGAGCTCAGGAAGAAACAAGAAGCCGACAAAAAGAAACGAGACCTGAGGGCGACTGGGCGCTCAGCCCGCGAGGCCATAATGCAGACACGAGTTGACAACGCCAATATCTTTCAGACGCCTCAACAAAACGCCGTCGCAGCCCTTACCCTCATTGACACCGTCATCGAAGCAGTGCCAGCCGCGGTGACACCACTCTTGGACAAGATCAAGACCATCGTCGCGGCTACGGCCAACGGCCATCCCTCCAGCTCCGCACGAAGGCCGACTGAGTCCGTTGCTGAAACACCTGATAGAAGCCGATTACCGCCGCTATGATCTAAGGACTACAAGAGACCCGAGCAAAGCAAGACACTAGCCAGATCTAAAGACGCTCGCCACGAGGCAGTATGGAGGCCACGAGGTCAAACGGCCGACTCTCACGAGAGAGAACACAGCCGACCACCCGTCCACCACCGGAATCATCGCAGCAACGACTCCAACTACCAAAGCAGTCCACGAAGGCCCCCGCCGAGTGATCTGCGGGAGGTTCTCGACCGACACTACTGGGAACGTGAACGGCGCTCTTCTGAAGACAGAAGGAAATCACCTGAAGACCATGACGATGGAGTGCCCGCATTCACTCGGGACCTGCGTCGAGTGGATTGGCCGAGTGGTTTTAAGCTTGCCGAGATCGACAAGTACGACGGTAAGACCGATCCCGAGTCATGGCTAACTGTGTACACCCTCGCCATCCACGCAGCAGGAGGAGACAATAAGGCTATGGCCAATTACCTGCCCGTCTCTCTCGCCGACTCAGCCAGGAACTGGCTCACGAGTTTGCCAAGAGGCTCGATCGACTCATGGAGTGAGCTTCGGGACCACTTCATCGCCAACTTCCAGGGCACTTTCGAAAGACCTGGGACCCACTTTGACCTTTACAACGTCATCCAGAAGCCGGACGAATCATTAAAGGACTACATCCAGCGCTTTTCGGAAAAGCGGAACAAGATCCCTAACATCACCGATGACGTCATCATAGCCGCGTTCCAGAAAGGCATCCGTGACGAGTTGCTTATCGGCAAGTTTGGGTGCAAGCCATCGAAGACGGTCAAGCAAATGTTTGAGATGGCAAACTCTTACGCTAAATCTGATGACGCAATCAAGGCCTCACGACAAGACCGGCACGACAAGAGGGACGACAAGCCACCCGGAAGCAGCTGGCGTCCTAAGAAGGACAACGGTAGCAACAACCATGGCCAAAAGGATCGCAAGCGCTAGCCCGAGGATCTGGTCGCCGCGACATCGAACTACTAGCAACAGCGCCCCCGAGTCGCTGCTTATGACAAGATCATGAACGCTCAGTGCACCCACCATCCCAACCACAAGCACGCGGCCAAGGATTGCTTCATCTACAAACAGTTCGCCGAGCAGTACGCGGCACAACCACGACAAAAGCCGGCTGATGAAGCCGGCCCATCGGGAACCAAGAGGAACGACCCAGCTAGCAGCACAGAGCCCTTCCAAGACCCCGTGGGCGAGTTAAATCACATCTTCGGGGGACCGCAGGTGTACGAGTCCAAGAGGAAGCAAAAGCTGACTGATAGAGAAGTCAACGCCGCACAACCCGATGTCCCGCATTATCTACGATGGTCGGAGGAGGCTATCACGTTTAACCGCTTGGATCACCCTGACCGAGTGGTTCACCCGAGACGGTATCCCCTGGTACTAGACCCGGTGGTTCGTAATATCAAACTCAAGCGCGTCCTCATCGATGGTGGCAGCGCTCTCAACATCCTATTCGCCAAGACGCTTGACGAGATGCAGATTCCAAGATCCGAATTGAAGCCGAGTTCAGCCCCCTTTCACGGAGTCATCCTGGGGTTGTCATCTACGCCACTCGGGCACATCACCCTTCCAGTCACCTTTGGAGTTCGGGAGAACTTCCGAACGGAGAACATAACCTTTGAGGTCGCCGACTTCGAAGCGGCCTACCACGCGATCATCGGAAGACCTGCGCTCGCTAAGTTCATGGCAGTAGCACATTACACCTACCTCATCATGAAGATGCTCGGGCCCCACGGAGTTATCACCCTGCGCAGCGATTTCAAGCAAGCCTTCACTTGCGACAAAGAAAGCTGCGATATGGCCCAAACTCGCGAGAGATTACGCGGCCAGCAAGAGGTCCGACTAGCCGCATCAACATCCGGAGAAGGAGAAGTCCCCGCCAAGAAGATAGCCAAGTCGGGAGAAGGCGACGCCAAGACAAAGAAAATCCCCCTTGACCCATCTGATCCCTCTAAAACTGCTATAATAGGCGCGGAGCTAGATCCTAAATAGGAAAACGCGCTTGTCACCTTCCTCTAGAATAATAAAGATATTTTTGCTTGGAAACCGTCTGACATGCCGGGTATTCCTAGGGAGGTGATCGAGCACTCTTTAAACGTCAAAGATGATGCTAAACCAATAAAACAACGATTGCGCCATTTCGCTCAAGATCGAAAAGATGCCATCAAGGAGGAACTCGCCAAGCTATTGGCTACCGGGTTCATCAAAGAGGTTTACCATCCCGACTGGCTAGCCAACCCAGTTCTTGTTCGGAAGAAGACAGGGCAATGGCGCATGTGCGTGGACTATACCGATCTCAACAAAGCTTGCCCTAAAGATCCTTTCGGACTACCTCGAATAGACCAAGTCGTCGACTCAACAGCCGGCTGCGAGCTTCTGAGCTTTTTGGATTGTTACTCGGGTTACCACCAGATCAGCTTGAAGGAATCCGACTGCCTGAAGACATCATTCATCACCCCGTTTGGAGCCTATTGCTACATCACGATGCCCTTCGGCCTGAAGAACGCCGGAGCCACCTATCAGCGCATGATCCAGAGATGCCTTCAGACTCAGATCGGTAGAAACGTAGAAGCCTACGTCGACGATGTCGTCATCAAGACCAAGCAAAAGGAAGACCTAATTGCCGACTTAGAAGAAACCTTCGTGAATGTTCGGGCCTTCAGAATGAAGTTGAACCCGGACAAATGCACCTTTGGCGTACCGTCAGGCAAGTTGCTCGGTTTTATGGTGTCTCATCGCGGCATCGAGGCAAATCCAAAGAAGATCAACGCCATCCGGAGCATGAAGCCCCCGAGTACCCAGAAGGACGTCCAGAAGCTCACCGGCTGCATGGCGGCGTTAAGCCGTTTTGTCTCCAGACTCGGCAAACGAGGTATGCCTTTTTTCAGGTTACGGAAGAAGACCGACGATTTCCAATGGACCCCCGAGGCCCAGAAAGCTTTCGAAGACTTCAAGGAGTTCCTCACGACACCACCCGTGTTGGCGTCACCGCACCCTCAAGAACCCCTGTTGCTCTACGTCTTCGCAACTCACCAGGTGGTCAGCACGGTCTTGGTCGTCGAGCGCGAGGAAGAAGGCCGAACTCAAAAGGTTCAACGGCCAATCTACTTTGTCAACGAAGTGCTGGCAGGAGCCAAAACCCGCTACCCTCAGGTACAAAAACTATTATATGGAGTTCTAATCACCGCTAGGAAGCTAGCCCATTATTTTCAGGGTCACTCGGTCACCGTCGTCACATCCTTTCCACTCGGCGATGTCATCCATAACCGGGAGGTTACTGGGCGCATCGTGAAGTGGGCACTGGAGTTGATGCCGCTGGATATAGCTTTCAAGGCGAGGACGTCTATAAAGTCTCAAGTCCTGACGGACTTCGTTGCCGAGTGGACCGAACAACAAGAAGAGGTACCAAGAGAAGATCTGCAGTACTGGACCATGCATTTCGATGGATCCAAAAGAGTCACCGGCTTGGGAGCGGGAGTCGTGCTGATTTCCCCGACTGGGGAGAGGTTACGGTATGTCCTTCATATCCACTTCCCCGCCTCACACAATGTCGCCGAGTACGAAGCCCTCCTTCACGGCCTACGACTAGCTGTTTCAGTCGGGATACGACGGATGATTGTGCGAGGAGATTCCCAGTTGGTGGTTAACCAGGTAATGAAAGACTGGTCCTGTCTAAATGAGACCATGGAGGCCTATCGACAGGAAGTTCGCAAGCTTGAAGACAAGTTTGACAAACTGGAGTTATCCCACGTCTTGAAACACAATAACGAAGCGGCAGATCAGTTGGCACAGTTTGGGTCAAAGCGCGAAGCATTCCCGACTGACGTGTTCGTGGAACACCTCTACGAGCTGACTGTTGCCAAAAAATTAACCCCCAACGAGGAAGACACAAACCAGGTTGCCATGCTCGACGTCGACTGGAGGACACCGTTCATCAAGTTTTTAACTTAGCAAGAGCTGCCGGGTGACCGGGATAATGCGGAACGAGTCCAACGTCACAGTCAAGGCTATGTCTTGGTTGATTCAAAGCTATACAAGAGAAGCCCCTCTGGAGTTTTGATGAGATGCGTCACGCCGGAGGAAGGACGACAATTATTGCAAGATATTCACTCGGGCATCTGCGGCAGTCACGCCGCGGCGCGCACTCTGGTAGGCAAGGCTTACAGACAAGGATTCTTCTGGCTCACGGCGGTCTCCGATGCAAACAAGGTGGTTCGCACGTGTGAAGGTTGTCAATTATTCGCTCAGCAGAGCTACGTTCCGGCCCAAGATCTTCAAACAATTCCCTTATCATGGCCTTTCGCCGTATGGGGCTTGGACATGGTCGGTCCTTTCAAGAAGGCGCCAGGAGGATTCACGCATCTGTTCGTTGCGATTGATAAGTTTTCCAAGTGGATCGAGGCTAAGCCGGTCGCTACGATAACTGCGAATAAGGCGCGAGATTTTATTCTAAACATCGTGCATCGGTTTGGCGTCCCAAACAGAATTATAACCGACAATGGGATGCAATTCACTGGAGGCGTTTTTAAGGAGTTCTGCGAAGACTTCGGTATTAAGATTTGCTACGCATCGGTTGCGCACCCCAAGAGCAACGGACAAGTTGAACGTGCCAACGGTATGGTTTTTCAAGGTATCAAATCCCAAGTGTTTGATAGACTATGACCGTATGCCGGAAGATGGATTCAAGAGCTGCCTTCGGTGTTATGGTCATTGCGGACCAAACCCAGTCGGGCTACCGGCCAATCTCCTTTCTTCTTGGTTTACGGGGCAGAAGCAAGGTTGCCGAGTGAGATGGAGTACAAGTCTCTTCGTGTTCGTAGCTTCGACGACGAGCGTTACGACCAAGACAGAGTAGATGACCTCACCCGACTGGAGGAAGCCCGCAAAGCCGCATTGGTTCAGTCGGCGCGATATCTTCAAGGACTTTGCCGTTACCACAACCGCAATGTTCGATCACGAGCTTTCATTGTTGGAGATATGGTTCTACGCAAGATTCAAACTACAAAAGATCGTCACAAGCTATCTCCACTATGGGAAGGGCCCTATATAATCGCTGAGGTGACTCGGCTAGGAGCATATCGCTTGAAGCGTGAAGATGGGACCATGGTGAAGAATTCCTGGAATATTGAGCACCTTCGTCGATATTACACTTAAGTTTTTCCGGTTCTATGTTTTTCTCGACTGCCAAATTCAAGCAAGATGACTTCTTGAGTTGACAGTCGGGGGCTATAAATATATCAATAAAGCATGATTTTTCTTTCATGATCAAGAATTTGTTCTTATTTCGCTTATCATTGCTTAGTGTTTTGGTTCGAGTTCAATAGATAAGGACTGAGATTTTTTGATGACTTAGTCAAGCTTAGGCTTGATTCTAGTCGGACGAAAACTCTTAAGAAATTATATATGAAGACTCAGATCAAGGCATTAACATAAATAAGCCAAATATTTACAAGTCATAAATACAACAAGTTATATACATCAAGACAATTCAGTTATTCTTGGAAGTGCGAAGCTACATCACCGGCTACCTTTTTTGCCGACTCCTGCACTTCATTTATGAGCTCTAGGGCTCACTCGTCTGAGGTGCCGGCAGCAAAGCCATCTCCGACAGAGTCCACCTCTATCCGAGGATAGAGTGATTTTGTCTGCGCAAGAGCAAAGCTTGCACCCATGACGGCCGCATCAGAAATATTTTCCATATATTTTGCCGGCGCCGTCCTGAGTTTGTCAAAGACTTCTACAGCATCCAATGAGCTCGTCCTGAGTCCTTGTTTGTACAGTGCCGACAGGATCGGTGCGGTAGCATTGGCGATATCATCCCGCACGCTTTCAGCCCTTCGGACTCTTTCGGCGAAGACGTTGAATTGCGTCTGGGATTTTATCTTATTGGCTACAAGATTGACGTGATTCGGATTGCATCAACAGTCAAGATTAAGTACATACAAGAAGTATGAGCTTCACAAGTTACCTTCAATCTCTTCCAAGGCTTTCTCCTTGTCGGACTCCAGCTTGGCTTTGTCGGTTTCTGCTTCTTCCAGCTGGGTCTTGAGGGTACTAATCTCAGATAGGTTGGCTACAACGCGGAGGCTTGCAGATGTCAGGATCAGAAGGATAAACGAAGATAGAGCAAGTACAAAGGTGGTTTGGCTTAGCCCCGATTGAGCCACGAAGTTCCAAGTTTTCGTCTCGGAGTTTCGCGATCTCTGCTCGCAAGACGACCTCTCGAGCTGCAGCTTCTTCTCTGGCGGCCTTGAGGTCTTGGTGGACGTTTTCCAGAGAGTTTACATGGGGGACCAGCTTTTCGAGGATGTCTGATTTGGCCATTGAGCGGCAATATATTCTCTGCACAAGGGGATGAAGATAGTCAACCACATCAGACAACGATGATAAGACATAGAGGAGATGTACTTACATTCATCAGCTGGGTCGCTTCGTTGAGGCTGGCTACGAGCATATCGCGTTCCTCATCTTCTTTTTGTTTATTTAGCACGATGCCTTGCTTTATGCCTTCGGCATCACGCCACTCGATTTTGATAGGAGGGACTGAGTCAGTTGAAGACTTCACTCGGGAGATTTCCTCCTCTTCGGCTGATTGATTTAGAGAAACTAAATGAAGATAAAAGTAAAGAACATGATGAAGACAAGAGTCTGGAGATTATTGAAAGATTTACCTGATTTAGGAGCCTGATCCTCGGTTGGTGTTTCTTAACCGCGCGAGCCCTGTGGATCTTCGTCCGGCTGGTTTCCAGTCGGGGCATCCTGATTGGTAGTCGGGGGCTGTTCTTCTTTGACCGACTGGTTTCCAGCTAGGATGTCCTGGCTGGCAGTCGGGGGCTCAACTGTAGGAACGACTCTGCCTAAGGATTCCGCTCCAGTAGCATCTTCACTCAGGACAGGGTCTTGGGGCGTTTGTTCTGTAGGTCTTGGCTTTTCTGATGCTGCAGATGGATTGACGGTTTCAGCCTGCCCGGTGGAATCAATGTCCTGAGGTTTTCTGCAAGGAAGAAGACGAAGTTGATTGAGATGGAAAGAAAAGAATTTTTAACGAGAAGTTGGTTTGGGTTATGAGAGGTACCTGTTAGACCTCCTGATCTTGGGAATGGATCTGGTCGATGGTTTCGGAGGACTTATGTTAGCTCGCGGAATCTGGATTTCTTCATCATCCGAGTCATTGACGACCAGTCTCCTTTTACTCGCCCGCTTGCTGATATCCTCGTCAGCGGCAGCCCTCTTCTCTTGAGGCTCGACCTTGATTTTGGGGCCACCGGTTGGTTTTTTGGCAGCAGGCCGAGTTGGCATATCATCATGATACACCTTGTATGGCTGAGAAATAATGAGAGCGTTTTCCTGCAAGTGGAATTTTTGAGATACATCGAAGGACGTGTACAAGATTGAAAGAGTTTTCAAAGAGACGAGTCGGCTTACCGGAGGAGGAGGTCGGAACAAGTTGAAGGGAGGAACCGACATCTTGTGGCTACGATCTACCGTGATTCCAGAGGAGAAGATCTTGTACATACGAGTGCACAAGACCTGGTAACTCAGGGCGTCACGGTCTTCCCGATTGGGGTCGTTATTGCCTTCGTACTCAAATGCTAGCTTGGATCTTTCTTTGATGGGTGCCAGTCGATTCTTGATAAAGTGCCGGGTAATCTGTTCTCCTTGGAGGCCTTTCTTCTTCAATTCAAGAATGTTAGCCAGGAGGTTATTAGCTTCTACCCAGTCCTAGTTCTCCGGCATTGTGCTCCAGTTAGCTCTTTGGATTGGCGGAAGGCCGACAAAGTCGGGCAAACTGGGATGAGGGTTTGAGATGTAGAACCAGTTTGCGTGCCAACCCTTGTTGGAGGATTCCAAGGGAAGAGAGAAGTAATCTCTGCAGAGAGTTCCGCGAAGTTGAAAGCCAGCCCCACCGACGACGCAGGGGTCATCCTTGGTCGGGTGTGGTTTGACATAAAACATGCAGCGAAATAGATTGAAATGGGGAAGAATGCCCAAATATGCTTCGCACACCTGGATGAAGATTGCAATGTGGAGGATAGAATTGGGGTTCAGATGGTAGATTTGAAGGTCGTAGTATTCGAGGATACCATGGAAGAAATCGGAAGTGGGAAGACCAAATCCACAATAGAAAAAAGAGGTGAAGACCACAATCTCACCAGTGTTTGGAGTGGGGAACTCCTCGCCGGCCGCTGGACGCCAGCCGATGATTTCTTTGGGAGGAAGGACTCCGTTCTTCACCATTTCCCGCAGGGTCGATTCCTTCACGTCTAAGGTCGCCCATTGGTCGAAAGGGATTTCTCTCTCTTCCGCCATGGATACGAGTTGAGTGGAGGTGGATCTGGCGTAGGAGATGGGGATTTTTTGAGGGGATGCTGGCAGCTGGATGCGGATGATGGATTGTGGTGGAGCTTGAGTTTTTTCAATGGATGATTTTGCGTGAGCACGAGTTCTCGGATTCCTCGGAGCGGTTGGTGAACAGGAGCACGAAAAGGGGAAAAATTTCGGGAAGATGAAGCGGCAGGGACGACACTGGCGCTTTAAGAAAGATTTAGGGTTTTTGCTGGGTTTTCTCGCATTTGGGCCAAGCCCATGAGAAACTTGCGGCCCATCTTATGAGTACGGCTTGACATATGTCCATGAGGACTTAAGCAAATTTGCTCTGGCAATATGCATATGTCTCATTGCCCGATGACTTAAAAATCCTTTCATAACAGCAGTTACACAACTTGTTGAAGGTTGGTACGATGCAATTTGGAAGGTGACAAACAATTTTTTACCCATAAGGGTCGGCTGCGAAGTCTGCTCTGAGATAACTCAGGCAAAAAGACTCGGATGAGCATGAGCTAGCCGAGTATTAAACACTATGCCTTGATTATGAGGTTATGTGTTATATGATTTTTTTATGATTATTTCTGGCTTGAGCTAGGCATTTATTTAACTCAAGAGAGTCTGATTACTATAGTTCTTGACTATATGCTTAGTTTGTTTAACTAAACATATAGTCGGGGGCTACACCTAATTAGGTGCATCAGTCGATGCACCTAAATTTTTATGTTTGAAATTTTTGAACTGTTTTCAGCCCTTCACAGCCTTTTTTGGATGATGAAGCACTCGGGAGACTCAGGCAGAGATGATGGAGGCACTCGGCAGTAGAAGCACTCGGCTAAGGAGTCACTCGGCTGCGTGTTATTTAAGTTCGAGGCAATGTTATCTCATCAACTGTGAAGGTCTCAGGGGCTACTGTGGAGATTATGGGTACCAGATACCCTCACGGCTAGCTTATCCGACTTACCATAGGGGATAGGTTATGACTCATGATTATGTAAACCGGCTATGACTTGGGAGTTACGTTACCATCGAGATAAGGTAACGGCCCTTAGTCTATAGTTGGTAAGATTGAGGAGTCCGACTTAGAGTAGGATAGGTCTCCGACTTGTAAACCCACCCTTCAGGATTATATAAGGAGGGTAGGGCGTCCCTTGAAGGACACGAGACTACAGACAGAAAACTCACTAGAGCCCCTATTGAAAGAGATCAAGAGATCAATAAAACACTCGGCGGATCGAATCCCCGATACAGGAGTAGGGTATTACCTCTCATTAGAGAGGGCCTGAACCTGTCTAAACCTTTGTCCCGACTAACCCATTGTGTTTGGCATTTGACTGCTACCCCCAGATTGATATTGCCGAAACTCAAATCAACTCAAGCTCCTGCGTCTGCAAAAGGTAAAGGCGTAGCATCGACTTCTGTTAATATGGTTTTCATATTGCCAGTAGAATACAGCGTACATACGACCGACGAAGCGGTAGCCGACGATGAGCAGTCCTCGGCTAAGCTACAGTTGTCACCAGATCAAGCCATGTTCGACAAGCCGGCCGACACCAGCTACAGGCACCTCCGGCCGTTATACATCAAGGGATTTGTCAATGGGCGGCCGATGACGAAGATGCTAGTCGATGGCGGTGCGGCAGTAAGCTTAATGCCATATACAACCTTCAGGAAGCTTGGAAAAGTACCTGAAGACCTCATCAAGACCAACATGGTGCTGAAAGATTTTGGTGGCAACGCATCAGAGGCGAAGGGGGTGTTAAACGTGGAGCTCACCGTGGGCAACAAGACAATGCCGACCACCTTTTTTGTCTTTGATGGAAAGGGTTCCTACAGCCTGTTGTTAGGACGAGATTGGATCCACGCAAATTGTTGCGTCCCTTCAACAATGCATCAGTGCCTCATACAATGGCAAGGGGACCAAGTCGAGATCGTGCAGGCCGATCGGTCAGTACACGTGGCCAATGCCGATCTTGTAGTTTGGGAGATGGAGGGAATCGATTGTCTATTCGGACGAGTTTGGGAGGCCGATTTCCTCGAGATGATCAAAGACCAAGACAAGCAGTTGCTTTAACAAAGATGTACCATCCACTACCCAAGATGAGCAAGCTAGTTCCTACACAGATGATACGGTGGATGAGTTAGATGGGAAATTGGGACAAGGCTTTACGTCGGCCGATCAGCTCGAAGAGGTTGATATAGGAATAGGTGATAGGCCTAGGCTGACGTATGTAAGTGCTAACCTGCCAATGGAATATAAGAATAATTTGATAAATCTTTTGAAAGAATTCATAGACTATTTTGCATGGGAATATCATGAGATGCCAGGGTTAAGCCGATCGATCGTAGAACATCGGTTACCTATCAAACCAGGCTATCGGTCGTTCAAGCAAGCTCCTAGGAGGTTTAAGGCCGATATGCACGAAGCTATCAAAGCAGAGATCACAAGGCTTTACGACGCCAATTTTATCAGACCCTGCCGATACATGGAGTGGGTCTCCAATATAGTTCCAGTGCTGAAGAAAAACGGCAAGCTCAGGGTGTGTATCGATTTCAGGGACCTAAACAAAGCAACGCCAAAAGATGAGTACCCTATGCCGTTGGCTGATTTGCTGGTTGATGCTGCATCTGGACACAAGATTATCAGTACCATGGAAGGGAACGCAGACTACAACCAGATTTTCATGGCCGAGGAAGATATCCACAAGACAGCCTTCAGATGTCCGGGGGCAATCGGCCTATACGAGTGGGTTGTTATGACCTTCGACTTGAAAAATGCTGGAGCCACCTATCAGAGAGCTATGAATTATATTTTTCATGATCTTATTGGCTCGCTGATTGAGGTTTACATAGATGATGTCGTCGTGAAGTCCAAAGAGTACGATATACACTTGGCCGATTTACGCAAGGTGCTAGAAAGAGCAAGGAAATATGGTTTAAAGATGAACCCTAACATATGTGCCTTTGGCGTATCGGCCGGTCAGTTTTTAGGTTTCTTGGTCCATGAAAGAGGAATTGAGATTACGCAGAAGAACATTGATGCTATAAAAAATATCAAACCTCCAACCAACAAGACCAAGTTACAATCTCTGCTCCGCAAGATCAACTTTGTCCGGTGTTTTATATCAAACCTGTCAGGCAGGATAGAGCCGTTCACTCCATTATTAAAGATAAAGGACGTTCAAGAGTTCGTATGGGGTGATAAGCAACAAAAAGCGTTGGACGATATCAAGGAATATTTGAGTTCCCCTCCAGTTCTAATCCCTCCGCAGAAAGGGGTTCCATTCAGGATGTACTTATTGGCCGATGAGAAATCCATCGGCTCAGTTTTGGCTCAAGACATTGATGGCAAGGAAAGAGCTATTTTCTACCTCAGTAGGAGGTTGCTGGATGCTGAAACAAGGTACACGCCGGTGGAGAAATTATGTCTATGTTTATATTTTTCATGCACTATGACGGAGCGTGAAACTCCTCACCGGGAGACCGTGCAAGTCCCCCTTTGCCGGTTCGGCCGGGGGCACTAGGAGCAACTCTTGGCCCCTGAATCTGAGGGACGTCAGCAAGAGAGAGAGAGAGTGGACACGGGCGATGTAGACAGGTTCGGGCCGCTCGAGCAGCGTAACACCCTACTCCTGTGTTCTGGTGGATCTGAAAGTGTTCAAGAGTACAAGGAGAATTCAGCCTGCAGGGCGTATCGACCGGAGTCCGATCCTTCCTTTCCTAGGCCTAGGCCTCCTTTTATATGGTCAGGGGCTTCCACATAGGCCACCAGTTGCCTAAGAAAGAAAACATTCTTTTTACAATCAGGGCTAGTCTACTGCCGGAAGTGACCTCTGACAGACACGGTACACGCCTCCTGCCCAGTTAGCCAGCTCTCCCGGCGGACGCCCGTTTCAATCTTCATTAAATGGCTAGCGACTTCCTTGCCATGCTTGCACTGAAGTCTGGAATGGATCTGACCGGGACTTGACGTACCAACTCCAGGAGTTGGCACGCTGGCTCCGGCTAGGGACGAGAGCCAGGAGGCTCTCATCATTCTGACGGGATGGGGTGAGGCGTGCCGCAGGCCGCCTGTCGCCACCTAACCCGCGATCTAACCGGTCTGTGACCGGCCACCCGACGCGACCTGTCACGGACCGGATGGGCACGCGCTGCGCCGCATTAAATGCGGCGTGGTGCGCTCGTCTGACCCGCCATAAATGCGGTTAGGTGAGCCCTGCTGTGCTCACCTAACCCACACACGCGGCGCCAAAATCGCAAGGGGTTGGGGCGCCCCGGCCCTCGGGGCCGAAACGGGAGCGGCCCGACCCCTCGGGGAGACAGAGGGAGGAGCGGCCACGTCGCCCTCAGGCCCGACCCCCCCGGGGGGGGTCGGGCCACGTGGATGACGGCGGCCGCTCAAGCCTCTAGTCACGACACCCCCGGTCCCATGTCACCGACAGTAGCCCCCGGCGTTACGCCAGGGCGACCGCCCCCCTCGGGGGGAGCGCTCGGGCGCGACACCACTCCTTAGGCCTGGTGATGGGTGGGACCGTTCCCTACAGGCAGGCAGAAACTCCACGGTCACGAATCGCGCGCATCGGCAAGGGAAAACCGACCGATAATAATGAGCGGTCTCTTTATGACCGCTACATTACTCGAGACGGCGCGCGGATCGGGACGTGGCGGTCCGTTTCGCCTGGGGGTATGATGATGGCGCTTTTCGCGGTAACCGAGCGTAATCAATGCGCGCACGATCTGCCCCATCTCAACCGCCACGGCCGCACGTCTGTCGCATGCGCCGCAAACGAGAAACGAGGGGGCAAGGTAGTGGGTGCGGGAAGTGAGGAGCCGGGGACGGCGTTGGCAAGGGTATAAAGACGCCGAGGAAGGGATTCGTTTCCTTCCTCTCACCACTCTTTCCTTGCCTCTGCCATCCGTGCCCTGACTCTTCGCTTCTCGCGCCCCGCTCTTGCCGCACACACTCGACCTCAAGCTCCCCCTCCGTCGGCACCATGGCGCGGAGCTCCGCACCGCTCGACGACAGCGTGCTGCCGCCTTCCCGCATCACGAGCGAGAGGCAGGTCGGGCTGCCGCGCCGGTTTATGCCGGAATCTGCCACCGGCCGGGAGGTGGTCGCGCTGGGCGAGTCGCGCCCGGCGCCACGCTACCCGGGGCGGTCCGTCTTCTTTCTCTCCTTCGCTATGGCGGGCCTAATCCCACCATTCTCTGCATTTTTCATGGATGTCCTGGAGTTCTACGACCTCCAGATGGCGCACCTCACCCCCAACGCGATAATGACGTTGGGCATCTTCGCGCATCTGTGCGAGATGTTTATTGGGGTGCGCCCATCCCTTCGGCTGTTTCGGTGGTTCTTCACCGTGCAGCCGGTATCGCCGCTGATGGTGGTCGGTGGCTGCTACTTCCAGCCGCGGGGGCAGGTGCTGAACCGCTATATCCCCTGCGTCCTTCGCAAGAAGTGGGACGACTGGAAAAGCGACTGGTTCTACACCCCCCTCGCTGGCGAAGCGCGCCTCCGACTACCGAGCCAGCCCCCGGCGCAGGCGTCCAGCTGGAGGGCGACGGTGGATCTAGGGGACGGCTATGACGCCGTCCTGGACTGCCTGGCGGGTCTGCGTGCTCAGGGGCTCACCGGGGCTATGGTGTTCGGCGACTACCTACACCGCCGGATCGTGCCGCTTCAACAGCGTGCCCGCGGCGCTTGGGAGTACACCGGGCCCGAGGACCTCCTGAGGACCCACCAGGGGCGCAAATGGGACTGGGACCCCGAGGATTTCAAGATGGTGGTCCAACGGGTGCTAAATCTTAGCTCCGCGGAGGCATCCCTCATCCCTCAAGGGATCCTTCCCCTCTGCTGTGACCCGGAGCGCGCCAACATTCTGGCCGTCATGCAGGTGGTCGGGGCGTCGGGGGAGCAGGCCCCCCGAGGCCATGGTGGCGCGGGTGGCAGTCGCATGGGGGACCAATCTACCCCGGGAGGGGGCCATGCTTCTGGGCCTCGCGGCGGGGGCCCGGGGGGCAACCGCCCTGCCGACGCCAAGGGGAAAAGGAAGCAGGGGGCACCCCTCCTCCACCTCCTCCCCGAGGGGGCGGGGCGGTGCGTGTCAGTAGCAGGCGTCCGGAGGACGCTGTACCGACGCCGCAACCCGAGGCGGAGCGGAAGAAGAAACGGCTCCGCAAGATGGGGGAGACCGAGCCGTGCCGGGGGAGCCTCATCTCTCCCCCGAAGTGGTTGTTTAGTCGACCACACCGCAGGTTCGACCCCGTACTCACGACGACCGTATCCTTACTCTCGTCCCCCAAGGCAAGTTTTCACTCGCCTTTCTTTCATTCCTGATTTTTCTTTTGTCGCAGCGAGATCCCGCCGCGCCCCACGCGCCACCCCAAGACCGGCCGGACGGAGGCCGAGGAGACGACGACCGCAGAGGCGCGGAGGCGGGAGGCAGATCGCCGGGAAGCCGCGTACCGCCTCAGGGAAGCCGAAGAGGCTGGCCAGGAGGTGACCCGGGCTCGCCAGGCCGAGGAGGCCGCTCGGGAGGAGGCTAGGATTCGCCGGGCCGAGAAGACCGCCCGGGAGGCCGAGGCGGCGCGTGCGCGCGAGGCGCGGGCGGCCAAGGCCGCCGTACAGGTCCCCGACTCGACTCCGCCTGAGGCAGAGACAACCCCCGAGGCCATCCACGACGAGGCCGAATGGGCGCACCTGGGGCCCAATGCGCCGGGTGGCACCTCAGGCGAGCCGGCTCCGGGAGAAGCCCCCGAGGCCGACGCGCCGATCAGCGGGCCGAGCCGCACCGCGCCAACACAGACGTGGCCCTCCCCTCTGCCTTCTGCCGGCCCACTCGGCGCGGAACCCCTCCTGCAGGCCCTGGCCGCCTGTTAACACTAGAATTTGGTAAGCCCCGAAGTCCTCATCGGCCCAGGATCTATATCGGCTCAAAGCTAATATCGGCCTAGAGTTCTACATCGGCCGATGGGGGTTATCTCGAACCAACCACCAATAGCAGTCGGATTCTTGTTAGATTCGGGAAGATCTTATCCAGAGAAGACCGAATTTGAGGAGGATGCGGCTTGTATCTTTTAATTAGGATAAGTTTGTTAGTTTCCTTCTTATCTTTAGGAAAGTTTGAGTCGTATTCTGTTAGGATTTTTGTTAGCCTATGGGTATAAATATGTAAGCCCGTAGTTCATGTAATTTTTATCACACGATCAATACAACTTCGGCGCATCGCCAACTTTTACTTTTCGTCTTCTTCGGCGAGTTCATGCCCTTCACACGAGGGGTAAGTCTCGTTATGGCTGCCTGCGCTGTCGGGGCTAGGGCTTCGACGTTCTGATCTCGTCAACGTAAGCACCTACTATCATATATCTTAGTCAATCTGGTTCGGCTTCTCGATTTAGTCTTATCGGCCGAGATTCGCTTTAGGGTTTATGCCGGTATCGACTAAATCGTCTTGCTAGATTAGATTGGCTAAGGTATCCACCACTCTGAAAATCAGTCAAGGGCTTGATTGTCTAGGTCTTGCGCTTCTTTTCATACTTAGTGCTGCATCAGTTCGGTTTGACCTACTAAGTCGTGATTAGAACCGCAATCTCTAGCCTGCTTGTTGGCTGCCAATAAGGGTTTCATCGGGGTTTCAGCCGGTGAGTTATCTGGACGTTGCATCGGCCCAAGAGTTTTACATATAGATTGGATCTGGCCGATGACAACAGAGTATATATTGTTTATCTGCTTGTCGAGAGTTTATGCCATCGGACCTCCGGCCGATGTGTGCTTTAATCTTCAGATCAATGTTTATTTTATATTTGGATTATGCTATATCATGTTGCCATATCATCATGTTATCGTCAGCCAGTCGTCTTTATATAGATGTTTGCTCAGTACATCGGCTGGAAATATGCCATCGGCCTATTGGCCGATCGGTTGTTTTGGTTATCGGCCTATCGGCCGATAGACTTTTTGTTCTGTTATTTTGTTTATCTTGTCAGTGGCAGGATCAAACTGACTGGCACGCCCGCGCTTCATCAATTTTAGGACCTGCACTGGAGCTAAGCAGATCTCCCAGGCCTTCGTGTGTCCGCACGCCGGATCCTCATCGGCGGTACGGATTTGGCGTCAACACATTTTTGGCACGCCCAGTGGGACCGTGTTCTTGACAACAGATTTTTACACGGTTCGTGGAACCCACAATTGCAACAATATGTCTGATCAAGAAGTCAAGGCCAAGGAAGAACAATCCCTCCAGCCGATGGATAAAAAGGAAGAACAATTTCTTAAGCCGGTAGAGGAAGAAGAAGAGCTGATGGATGATGAGACACTTCAAAAGACAGTTGATGAAATTGTTCGTCGCACTGTGTTTGCTCGATCTGGTGTTTTGGTGAGTACATTACATGGTTTGATCGAGAAGATAGTTCCCAGAGTTATTGCATTAAGAGGTCAGACTGGGGGGCAAATTGACGAACAATTTCAACATCGGCAACAACAATATTGGCTCGGGGGGCAAGCATATCAGTATGGTGGGTTACAACAACAATATCGGCCAGGAGAAATTCAAAGATATCAGTCTAAAGAAGATTGGGCCGATATGATTGCAAAAGTAACGGAGGAGCAGTTTGGGATTAAACCTAAGGATCAGATTTCTGTGTATCGGCCGCCATATCCTGATTGGTTCGACAGAGTTCCTTTTCCAGGCCGATACAAAGTTCCAGACTTCTCCAAGTTTTCAGGGCAAGATGATATATCTACAAGAGAACATATCAGCCGGTTCTTAGCTCAATGTGGGGAGGCGTCGGCTGAAGAGGCTCTGAAAGTTAGATTATTTCCGTTGTCTTTGACTGGATCGGCCTTCAAATGGTTTTCGTCATTGCCGCCAAACTCGATCGGAGGTTGGGCTGATCTTGAGAAGCAATTTCATCAGTACTTCTTTGCTGGGGACATTGAGTTAGAGTTTTCAGATTTGATTTTAGTCAAACAGCAAGAAGGGGAATCGGCTGTGGAGTATATTCAAAGATTTCGTGATGTCCGCAACCGATGTTATAGCTTGAGCCTAACTGATGAACAACTAGCAGATCTTGCGTTCCAAGGGTTGTCAGCGCCTATAAAAGATAGATTCTTTTTCCATGAGTTTGACAGCCTGGCTCATCTAATACAGAAGGTATCGGCTTACGAGAGCCGATGTCAAGAAGAAGAGAAGAATCAGTTTTGGGGCGATCAAGGCAAGGGTAATTTTGAAGCATGACTTCTCATACTCCAAAACTGGGGGGCATGTGTTAACACCAGAATTTGGTAAGCCCCGAAGTCCTCATCGGCCCAGGATCTATATCGGCTCAAAGCTAATATCGGCCTAGAGTTCTACATCGGCCGATGGGGGTTATCTCGAACCAACCACCAATAGCAGTCGGATTCTTGTTAGATTCGGGAAGATCTTATCCAGAGAAGACCGAATTTGAGGAGGATGCGGCTTGTATCTTTTAATTAGGATAAGTTTGTTAGTTTCCTTCTTATCTTTAGGAAAGTTTGAGTCGTATTCTGTTAGGATTTTTGTTAGCCTATGGGTATAAATATGTAAGCCCGTAGTTCATGTAATTTTTATCACACGATCAATACAACTTCGGCGCATCGCCAACCTTTTACTTTCGTCTTCTTCGGCGAGTTCATGCCCTTCTCACGAGGGGTAAGTCTCGTTATGGCTGCCTGCGTTGTCGGGGCTAGGGCTTCGTCGTTCTGATCTCAACAACGTAAGCACCTATTATCATATATCTTAGTCAATCTGGTTCGGCTTCTCGATTTAGTCTTATCGGCCGAGATTCGCTTTAGGGTTTATGCCGGTATTGACTAAATTGCCTTGCTAGATTAGATTGGCTAAGGTATCCACCACCCTGAAAATCAGTCAAGGGCTTGATTGTCTAGGTCTTGCGTTTCTTCTCATACTTAGTGCTGCATCAGTTCGGTTTGACCTACTAAGTCGTGATTAGAACCGTAATCTCTAGCCTGCTTATTGACTGCCAATAAGGGTTTCATCGGGGTTTCAGCCGGTGAGTTATCTGGACGTTGCATCGGCCCAAGAGTTTTACATATAGATTGGATCTGGCCGATGACAACAGAGTATATATTGTTTATCTGCTTGTTGAGAGTTTATGCCATCGGACTTCTGGCCGATGTGTGCTTTAATCTTCATATCAATGTTTATCTTATATTTATCTGGATTATGCTATATCATATTGCTACATCATCATGTTATCGTCAGCCGATCGTCTCTATATAGATATTTGTTCAGTACATCGGCTGGAATTGTGCCATCGGCTCATCGGCCGATCGGTTGTTTTGGCTATCGGCCTATCGGCCGATACGTTTTTGCCCTATCGGCCTATCGGCCGATAGACTTTCTGTTATGTTGTTTTGCATATCTTGTCAGTGGCAGGATCAAACTGACTGGCACGCCCGCGCTTCATCAATTTTAGGACCTGCACTGGAGCTAAGCAGATCTCCCAGGCCTTCGTGTGTCCGCACGCCGGATCCTCATCGGCGGTACGGATTTGGCGTCAACACATTTTTGGCACGCCCGGTGGGACCGTGTTTTGGATTGAAGATTTTTACACGACGCGTGGAACCCACGATCACAACAATATGTCTGATCAAGAAGTCAAGGCCAAGGAAGAACAATCTCTCAAGCCGGTAGAGGAAGAAGAAGAGCCGATGGATGATGAGACGCTTCAAAAGACAGTTGATGAAATTGTTCGTCGCACTGTGTTTGATCGATCTGGAGTTTTGGTGAGTACATTACATGGTTTGATCGAGAAAATAGTTCCCAGAGTGATTGCCTTAAGAAATCAGATTGGGGGGCAAATCGACGAACAATTTCAGCATCATCGGCAACAGCGACATTGGCTTGGGGGGCAAATAGATCAGCATCAGCCTGGAGAGCCACATCAACAATATCGGCCAGAAGAAGCTCAAAGATATCAGTCTAAAGAAGATTGGGCCGATATGATTGCAAAAGTAATAGAGGAACAGTTTGGAATTAGACCTAAGGGACAGATTTCTGTGTATCGGCTGCCATATCCCGAGTGGTTTGATAGAGTTCCACTTCCAGGCCGATACAAGATTCCAGACTTTTTCCAATTTTCAGGGCAAGATGATATATCTACGAGGGAACATATCAGCCGATTTTTAGCTCAATGTGGGGAGGCATCGGCTGAAGAAGCTCTGAAAGTTAGATTGTTTCCATTGTCTTTAACTGGATCGGCCTTCTCATGGTTTTCATCATTGCCGCCGCATTCTATCAGAGGTTGGGCCGATCTTGAGGAGCAATTTCACCAGTACTTCTTTGCTGAGAATAATGAGTTAAAGTTTTTAGATTTGATATCAGTCAGGCAGCAAGAAGGGGAATCGGCTGTGGAGTATATTCAAAGATTTCGTGATGTCCGCAACCGATGTTATAGCTTGAGCCTAAGTGATGAACAACTAGCAGATCTTGCGTTCCAAGGGTTGTCAGCGCCTATCAAAGATAGATTCTTTTTCCATGAGTTTGACAGCCTGGCTCATCTAATACAGAAGGTGTCGGCTTACGAGAGCCGATGTCAAGAAGAAGAGAAGAATCAGTTTTGGGGCGATCAAGGCAAGGGTAATTTTGAAGCATGACTTCTCATACTCCAAAACTGGGGGGCATGTGTTAACACCAGAATTTGGTAAGCCCCGAAGTCCTCATCGGCCCAGGATCTATATCGGCTCAAAGCTAGTATCGGCCTAGAGTTCTACATCGGCCGATGGGGGTTATCTCAAACCAACCACCAATAGCAGTCGGATTCTTGTTAGATTCGGGAAGATCTTATCCAGAGAAGACCGAGTTTGAGGAGGATGCGGCTTGTATCTCTTAATTAGGAAGAGTTTGTTAGTTTTCTGTTTTATCTTTAGGAAAGTGTGTTAGTGTCCGGCAAGGACTTTATCTTTTTCCTTTTATCTTTAGGAAAGTTTGAGTTGTATTCTGTTAGGATTTTTGTTAGCCTATGGGTATAAATATGTAAGCCCGTAGTTCATGTAATTTTTATCTCACGATCAATCAACTTCGGCGCATCGCCAACCTTTTTACTTTCGTCTTCTTCGGCGAGTTCATGCCCTTCACACGAAGGGTAAGTCTCGTTATGGCTGCCTGCGCTGTCGGGGCTAGGGCTTCAACGTTCTGATCTCGTCAACGTAAGCACCTACTATCATATATCTTAGTCAATCTGGTTCGGCTTCTTGATTTAGTCTTATCGGCTGAGATTCGCTTTAGGGTTTATGCCGGTATTGACTAAATCACCTTGCTAGATTAGATTGGCTAAGGTATCCACCACCCTGAAAATCAGTCAAGGGCTTGATTGTCTAGGTCTTGCGTTTCTTTTCATACTTAGTGCTGCATCAGACCAATTTGATCTACTAAGTCGTGATTAGAACCGTAATCTCTAGCCTGCTTGTTGGCTGCCAATAAGGGTTTCACCGGGGTTTCAGCCGGTGAGTTATCTGGACGTTGCATCGGCCCAAGAGTTTTACGTATAGATTGGATCTGGCCGATGACAACAGAGTATTTATTGTTTATCTGCTTGTTGAGAGTTTATGCCATCGGACTTCTGGCCGATGTGTGCTTTAATCTTCATATCAATGTTTATCTTATATTTATCTGGATTATGCTATATCATATTGCTACATCATCATGTTATCGTCAGCCGATCGTCTCTATATAGATATTTGTTCAGTACATCGGCTGGAATTGTGCCATCGGCTCATCGGCCGATCGGTTGTTTTGGCTATCGGCCTATCGGCCGATACGTTTTTGCCCTATCGGCCTATCGGCCGATAGACTTTCTGTTATGTTGTTTTGCATATCTTGTCAGTGGCAGGATCAAACTGACTGGCACGCCCGCGCTTCATCAATTTTAGGACCTGCACTGGAGCTAAGCAGATCTCCCAGGCCTTCGTGTGTCCGCACGCCGGATCCTCATCGGCGGTACGGATTTGGCGTCAACACATTTTTGGCACGCCCGGTGGGACCGTGTTTTGGATTGAAGATTTTTACACGACGCGTGGAACCCACGATCACAACAATATGTCTGATCAAGAAGTCAAGGCCAAGGAAGAACAATCTCTCAAGCCGGTAGAGGAAGAAGAAGAGCCGATGGATGATGAGACGCTTCAAAAGACAGTTGATGAAATTGTTCGTCGCACTGTGTTTGATCGATCTGGAGTTTTGGTGAGTACATTACATGGTTTGATCGAGAAAATAGTTCCCAGAGTGATTGCCTTAAGAAATCAGATTGGGGGGCAAATCGACGAACAATTTCAGCATCATCGGCAACAGCGACATTGGCTTGGGGGGCAAATAGATCAGCATCAGCCTGGAGAGCCACATCAACAATATCGGCCAGAAGAAGCTCAAAGATATCAGTCTAAAGAAGATTGGGCCGATATGATTGCAAAAGTAATAGAGGAACAGTTTGGAATTAAACCTAAGGATCAGACTTCTATGTATCGGCCGCCGTATCCTGAGTGGTTTGATAGGGTTCCACTTCCAGGCCGATACAAGATTCCAGACTTTTTCCAATTCTCAGGGCAAGGTAATATGACTACAATGGAACATATCAGCCGATTTTTAGCTCAGTGTGGGGAGGCATCGGCTGAAGAAGCTCTGAGGGTTAGATTTTTTCCATTATCTTTGACTGGATCGGCCTTCACATGGTTTGCGTCATTGCCACCAAATTCAATCAGAGGTTGGGCCGATCTTGAGAAGCAATTTCATCAGTACTTCTTTGCTGGGGACAATAAGTTGAAGTTTTCAGATTTGATTTTAGTCAAACAGCAAGAAGGGGAATCGGCTGTGGAGTATATTCAAAGATTTCGTGATGTCCGCAACCGATGTTATAGCTTGAGCCTAACTGATGAACAACTAGCAGATCTTGCGTTCCAAGGGTTGTCAGCGCCTATAAAAGATAGATTCTTTTTCCATGAGTTTGACAGCCTGGCTCATCTAATACAGAAGGTATCGGCTTACGAGAGCCGATGTCAAGAAGAAGAGAAGAATCAGTTTTGGGGCGATCAAGGCAAGGGTAATTTTGAAGCATGACTTCTCATACTCCAAAACTGGGGGGCATGTGTTAACACCAGAATTTGGTAAGCCCCGAAGTCCTCATCGGCCCAGGATCTATATCGGCTCAAAGCTAATATCGGCCTAGAGTTCTACATCGGCCGATGGGGGTTATCTCGAACCAACCACCAATAGCAGTCGGATTCTTGTTAGATTCGGGAAGATCTTATCCAGAGAAGACCGAATTTGAGGAGGATGCGGCTTGTATCTTTTAATTAGGATAAGTTTGTTAGTTTCCTTCTTATCTTTAGGAAAGTTTGAGTCGTATTCTGTTAGGATTTTTGTTAGCCTATGGGTATAAATATGTAAGCCCGTAGTTCATGTAATTTTTATCACACGATCAATACAACTTCGGCGCATCGCCAACCTTTTACTTTCGTCTTCTTCGGCGAGTTCATGCCCTTCTCACGAGGGGTAAGTCTCGTTATGGCTGCCTGCGTTGTCGGGGCTAGGGCTTCGCGTTCTGATCTCACAACGTAAGCACCTATTATCATATATCTTAGTCAATCTGGTTCGGCTTCTCGATTTAGTCTTATCGGTCATGGCTTTGAGGCTCCGGCGAGAAGCGTGAGCGCACGCTCCCCCATCGACGGTGGCGACGGTGGCCTCGGGCTCCTGAAAGCCCAGATCATCATCGCCATCGCCGGTGTCTTCGGCGAGGGCCTTCTACTTGGCCTCACCTCGCCGGTTGCCGGTGGGAACTGCCGGGGCCTTGCCCTCACGGCGCTCCTGCCTCCTCTCCTCCTCCCACTTCCTCGTCCGCTCGGCCAAGCTTTTGACCGCGCAGCAGTCCGCGAGGTCGTGGAGGGAGGTGTTGTGCACGGTGCACCACTTGCCGGCCGGGCGCTCCCTGCCGGGAGCGCCGGCTTCCTTTTTGTCGCTCGCAGGCCTCCCCTTTCGGGGGGCCCGCGAAGCGCCCTCGACGGCGAGGACGTGACCCTCGTCGTCGGAACGGGCCGACCTCTTCTTCCTCCTCCTGTCCCGCCGCCCTGAACGAGCAGCGGACTCGGGGGCAGCCGGAGCCGCCGCCCCAGAGCCGGAGGAGTTCCAGGTCCAGGCCTCCTCCTTGCGAGCCACATAGTCCGCGAGCTCAAAAAGCTGCGCGGTGGTCTGGGGCTCCTTGGAGGCGATCTTCTCGAGCATGCGGTTGTGCCGCACGCCCCCCCTGAATGCGTAGATCACCGCATGTGCGGGGATGCATGGTATGGTGTTGCGGACTTGACAGAACCGCTGGATGTACGAGCGGAGGGATTCGTCATCCCTCCGCTGTACCGCGTGCAAGTCCGCTTCTTCGCCTGGGCGCGGATATGTGCCCTGAAAGTTCGTAGTGAACTGCTGGCACAAATCCTCCCAAGAGTGGACCGACGCGGGCGGCAAATTCATCAGCCAACCCCGCGCCTGGCCCTTCAGGGCCATGGGGAAGAAATTCGCCATGACCCTGTCGTCACCCCCCGCGGCCTCGATCCCGGTCGTGTAGATCTGGAGAAACTCGGTGGGGTTGACGCTTCCGTCGTACTTTTTGGTGATGGTGGGCCGGAACCTTGGGGGCCAACGGACGTTCCAAAGGCTCGCCACAAAGGCTCGACAGCCGGCACCACCGACCGGCGACACGGGGGGCCGGCCCCCGTGACTGGAACGGGGCGGCGCTCCAGAAGAGGAGGCGCCTTCCGTTGCATGGGCGGCGCGACGAGCGTCGCGCCGGCGCTCGATATTGAGCCGAGCGTCTGGCCCCCCACGCATATCTTCTGGGGTCGGAGGCGTCGATGAGGGAATCGCGGACGGACGGCCCGAGCCGGTCGTTGTCCACCGCGCCCTGCGCCTCGACGACGTGGGGCCGGCGGCAGCAGTGCCAGAGGCGCCGGCGGCAGAGGGTTGCCCGTTGGCACCTAGGCGCTGCTGCGCCGTCACGACCAAGTTGGCCACGTCATCCAGCCAACGTCGGGCTGGGGTCTCTGGATCGGGGATGACGGGCGAGTGACGCAGGAGTGCGCCCGCGGCCTGGAGCGCGCCCTGGGGCGTGCCACCATCGTCGTAGACGAGACGACGACGCACGCCGCCATGTCGTCCTCCCCCATCGCCCGCGAGTGGGGAAATCGCGGATCCCTTGTCCTCCTCAAGCGCCTTCCCCCGCCCAAGACTCTGGCGAGAGGGGGACGACGGGGGGCGAGCCCGATGACGCGGGTCTTGCTCCCCGTCGTCGCCGCTAGCGCCCGAAGAAGGACTGTACGCCACTGCCTCTTCGGCCTTAGGGTTGACCTAGCGAAGCTTAGCGCACACGAGAGGGATGGGGACCTAGGAGAAGCTCGCGCGCCCCCTACCTGGCGCGCCAGATGACGGAGCGTGAAACTCCTCACCGGGAGACCGTGCAAGTCCCCCTTTGCCGGTTCGGTCGGGGGCGCTAGGAGCAACTCTTGGCCCCTGAATCTGAGGGATGTCAGCGAGAGAGAGAGAGTGGACACGGGCGATGTAGACAGGTTCGGGCCGCTCGAGCAGCGTAACACCCTACTCCTGTGTTCTGGTGGATCTGAAAGTGTTCGAGAGTACAAGGAGAATTCAGCCTCCAGGGCGTATCGACCGGAGTCCGATCCTTCCTTTCCTAGGCCTGGGTCTCCTTTTATATGGTCAGGGGCTTCCACATAGGCCACCAGTTGCCTAAGAAAGAAAACATTCTTTTTACAATCAGGGCTAGTCTACTGCCGGAAGTGACCTCTGACAGACACGGTACACGCCTCCTGCCCAGTTAGCCAGCTCTCCCGGCAGACGCCCGTTTCAATCTTCATTAAATGGCTAGCGACTTCCTTGCCATGCTTGCGCTGAAGTCTGGAATGGATCTGACCGGGACTTGACGTACCAACTCCAGGAGTTGGCACGCTGGCTCCGGCTAGGGACGAGAGCCAGGAGGCTCTCATCATTCTGACGGGACGGGGCGAGGCGTGCCGCAGGCCGCCTGTCGCCACCTAACCCGCGATCTGACTGGTCTGTGACCGGCCACCCGACGCGACCGGTCACGGACCGGATGGGCACGCGCTGCGCCGCATTAAATGCGGCGTGGTGCGCTCGTCTGACCCGCCATAAATGCGGTTAGGTGAGCCCTGCTGTGCTCACCTAACCCACACACGCGGCGCCAAAATCGCAAGGGGTTGGGGCGCCCCGGCCCTCGGGGCCGAAACGGGAGTGGCCCGACCCCTCGGGGAGACAGAGGGAGGAGCGGCCACGTCGCCCTCAGGCCCGACCCCCCCGGGGGGGTCGGGCCACGTGGATGACGGCGGCCGCTCAAGCCTCTAGTCACGACACCCCCGGTCCCATGTCACCGACACACTAAATTAAGGCATTATTTACTTTCCAACGAGTGCATTGTGGTAAGCAAGGCCGATGTGATGAAGTACATGCTATCAGCCCCTGTTTTAAAAGGGAGAATTGGGAAGTGGATTTTTGCCTTAACAGAGTTTGACCTCAGATATGAATCGGCCAAAGCAATCAAAGGACAAGCCTTGGCCGATTTCATTGTTCAACACAGAGATGATTCAATTGCTTATTCAGACATCGTGCCATGGACACTATATTTCGATGGGTCTGTTTGCAGACATGGATGCGGTATCAGCCTAGTCATCATATACCCTCGGGGGGCAAGCTTCGAGTTTGCCTTTACTATCAAGCCTTATTATACAAATAACCAAATAGAATACAAAGCTGTTCTCAAAGGCTTGCAGTTGTTACAAGAGGTCGAGGCCGATTCCGTGGAAATCATTGGCGATTCACAGTTGGTTATTAATCAACTCTCTGGGGAGTATGAATGCAGGATTTCGTGAGATGATTATGTTTGAAGGTGAAATATTTTCTTTTTTTAGTGTGATTTGAGGTGGGTTAGTGTGGTAACATCTGGGTGTTAAACCCTAGTGTAAACCTTGGGGGAAATTGCAGTCGTTTGAGGATAATTTACGAGTCGTGTGATGGATCTGTTTGTTATGTAGTTTGGGTATATTCTAGTTTGCGTTCAGGGGACCAAGAAATCTGAATCTTGGTGTCGTGTTGTATCATGTATTGTGTGATTCTGATTGCACATGATCCACCTTTTTTTACTTTCCCAGGCATGCGCTTCTTAGAGATAATTAGATGGGATGAGTTCTTGGGGGATGAATTTGATATTGTGATTGTGCCACGAGTTGATATTATCGAACTGTTTTGTGGTGTCTCAGATTTGTTAATTTTCGAAGCATTGAGCTGCATTATGAACTACTACTTTATATTTTTCATAATGTAATGTTATTCTGATTGGGCATGATTCACATTTTTCTAACTGTCGTCGCTCCATCGTCGTCGCTGCTCTCCTCCAGCACCGCCGTCCTCCATCGTCGCCGCCACCGTCACATTTATGTTCATAAGTATAATTGAACCATAATCAAGGGTACTACAGAAATTCACCTACTGTGATTGGATATTCTGGCAAGAAACAAGGGGATTTTGACTCTGTACCTAACCTAGTAGTTGACAACTATTCACAAGTTCATGTATATATGATATATCACATCCCTGAGACACCCTTCCGCATGAAATGGCCAGCAGTTCCCACTAGAGCACATAAGTAGCATTGCAAGACATATAGTGCTAGAATAAGATACACAAATAAGATTGCATATTTTTTTTCAAGACCAGAACATTAGGCCTGCTAGCTTAATTGATGTATGCAAGCTGCTGGGTTAGCTACTACCTCGTGTAATTATTTAATTAGATCCTACTGGTCCAGTCAAGTTACGTATGGAATTAGATGGCATTACTTTACTTTTGGTAGATTTAGAAGAATATCATCAAGAGGACAATAAGTTCTTACACTAATTTTTTGTATCTAACAATAGTTCTAGCCTAGGTCTACAAAAGAAAATGTCAGGGGAACAAGATAACAGTAGGCCTGCAAATTCTGGAGAAAGCGATGGTGGTAATGGTAGTCCAAGTGGCTTTCTAAACATAAATCAGCCCGATGATAACCCCGATAATATGGAGGTAAATTAACCCATTTGAAACAAATAAGACCTTAAAAGTACATATATCGTTCGATCTGAATGACTAATTTATACCGATGTTTGAAGGAGGTTGATCCTTCGGCCACTACGCACTCTGCAAATACTTCAACTTCATCGGGAGGAAGAAGGGCTAGAGATCCAACTAGGATGCCCTCAGGTCTATACACTATCACAGAGTTAGCTACAGATAGGACCCCTACAGCTCCAGAATCGGCACTCACCCCATATGGCAATGCTATAGGTGTCATCGTGAAGGATGACATCCCCATCAAGTACTGGCACTGGAAGAGCAGTGATAGAGATGAATTGGAGTGGACTGTACCAGACAAAGACAAGGAACTTGCTTGGGAAAAGTTAAAGCGGACATTCCAGTTTCCCGAGGGTTCAGAAGAACTCGCAAAGTCCATGGCTCTTAAGAAGATGTCCATTAGCTTCAAGAAGTGGAAGACGGACCTTAACATGAAGTTTATCAAGAAGGGCCTGACACCAAATTTTGAAGATGCCAATTATCGAAGGTGTCGTCTTTTCTGGGATGACTTTGTGGCCTATAGAACATCAGATGAGGCAAAGGAGATTAGCGAAAGGAACCAGGCCAATGCGGCCAAAAATCGATACCCTCACCGTCTTGGCCCTAGTGGATATGCTAAGAACGTAGTCAAATGGCAACTCCGGGAAGATGAGCTGCTTCAAAAGGGAATCGAGATCGAGACGAAGGACTGGTGTCAACGGGGAAAGAATTACCAGTACGCCCGAGGTTCAACACTCTCGGATACAGGCGAGTTGGTACACAAAGGTCCTCGAGAGCAAGAAGTGTCCCAGAGGCTCCACGATGCCCATCAAAAGTCCTCAGAGGATTCTTTTGTTGTGAGCAGGGAGAGAGATGAGCTCACACTTGCATTACAGAACCCTGAGCATCCAGGACGCACAAGAGGAGTAGGCCTAGTTCTATGGAGGGAAGGTTTTCCTGAAGACAGACATAGGTACCGGTCTCGGAGCAATAAAAATTCCGGAAACCAATCAGAAGAGATAAGGCAATTGAAAGAACAAATGGCACTGATAATGGCGAGGCTCGAAGGTCAGGATGGAGGCGATGCTGGCCGTGTAACCAGTCCAGGTGGGAGGAAAAGCAGTTGCGCTTCAACTGAGGTTCCTCAAGAACCGGACACGGCTCGTTACCCCGTGGACGACATCACTATACGTACTACATGCAGGCTGCATGTGCCACTTCAAAACATCACTCAAGAGGTGGCACGCGCTATGGCACATCCCGTAATGGAGGGGGGAAGGATACACGGTAATCCGATACCAAGTGGCTACTCAAGGGTCGAAGTGGAGGACGTGTCGAGGAGATACAAGGCAGTGCAGCTTGATTTTGCTCCAGAGGAGGGGGTGAACACTCTTGGAGAAGCCGTCCACAACATAATCCTGTGGCGCAAGCATTTCATTATCTTCCCTTCAGGAGATGGTGATGGCGAGCCAAGCGATGGCGGGTCTAGCTCTGAAGGGCTTGTTGTCTCCCCTCAAAGGATGCCAACTCCACCACCAAAACCACATAAGAGCCCGTCTCCTCCACGGGCACAACGTAATAAGAGCCCATCTCCTCCAGAGGCAGCACATTAGAGCCTAGCTTCTTCAGACCCGCCGAAAAAGAGGGACCGCCTCTGTAAAACTTCCCATATGTCTGAACCACCATCTTTGAAGAAGACCAAGAAGACGCCATTGCCTAACAGGTCGGAGCCATCTTTGAAGGAAAAAAAGGAGATGAGCGGGAGCATAACATCGCTCCTTAGACACAAAGGGGACAAAACAAAGGAAGCGGCAAACGTGAAAGTGCCAGTTGAAGTACAGGATCACTTCATTCGCATGGCAAGGCCACCTGCCCCAAAGCCACCTATTATGGACTTCCAACGCACGATCAGGAGAAAGGGATTGCAAGAATTTTCCAAGAAAGAATTCGAGAAAGATGAGGTCAGCACGACTGTGCAAGACTTTCTAAAAGGTGCAAGGCTGAAAAGTTTGTCTGATGTGGATAATATTGAGAAGACCCTGTTGGCAGCTCAGTTCAAGTTTGGTCATTCTTTGACTACCGACGAATATCGCAAGGTCGTTAGCAATTGTACTCAAATGAGAAGGGTAGAAGAGTGGTACTTACAGATGGCCAAGGAGGGTAAGGAGATATTCCCCGTCTTTTACAGGGACGAGGATTTTCATCACTGTGATGGTATAGTTTGGGTCCCATTTAAAGAACTATTTCATCTATACAATCTGAGAGAGCTAGACTTATCGGTAATTCAGTTATGGGCATTGTAAGTATGCTTGACCCCTCGCCATTTTTCTAAGTAGATATCCTCGTTGCATGTCTAATTTTTTTTCTTATGCAGAATGGGGGCGCTTGAATGTAGAGCGAGCCATAACAAGCTAGGATTCCTTGACCCACAAATAGTCAATTCCTGTAATATTGAGGCGGGCGAACAGTCCTCTGAAGCAGTGCTGAACTACCTTTACACATCCTTTATCAAGCTGCAGGACATGAATACCATCCTTTTGCCCTACCACTTTAAGTAAGTGTGGCATTATCGTTGTACCTCTCATTTGTACTTTAAGATGTTAATTGTTCTCTTCCCTTGTATGTAAGCCTCACTGGATTCTTCTTGCGATCCATTTAAACGATTCCAAGATTGTCGTCATGGATGGAATGAGGAAACCGCAAGCCAACTTCCAATCCCTCATTGACACCCTAGATAAGGCACTTGTGAAGTATAAGAAGTGTATTCGACACGCTCCGTGTGCAAATACATTCCGAGTTTGGTGCCACCCTTATTGCTCACGTCAGGATCCGGGCACAAGCACATGTGGGTTCTACGTGATGAGATTTATGTGGGTTTTCATGGAGGACGGCAACTGGAACATTACGAATGCTGAGGTTCGCCTTCGCCATGTTTCTTAAGACAAATCCAAGTTTTTAAACACATAGTACGTTTTCACATCTTTAATCCTTCCATTTGTAGAAATTAAAGTTTCCGACAAGTAAATTGCTGCCACATGTTTGCTTGGGTCTCGCTGAACAACTATGTGGATTCATCATCAACCATATCATCTCGTCAAATGGCGCATACAACATTTCAAAAGTTCCTACTGGGCTAGTGGGTTTCATTGAGGCTGGCGGCCCTAGTGACACTTTAGATAGCCAATCAATGACGAAGCATATAAAGACCTAGAATTAATGGGCCATACCTTTCAAACATTTTCTAAGTATCTTGTAGATTAGTTATTTGGATTGATGTGGTTTTCTTAATATCTTGAACATGAATTAAGTTTATCTATTTGTTAATGTTTATCTATTATTTTTTGACACTTATATATCTAACCATGTATTAAATTTTCTCTAGTTAATATTTTTATCCCTCACAGCAACAAGTGATCTCACTGACTGGATGTGGCATGGATGAGGGAGGCATCATCATTGTTGTCTCTGTAAGCAACAGGTGAGCATGTGTAATTAAAATTTTCATACGAGTACGAGTTTAGAGCATTTAAGATGTTGTAGAGCTCAAGCGAATTTTTGTCAAGTCTCCTGAGATGTGTAACATATCTGGTCGCCGCCTTCGTGTGGTTTGACGGGCACGTCTCAGGCTGAAGTTGACTGGCACGCTAAGTCCCAGCAATATCTTCTATGCTCTCTACTCGAGACTTCGGGTTTTATATTATGGTTGCTACTTTACTTCATATCATATATAAAGATTTGATCAGTCTTATTTCCTTAACACATTTAGTAATTGCAGATCCTAGTACTAGTTTTTAATTTTTTACTTCTTGCCAAAACAAGTCATGATGTTTTACCGACTAAAAGTGAAGGGTTAGGGTTGCTGATGGTACGTGGTTAATTACAATAAATTTGCCATCTCCTAAAAAAAAAGAAATCGTCCTGTATGTGTGGTTTTCAAAAAGAATTATTCATTGAACTGTGCTTGGCTAAGTAGGAATATTGAAATTTATTCTTTGCAAAAAATGGAGAATTGAACTTTCATATTTAAAATGTATGATCTGATCTTTTAAGAAACCATGCATTGCAACAGAAATATTTAGCAATTATACATAGTTATATGCCTTCTATCCCCACACTCGAATTAATAATCAAGGGTACTGCAGAAATTCACCTACTGCCAACACAGTTGCCAAAATTCATATTAATTTTTATACTGCTAGTTCTGTGTAACCTTTTGAAGAACACATATCAGTAGCTGCCTCATGAATTAGCATTGTAAAGATAAAAGTATCATCAACCATGTTAATATTATTATAGGCATATTGGTAAGGAACCATGTTAATAATGTTGTAGTCATATTGGTAAGGAACCAACCAATTTATTTAGGTGGATAAGAAAATTTGTTTGTTAATATTTGAAGCCTTACATGACTAGTGTTTGACAGAGGTCGGTCTAGCTCGAGAAATCCTATAAAGCTAGTTATGTCTGGATCTAAAATTCCTGGAGCTAGAGAACGACGGGGGTACAGATTAGTGTTTTGGTGAGCCATCTTCTCCACATTTTAAATTAATAAAATAAAGGCTTAAAATACTTATTTTTAACTTATGACTCCATATTGTGCATGAATCTAAGAGCAAAAACTTTGTCAAACATGGCCTGCTCAATAAACATAAGTGACAATTAGGTTTCTTAATGTTGAGGAAAATCTATATAGTGACTAATGTGCTATTATTTATAACATAAACCAAAAATAGATCAAAACAGGCATAGATTGGTATTAATCTAGTCTTAGAAAATACTACTACAAAACTTATTCTTTTGGATAATTGGTTATTGGGATTCCCTGACAGATAACTTAGAATAAAAAATTTGTCATAAAACATTTTTTTAACCATGTCCATCGATCATGGTTTACAATTCTGACCAAAATGGTCAGTTTTCGTGAAATTTTGTGGTTTTGAGGCGGCTCGAAATCAGATTTCAAGAGGGATTTGCATGGTTTTTGATAAATTCAAATTTCAAAAAATAATTCACTTGAAATTGGTTAGAAATAATTCATTTCAAAAATAAAGTTTATGAGTTTGAAACACATGGTTGAATAGTAAGTTTTTTTTGTCCTAGTAAGTTTTTTTTAAGAATAATGATGAGTAGTACTAACAGCTAGCTAGTTTAGCACTAAGTAAATTTTGATGATTGGTGTTTACTGAAAGAGTGGACAAAACCAAGAAAGTAAACATTTCAGTAAACACCAATCATCATTTGCTAGAAGAGATGAAAGAAAAAAGACATTTGCTAGCTAGCTAGCTAGTTAGCTGGCCCTCTTTGTTCTTGTCTATGGAGCTAAGTTCTTTTTCTCCACTCTTTTGGAAGCCAACATATAGATAGACATGTTTAATTTGTTTCCGAAATTTATACCATATAGATAGATAGAATAGTGGCAGAAATAATTTTATACCATCTATTGATTTTCATCTATTGATTTATACCATGTATTGATTTTCATGAAAATGGACAGGAGTTCACCTAAAATGAGTCTTCCTGTGAATGTGAACGATGTAAATGTAATATTGTAATATTCTATAATTTCTGTGTTTCAGAAAATATTATATGTGACCCCGAAATTATTTTTTTTATGCTTCAGGACTATAGGTGCCGATTCTTATAAAGAACCGACACCTATGAGGCTTCAAAGGTGCCGGGTCCTATCACTTATAGGTGCCGGTTATTTATAGGAACCAGCACCTATAATATCATATAGGTGTCGGTTAAACATTTATAACCGACACCTATAGTGTTATAGGTGCCGATTGAGAAACCGATACCAATAGCTTTAATCATTGGTGCCGACCAATTGATGTCGGCTTTGAAACCGGTACCTATGAGGCCTTTGAAACTAGTACCAATGAGTATTTGTGTAATAGTAGCAGGAGATCAGCATCTGGAGGACGGATGGTGCCGACGTGGTGGACGACGGCGTCGGCGACGACGACGACTACGGAATGCTCAACTTCCGGCCGGGATTAGACGGCGGCGACGACGACGGATTCCCCTACGAGACGATCACAATGTGCGTGGTGGCAGTGTTCTTGGCGATGTGCCTCTATGGATTGACCAAGCTTGTCTTGCCGTATGTTCCTGCGTCGTGGATTCATCGTGGGTTCCTGATCATGCGCATGCACATTAGTTGTTGTTTTGAGTTCTTGAGGATGGGCATATTATATTCACTCTGCTTACGTACAATTAGATGGGATGTATAGAATTGATCATCTTTGTCGGTTCGTAACTGGCATCTCTGACGGTTTTTTAACTGACATACCGTACGTCGCATGCAATCCGTTCATGCAGGCTCAACATCATGAATCGGTAGGGATTGCCGATCTCTGCCGGTTCATGCATGTATCGTATATTTTATACTAGTGGTTGACTTAAACTTGAGAAAATATGATGCATGTATTGTATAATTAATGTATATAACCATGCATGCAATATATTATTGGTGATTGACGATGGCTGCCTACATACGTGTGTACATGTTAGTTACTGCCACTAGTGCAGATCCTCTCATCTGTGACGGGCTGTAACATAGCTGGATTTTGCGGGTCGTCATAAAGAATACATCTCAAACGGGCCTAAAAAGAGGCCGATTGAGATATGATCGGAGAGACATGTTAAATGTGCATAGAACTGAAGCCCGTCACGGATGACACATATCTGTGACGGGCCTAAACTAGGGCCCAATTGAGATAACCTTAAATATCTCAATCGGGCCGTACAAGGGATTTGTTTGAAATAAATTTAACGACATGGGATCATGTTTTTGGTGTGCATTGTTTTTGTCAACAGGAATAATTGACAAGAGATTTGATTTAAATTGTACCACTACATTTACAAAGCCAAAAATAGGCCTTTTGTTTACTAGCTACTTCCTCCGTCACAATATCAACTTCTTCTAGCATTTAAAATTTATCCTAAAATAATATAGCAACTTCTTGAATTACTCCCTCGTTTATACCAATAACAGTTATTTCTCATTTAATTTCTACACTTACTTTCTCATTTCAACAAATCATGACCTCTCCCATTAAATTTCACCTCTCTCTTTAATCCCTCACTAGTGCAGATCCTCTCATCTGTGACGGGCTGTAACATAACTGGATTTTGCGGGCCGTCACAAAGAATACATCTCAAACGGGCCTAAAAAGAGGCCGATTGAGATATGGTCGGAGAGACATGTTAAATGTGCATAGAACTGAAGTCCGTCACGGATAACACATATCTGTGACGGGCCTAAACTAGGGCCCTATTGAGATAACCTTAAATATCTCAATCGGGCCGTAGTTGGAGCCCGTCACAGATGACAATCATCTGTGACGGGCCCCAACTTAAGGCCCGATTGAGATAACCTTAAATATCTCATCGGGCTGTAATTGCAGCCCGTCACAGATGACAATCATCTATGACGGGCCCCATCTTGATGCCCGTTTGAGATATCTACAAAGCCCGTCACAGATGGCACTCCTCTGTGACGGGCTTTTTTTTAGGCCCGATAAAGATACCTTATATGCCTGATAGTTAGTGCACACTATAAATAGCCGCAACCGCCAGAGTATTTGTATCCCACTGTTCACAAATCTGGTGGGAGGTTGGAGGGGGCGAAATTTTATTTTTTTCCCAAAGAAAACAGTAAATTCATAAAGGTAAGTGACAAATAATAATCATTAATTTAGAAAATTCATCAATTCTCATGAATTTAGTAGTATTTATCTTATAAGATGTTTCTCTGATTCTTTTTTCATTTCTGTAGCGACGGATCGAAGTTGGATGTATGCGAAAATCTATGAAACGTCATACTCAAGAGTATAGAAATGGGGTATTAAATTTTATAAACTCCACGGAGGAAGATAGGAAAAGAAGAAACAGCGATTACATGTGTTGTCCATGTGCAGATTGCAAGAATGAGAATATGTTTGATAGCCGACTGGACGTACACGCTCATCTGATACAACGAGGATTCATGGAGGGCTACACATGTTGGGTTAAGCATGGAGAGCAGGAATCAGGAAGTGGTGCAGCTGCAGACAATACTGGTGCGCAAAATCAGGAAGATGAAGATGAGCATGACATGTTTGTACCTTCTCCACTAGGCGGTGAAATGGTTGATGTTGATCATGATCTGCTGCAAGACAAGTTACGTGACGTTGAGGACCCAGCTTACAACGAGAGAGATTCCGTAAAGTTCAGCAGGTTGGTCAGTGACTCGCAGACGCCTCTGTACGCCGGATGCAAAGCAAAGCACACCAAATTATCAGCTACCTTGGACCTAATGAAGCTGAAGGCAAGTAGTCGATGGACAGACAAGAGTTTCATAGAGTTTTTGGGAATTTTGAAGGCCATTCTGCCTGATGGGAACACATTGCCCGAGACGACATATGAAGCAAAGCAGGTTTTGTGTCCCCTGGGGTTAGAGGTCCGTAGAATTCACGCTTGTCCAAACGACTGCATATTGTACCACAAGCAATATGCGGAGTTAGATGCTTGTCCTGTATGCAAGGCCTCTCGATACAAACGTAAGAAAATTCCTGACGAAGAAAAAAAATCAAAGCGGGGTGGTCCCGCGAAGGTTGTGTGGTATCTACCTATCATTGATCGTTTGAAAAGAATATTTGCAAACCCCAAGGAGGCAAATTTAGTACGTTGGCATGCCACGGAGAGAAGGAACGACGGTATGCTAAGACACCCAGCAGATTCGATTCAATGAAGGAATATCGATCGAAAACACAAAGACTTTGCTGCCGACCCCAGAAACATGAGGCTATGTCTGTGTACAGATGGCATGAATCCTTTTGGAGACATGAGTAGTACTCATAGCACCTGGCCAGTTCTTATTTCAAACTTTAACCTACCGCCATGGTTGTGCTTTAAAAGAAAATATATTATGCTGTGCTTGCTAATCCAAGTACCGAAACAACCGGGCAATGATATCGATGTGTTCTTGGAGCCTGTTATGGACGATCTTGAGATGCTCTGGAAAGAAGGTGTGGAAACTTGGGATGCGTATGGTCAGGAGAATTTCAAGCTACGAGTTCTACTGTTCTGCACCATTAATGACTATCCCGCCCTCGGTAATCTTTCTGACCAAACCATAAAAGGAAAGAATGCTTGCTCCGACTGCATGGAACATACACGTAGCCGGTGGTTGAAGAAATCACGAAAGATGGTTTATATGGGTCATAGGAGATGGCTCCCGCTACGTCACGCATTTCGAAGGAAGAAGAATATTTTTAACGGTAAGAGAGAACTTCAGCCTACTCCCAAGGATTTGTCCAGAGATGAGGTCCACAACTTGGTCAAGGACATAACCAACGAGTTTGGGAAGAAAAGAAAACGTAGTCAGGCAAAGGACAAGGGTATGTGGAAGAAAAAGTCCATATTTTGGCGATTACCTTACTGGAAAGATCTTGAGGTCCGTCATTGTATTGATCTCATGCATGTAGAAAAGAATGTGTGTGAGAGTTTGGTTGGCCTGCTGCTAAATATTCCCGGCAAAACAAAGGACGGGTTGAATGCGCGCCTTGATTTCAGTGAAATGAACATTCGTAGTGAACTCCAGGCCGTAACAGATGTAGAGACAGGTAGAGTGTACCTCCCTCCAGCTTGCCACACACTGTCGAAGGATGAGAAGATCGCAATGTTATCATGCCTGAAAGATATTAAAGTTCCATCGGGCTATTCAGCGAGGATTAGTAAGTACGTCAAATCGGAAGACCTAAAACTGGTTGGAATGAAATCGCACGATTGCCACATGCTAATGACACAAATCTTGCTAGTTGCTATCAGAGGCATTCTTCCACCCAAAGTCCGTCATACGATCCAACGTCTGTACGCCTTTTTCAATGCCATCAGACAGAAAGTTATAGATCCCGAAGATCTAGATGGGTTGCAGACCGATATTGTCAATACCCTCTGCCACATGGAGATGTTTTTTCCACTGTCTTTCTTTGATATCATGGTTCATCTCCTTGTTCATCTTGTGAAGCAAACAAAACTATGTGGCCCGGCTTTTCTAAGAGAAATGTACCCGTTCAAGAGGTACATGGGAGTTCTGAAGGCATACGTTCGGAACAGAGCAAAACCGGAGGGGAGCATCATTGAAGGCTACACGACCGAGGAGGTCATTGAGTTCTGCGTGCATTACATGTCCGAGGCCGAGCCTATCGGAGTTCCAGCATCTCGTCACGAAGGAAGGTTGTCAGGTGCTGGCACAATCGGGAGGAAAAGAATTAGGCCCGATCAAGCTTCCTACGGGCAGGCTCATTTTGCTGTGCTCCAACATATGGCAGAAGTTGGCCCATACTTTGAGAAGCACTTAGCCAAAATCCGGCAGGAGAACACGGGTCGATCTGAAACGTGGATTAACAGAGAACATAACTCTCGGTTCAACGCATGGTTCAAGAATCGTGCCACCATGTCGACGGATATCCCAAATGAGACTGTACACTTGTTGGGAATGGGACCGTGTTGGGCCATAGACACATGGCAAGGATACGATATTAATGGATACACATTTTACACCGTCCAGCAAGATGACAAAAGCACAGTGCTAAACAGCGGAGTCCGTATAGATGCCTTCCAGGATCAAGTTGGGTCGAACACATACTACGGCCGCATTGAGCAGATCTGGGAGCTGAACTACGTGAAGTTCAAGGTTCCTTTGTTTCGATGCCGTTGGGTCAATATACGCACTGGTGTTAAAGTCGATAAGGAAGGCTTCACTTTAGTAGATCTATCCAAGGTTGGATACGCCGACGAACCATTCGTACTTGCGAAACAGGTCGAGCAAATTTTCTACATAAAGGACCCCGCGAACAAGAAGATGCACATCGTGAGGGATGGCAAGCGCCGAATTGTTGGTGTTGACAACGTCGTCGACGAAGAAGAATACAACCAGAATCTTCATGTACGACCTCAAATTGACCTTGACGATGATCCACAAGAGCCTGTGGCATATACTCGATCAGATCATACGGAAGGCATAACCTTGTGACCCAACCCGTTGTACACATGAAGTATTTTGTATTAGTAAAAAAAGCTTAGGTAAATTGGTGCAACTTGTAATAATTTTTATTGCGAATTTAGTGAATTATTGTACTTAACTTAATTATTTGGGATAATAAGTTGATTATTGTGAGTAATGAAAAATTTGTGAACTTTCATTGTGAAGTATTTTTTTGCTGTTATTTATTTAAAGTTCAGGTCAATGATGAACAGGAGTCAAATCTCATCCGTGACGGGCTCTAGTGTACGCCCGATAGAGATGACGTCTTCTCTATCGAGCCTGCACTACGGCCCGTCACGGATGACAGCATCCGTGACGGGCCATAATTTAATGTCCGATAGAGATGTCATAATCTCTATCGGGCTTTAAATTAGGGCCCGACACGGATGCTATCATCTGTTACGGGCCCTAATGTAGGCCCGATAGAGAAGACGTCATCTCTATCGGGCGTACACTAGAGCCCGTCACGGATGAGTCATCCGTGTCGGGCTTTTATTTACGCCCGATTGAGATGTCACAGAACACTGCATCTTCATCTGGATCTGGATCGAAAATTTTTCTAAGTCACAGAACCCTAGCAGAGGCCACTGCGAACTGAGAGCACGAAATTTTTTCTAAGTCAGAGAACCCTAGCAGAGGCCTCCTCGTCCGCAAGCGCCGCCGCCGGTCTCCTCGTCCGCCACCGCCGCCGCCGGTCGCCTCGTCCGCCACCG
>BDMV01000012.1:36810278-36828215 GCA_008326285.1 Oryza officinalis | reverse complement strand
AACTTCTCTGGGTGTTATACTCCCCTTGATTATGTCATTTTCCAAGAACACAGCGTGTCTTGTCTCAATAAACTTTGTAAACTGATTTGGGCAGTAGAATCTGTATGCTTTTGTCTTATCAGGATAACCAATAAAATGACAACTAACTGTTTTGAGGTCTAACTTTCCCATGTTTGGATTAAAAACTCGTGCTTCAGCAGGACAACCCCACACATGGAAATAATTCAGGGTTGGTTTCTTCCCAGTCCATAATTCAAAAGGTGTCTTAGGAACTGATTTACTGGGAACCCTGTTAAGAATGTGTGCTGCTGTCTTAAGAGCTTCCATCCATAACTTTACCGGCAGAGTGGAGTGACTTAACATACTTCGTACCATATCCATAAGAGTGCGATTACGCCTTTCAGCTACTCCATTTTGCTGGGGTTCGCCCGGTGCTGAGTACTGGGCCTTAATGCCATTTTCTTGTAAGAACCTTGCAAAAGGTCCAGGAATTTGACCATAAGTAGTATGTCTCCCATAGTATTCACCACCACGGTCAGACCTCACAATTTTGATCTTTCGATCATGTTGATTCTCAACTTCTGCTTTGAAAATTTTAAACTTGTCTAATGCCTCAGATCTTTCTTTGATTGGATAGACATATCCATAACGAGAGTAGTCGTCGGTGAACGTTATGAATAAATCAAATCCATCCATTGATTTCACATTAAATGGACCACAGATATCTGTATGGATGATTTCCAAAACTCCCATACTTCGATTTGCACCTTTCTTGATTTGCTTTGAATATTTTCCTTTGATGCAATCAATGCATTGATCAACATCTGCATCTGAAAAGTCCAATGGATAGAGAATGTTTTCTTTAATGAGACGCTCAATTCTCCCCCTCGAAATATGGCCTAAACGATAGTGCCATAATTTCGAAGAAGTCTCATTATCATTATGTTTTCGTTTGGTACTGATGTTTGCAGTTGAGGAAGAGTGTACATTATAGGTGGCATCGCACACAGAGATTTGATAAAGTTGTTCCCGTCCAACGGCGAGACCAACCTCTTTATTATCATGCATAATTATACATCTATTGTTTCCAAAAGTACAATAGTAACCACTATTATCTAAACGTGAAACTGAAACTAAGTTTCTTTTCATAGAGGGTACATAAAGGACGTCATGCAACTGAAGTTTGAAGCCAGTATGAAGTGTGAGAGTGAAGTCACCAATGGCCTTAACTTCAGTTTCAACTCCATTAGCAACTCTAATTCTTCTTTCCCCTCTTCTTAGGGTCCTCCTCATAGCGAATCCCTGCAAGGAATTTGCAACAAGAATTGTTGCTCCTGAGTCAATCCACCAAGAATCGGTGGCATAATCAATATTCAGGGATTCATCAACAAAAGAAATAACATCAGTACCTTTCTTACTTAGCCATCTCATAAACCCAATACAATCCTTTTGGCGGTGTCCACTCTTTCCACAAAAGTAGCACCCATTGTTTTCCTTTCCCTTTTCTTCTGTATAGGGATTTCCTCCAGATTTATTCTGCTGGAATTGATTTGAACATTGTCCCTTTTCTTTAAATTGACTAGGCTTAGGCTTCAAACACTCCTTCTTAAATTTCTTATACCTTTTCTTCTCAGAGTGTTTAAATAAATTTGCATGATCAACTCTTTCTGCCTTAAGCCTTTCTTCTTCTTGTACACACATGGCTATTAATTCATCAATGCCCCACTTGATTTTCATTGCATTATAATTGATCGTAAATGGAGAAAACTCTTGGGGCAGAGATGACATAATGAAATGGACAAGAAAACCTTCGGAGATTTCCATTTCCATTGATTTAAGCTTAGAAGCCATGTGACATTTCTTCATAATGTGTTCCCTCAGATTTCCAGTAAAATCATATTTTTCATTGACCAATCTTTTGATAAGAGTGGTGGCATAAACTTTAGAAGAGCCTTTAAACTGCTCCTCAACTTTAGCAAGATATTCTCTAGCTGTCTGAGTATCTGGAACTGCTCCTCTTATTGCGTCAATAATGGAGCTCTTGATAATCATAAGGCATTTACGGTTTGAAATATCCCATTTTGCCTTTACTTCATCATATTCCCTTTTTAGGGTTTCATAATTCTCATTTTCTGGTCTAGGGTCAACCGGAGGATCATTATGGAGGGCATAATCAATATCCAACAGAGCTAGAGTAATTTCCAGCTTCTCCTTCCATGAAGCATAATTACTTCCATTAAGTTGTTCAATATTGCCCATTATTCCGGCAATTTGTGAGGCATAAGATGCTGCATAAGAGAGAATCAGCAGCTAAATAAGTATCTTCTTTTATTGGTCAAATCCAAAACAGCTTTGGCCAGAGAAGGAAATGAACAATAAAATTTTTTGTGAATAGGTATTTATTAATCAGCTTTGGCCAGAATAATAAATACAAACCACACTTTATTAATTTGTGTAAAACTCCTTTTATTAATTCAATTAAAACAGCTTTGGCCAGATTTGAATTGAATTAATAAAATTTTGTGATCAAGTAAAAGTCATTTAGCTTTGGCCAAAATGACAATTATTTGTCACACTTAATTATAATATTTATTTGTAGCGGAAATAAACTTTATAATGCATAAAATAATAATAACTTTAAGTAATAAACATAATGTAATGATCATAAAATAAACAGTACAATTTCATCACATAATAAAGTCACTTATTATTCTTATTATCATTAACTAAAACATTATAAAATATCTTTAAAGTTTACACACAATAATCATAATCATAATTCTTTAAAAGGAAAATTTTAATTTTTAATATCATTTCAGCCCAATCCTTTTGTTAGGCCCGTTACTATGCAGCCCGTTTAAGAATTAAACCCCCCGGCCTAATTGCTGGGCCTGGGCCGGCGTTCGCTGCCTCCCACGTGGCCTCGTCAGCCTGCCTCGGGAGCGAGCCGATCCGAGCCGTCCATCTCAACGGACGACCGGGATCGCGTCCGCGAGGGACAAAACCGGCGCGGCGGCCGCCCCCCGCGAAACCCTAGCCTCATTTCCTCCTCCCCTCTTTCTCTCACACCCGCGGCGATGGCGAGCGAGCGAGATGACGACGACGGAGCGGCGTACGACGGGGTCGGAGATGGCACCACCGAGCCTTGCTCGCCGGGGCTGCGTGCCGCCATAGCTGGCGCGCATCCCCGTCGAGCGTTGCTTGGTGGTGCCCTAATGCGCCCACCGGTCTCACGCGTGAGGAAGAACCACGACGGCGAAGGAGAGATGGAGCCGGCGTCGGCGACCTTATCAACAACGAGCACGCGAGGAGGAGGAGCCGGGCCAGCACAGCGGGTCGTGAGGCCGCTCAGGGACCAAGTCCTTGAGCGCGCGCCCGCCTCTTTACGGCGTCGGTGACAACTCGGTGATCGCCGCCGGCCGCCATGGCTCTTAGGTAAGCTCTGTCGTGCTCCTTTTCCCCATGATCTTAGGGTTAGGGTTTCCTGATTTGGGGATTTTTGGGGTTCTACTGTAGCTAGGGTTTCGGTTCTTGGGATTTCTTTTGTGATTTGAATGAAATTTGCATCCCCTTTCTTCTAATCTCTTCAAGCCGAAACCCTAGTAGGCCTAATTTCATTTCTTTATCCCGGGATTGCATGATTTTGGGCTCAACTTAACATAATCAGAGGGATTTGGGCTTGAACACGAAGAACAACTTGAACAAACTTAATTGAATTACTTAGAAACTTATTGAGTTCCAATTTGAGGCCAACCCGGTGCTCTGATACCATTGTTGGATTGCTTTGGATCGGTTTGGCACAAAGTGGAACTACAAACAGAAATGGGATTGAGACATACCTTGATCTCCTGGGGTTTCCATTTCTTTGTCTCTATTCTTCTTTCTTTTGTTTCTTTTCCCTGGAAGCACAGAGAGATTGTGTCTTGGTTCTTCCTTGTGTTTCAGTGGGTTGCTTGATCGGGTAGTGAGAGAGAACTTAAGGTTAACACTTTAGGTATTGATCTCTATTTATACGCTGCACACAAGGGGAACCGACACTAGTGAGAGGCGGTAAATCCCCCGATCAGGGATGTTCTTGAAAGGGCGATCACTGTTGTGGTTGCCCAAAAAATCTCTCTTGCCGACTTGTTTTTAGCCGCAAGATCACATTTGTGTTCACACTAACAATATGGAGAAAGGGAAGTACGTGGTGAATTACACCAACCAAGTGACAGAAGTTCGCCGTCCTACTCAGGATAGAAAAAAGATGCAGTGGGAGAAACCAAGCAGAGGCTGGATGAAACTGAATGTGGATGGCTCCTTTGATGCTTAGGAGGAAAGGGGAGGTATCGGTATGATTCTCAGAGATAATACAGGGAGAGTTATATTCTCCTCTTGCAAGGTGCTAGACTGATGCAGTGATGCCCTAGAAGCAGAACTTCTATCCTGTGCGGAGGGAATTGCTTTGGCAATCCAATGGACCTTGTTGCCTATTGTAGTAGAGACGGATTGTTTGGTGGCCTCTCAGCTCATTCAATCTAAAGAGAAAGATCTATCAGCACTAGCTCACATTGTTCAGGAAATTAAATGCCTTATCGCTGGTGAAAGGGATATCATCATCCAGAAGATACACCGCTCCCAGAACCACGTAAGCCATGTGCTAGCAAATAAGGCTCGCTCAGAGTTTGCTTCTGACTTTTGGTTAAGTGAAACTTGTAATTTTATTTCACAGATGGTCTGTGCTGATGCTTTGGTTGAGTAATTTATTTCTGCTCTTCCCCGCAAAAAAAAGCTACAGACTCTCTTTTGTCAAGTTTCATGTGTTGCTGGACCTAATTTTGCAGCATTCTTGATCATTGTATTGTTCGATCCGCACTTGAAGTGGAAACATAGTTCCTATATTGTTTAATGTAGGTGTTCATGCTAACTCTCATCCATGAAAAACATTAAGGAAGCTAAATTCAAATGAACTGATTTATGTTGATCAATGCCTAGCCTTTTTCTTTGAGCTGAAGACACCTTTATATTTCTTAAGATTTTGGTTTCTTTCTCTGCATCAAAAGTGAAACAAGGCATTCCAAGCCAGGGTTCACCTTATCGCGCGGGGAGGGGATCGGTTACCGGCGGTTAGGTTTGAGGAATTTTGACCAAATTCAAAATTTCCGAAAAAATCGAAAAAAATCATGGATGTAGTTTTTGAATTGTAGTGGCAGATGGTGAAGAAATTTTTTGAAAAAGAGTAAGATAAATTCATATTTGAGGGCTAAACCGAAAGTCCATAAGAAATTAGAAAAAATAAGAAATGGAATGGGCCTGATCTCGTACTGTTGATGAGGCCCATTAAGGCCCATTTGCGGGAGAAAAAAAAATCTCCCGAGTCCTCTCTCCGATCCCTATCGCTACCACTCGGCTGTTGGAGGTTGGAGGGAGAGAAGCGGGAGCTCCGGCGCCAGATCCGTCGCGGACGCAACGGCGAGCGGCGAAACCGCGCGGTAGGCGGCGGTAACCGCACGGTATGTGACAGTAATCGTCTACGCGAGCCGGCTCGAGGTAACCTTCGCTCTTCCCGTGGTAATCGTGCGAGAAACCACGGTAATCGCACGGTTTAGCGCGGTTATTGCGCAATTTTTGGCAATAATCGTTGCAAGTAGATAGTTGGTCGCACCGTCGCGTGGGGCGGTTACCGTGGCTTACCGCGCGGTTATCGTGTTACAGCCACGGTAATCGCCAAGAAAACCATTGTTTCCTCCTCTCCCCCGTATATTTTGGATTTGTTAAATAATAGCAATATATTTAGGATTTGTTAAACATTATGCATGATTTTGTCAATGTTGTGCAAGTAGTAGCCTTAGTTGTATATATATGTCAACTTTGTGCAAGTAGTAGCCTTAGTTGTATGTCAAATATACATTGTAAAGTGTTTGATGTTAGTGATATACATTGTGCAAGTAGTAGCCTTAGTTGTATATGTCAATGTTGTGTTTGATATTTGTGTTTGATGTTAAATATACATTGTGAATTATGGTAGTGATGTGAAAAATGGTTTTGTACAGTATGTTATTTGTTGGGTGAGTACATATCTTCATGTTTAGTGATGTAAATTTACTTTTAACGATAATGGGTCATTTTTGTTTATGTGAAATTTGGTGAATTCTTTTATAGTGACATATTTGTAGTCGTGGACATTATATTGTGGACTCTATTGTTTCAGCTTTGTGTGGACTTCATAATGCTTTGAAATGTTAGGTTGTTCAATTATTGTTGTTGATTTATTATGCTATGAAATGTTGAATTGCTTTGATGTCCATAATATAGAAAAGGTCATGCCGAATTTTAGAATTTTACACTCAAAAGTTAGATTTTTAAGTATTGTACATATTCTTCGAATTATCCCTAATTTATACACACATTTAACTGTATTTTTGATTTTTTTCCCATTGTATTTCATTCTCATTTTTTCTTCTACACAGTCCACGGTAACCGCGCAAATATCACGGTTACCGTGGCAAACCGTGCGGTAACCGCGGCGAAACCGCGATACTATCGACAATTTGAATTCAAATTTTTGAATGCGATTTTTGCACGGTTTTTCGCGGTTACCGCGTGATAACCGTGGTTATCGTGCTACCGCGAAGGGGCGGTAACCCTAGCCCACACGATAAGGTGAACCCTGTTCCAAGCACAACACAATGAAGTTTATAATGGCCTGTTAAAACAAATCTGAAGCATATGGATACTTTGTCATACTGCTACAGAAAACATTTGTTCAAATGGTGTCACACCATGAAGTCTCCCTTTCTAGCCTTAATTCATTAAATAAATTGTCCCAAAAAATTATTTGAATTAACCTAGAGTAAAACCCTAATTAATAAATTCATTTAATAAGTGAAATTGGCATGGTGGGATTTTTTTAAGTTTCTCATGCTAAAATACGTTAACTGGATTTTTAGCGAAATCTTCAGAGCAAAGAAGATAATTTTACTAATTAAAAATCAATTATCAAAATTAAATTAAATCAAAATCCTTTTTATTTTTCTTTTGGCCATTGGGCCGCTTTCGGCCCAACTCCCCGCTGGCCTGCTTCCGCCCTCGTGCCAGCATCCTCTCCTCGTTGGGACGGTCGAAGGCCGTGGCCCAGCAAGCCACTCGCACTGCCTCCTTCATGGGGACGCCGATAGGTGGGGCCCACTTGTCGGGTCATCCCCAACCTCCGGCCAAGAGAGGCGGGCTGACGTCAGCCACGCCGCCGCCTCTCCTGCGCCTCTCGCGCCCATTCTGCGCCGCACGGCCATCGTGGCCCACTCCCCTACTCCTCTCCATGCCTCCCGCCCACGAACCTCCTCTAATTCGAGTTTAAATTGCCCGCTGCCACCTCTCTCTCTCTTCCTCCCCCATGTCGTCGGCTTTTCCGCCTCAATCCCGCCACTTCTGAGCTCCCCGAGTCTGTAAGAGGGACCCTCGGGCGCCCCTCTCTATTTCCCCGTCCGCCGCTCGTCGTCACTAGCCGTCGTGCCGGGTTGCGCCGTCTCCGCCTCGGCTTCGCAAGGTCGAGGGCTACCTTGGCCACCGCTCATCTGTCGCCTTCCGCCGCCAGAACCCCTTCCACCTCGCGCGCCGATGAGCTCGCCATTTCCCTCTCCCTCCGGCCGGCAATGCTGCTCGTCGTGCGCCTCGTCTATATCTCTCTAATCTCTCTCATTATCTCCCTTTAGGTCGATTCGGCTGTCGTTCATCGTCTCCGCCATCTTCCCCGTCGCCGGTCACCGCCGTCGATGTCCTCCCGAACCATCGTTGCCATTGCGCTCGCCGCCATCATCCTCGCGCCGTTTCCCGTTGCCGCAAGCCCTTGGTGAGCCGCCCATCCTCTCCCCCTCTCTTCGCTGCTGCTGCGCTGGATGGTCGTAGCTGGTGACTGGCTGGCCACCCGCCGCCACTCCGTAGAGGTCCGATCTGCCTTGTTGCAAATTGAGCCCATCCGTCCGCCCGCGTGGCCACCTTGTCGGCGCCACGTGGCGCACCTGTCCTTGGCCCGGTGGACTTGGTCCACCGTGCGCCGCTTTCCTTGTGCCGCCGATAGGTGGGGCCCACTTGCTAGCGTCGGCCTCCCCTCGGTGACATCAGCCCTCGGGCTTTTATGCGCAATAATTTATTAAGGCTTTTTATTTATAGTAAAAACGTAGTTAAACTTCTAAAATTCATAACTAATTCATCCGAGCTCCGTTTAAGTCCATTAAAATTCCAGTAAATTTATAAAAATGTCTAGAATCCATTAAAAATTTGTTTCCTGTTTTAGTAGACTTATAGCATGTTTTGCTTATGTTCTTTATTTGTCGCATAGATTCCGACAGTTTCGACACTCCCGTTTATTTTGAAGTTGTTGCAGAGGTTCCCGCAGCACCGGAGCAAGGCAAGTCATACGTTCACATTGATCATGCATCAACTACTATTTTTAAATGCATACTTTATGCAAAAGAACCCATATCCTCCTTTGGAATCACTTGCATCATACCTTCTCTTGGTATGACTTACTGAGTGCAGTGGGTAGTAGTTAGTCTTGCTCTGTCTCTCCCACACCAGAGTTGGAGTACTTCTCGGATGGAGGTTACTCGGAGGAGTAGGCTTCCGAGTAACAAAGAAAGCAGTCGTCCTCGTACAAGTTATTAAGCATCTTCGACGATAGCAGTCACCAGGGTTTGCGTTACCGTTTACCGGCCGGTTACCGCGACCCGGCGGTACGGCAGTTACCACGCGGTAACCACCAAAAACAGCGATAAATTTGACTTTCAAATTTTGAATTTAAAATTTTGGGGAAACCGCGGTAAGGACCACGGTAACCGCGCTGTTTGGCGCGGTTACCGCTCGATGTTTGGCCGAAAGAAGAACGAAATGAAAAAAATGATTAAAAAATTAGAGAAACACTTAAAAGTGTGTAGAATTTAGGGATAATAATTAAAATATGTAGGATACTTATGGATACACAATAATTAAAATATGTAGGCCGGCCCATTTATTTTTTTCTTTTTTCTATTTCCTAATTTATTCTCTATTTTGCCCTTAAATTTGAATAAATATTACTCTTTTTCGAGAAATTTTTTCACCATAATACACTAGAAATCAAGCACTACCTTCACAATTTTTTTGAATTTTTTTGAATTTTTTTTGAATTTTTTTGAATTTTTTTAAATTTTTGAATTCGGTCAAAATTCATTAAACCATACCGCGCGATACGGGTTACCGTACCCCATGGTAAGGGCGGTAACCGCGGTAAGGTAAACCCTGGCAGTCACACAACAGCATACCTGGATGGTGGCACAAATGATAGCCTCCATCAATTCCGTTGCAGTGCAGGTCCATTCTGTCACGGTGCAGGTTGAGGGGGCGCAGGGAAAGAACAAGGCACATGCAACGACAGCCCTAGAAAGAGTTATTAACCACTTTGGTCTATTTACATATCTATATGATTTATGCATGCAGCGTCAAAAGGAAACCGCCCATGAATACAATTTTCGTCCGCTGTTTAAAGCTAAGCGCGGCGCACAAAATATTTGTACGGGCATACCATACAACAAGCAGCTCATAATAATCGTTTTCATGGGCGGTTAAAAACTTTGTAAATTCATAGAAAATTCATAGTAACTCTAATGTAGGTAAACAACTTATCTATGTGGGTCCACAACTACAAGGGCTTCATTTTGACAAGGAATCTTCAACCGTAAAACTCTTGCATAGGAGTTGGGGTGAAAACCAATCTGATCCGCTCTGAATCTGTCCGAAATGACGATATGGCATATATAAATCCGGCGGATATGAACGCGGATGCTGATAGTGTCATGCAGATAAGGATGAGGATATAGTAACTCTAAAATCTGGTGGATGCGGATTATTCGATATTTCTATCGGATTATATGGTAGGCTATTTGCTGGATAATCCAAAATTCAACATATGTAACCACTTTATATGTTGCATACGACATGAGTTGGCCCATCAAATGGCCTAATTCATCAATTAAACTAGATTACTTAGACTACGATTCTCACGGTCTCATCTCACACATGCATAGCTACGTTTTTATACTATGGGCATCATGTATTCATGTTGTTTAGCACTTAAACATGATGGTATTAATACAACTAAAATATTCCTAATGGTGGGCTGTGGGCGCATGGTTTGATAGACACACCGATGGCAGTTAAGGACCGGTTCACGGGAAACCCTGAAAAAATTACCGTGCGTACCACAAGCCAACGTGAGCAACGGCTAGGCTTGTAGAGTAGCTTTTCTCTTTTCGACATACCTAGGCTAGGGTGGGCATGACGGAGTTGGGTTGGCCGGGGTTGTACCGGTTGATCGGCTATCGAATTCACTGCGGCACAAGAGGGGACTGCCTATCTTGATTTTAAGGGTAGGGGCGAAACCTGAAGTGTGGTGCGATTGGTTAGGGAGGGTTATGTGAAGGGTCCTGTCACAGTCCCTTTCCGGTATACCGTGATGGTATGCCGGCACACGACAACATGTCGTGGGACTGTATCTTGTGGGTACAATTGTACGTCTCTGATCAGAGTAAAACTATTCAAATAGTCGTGCCCGCGGTTATGAGCGATCAACCAGATTCACCGTGATTAGTCTCATCATTAATAATTTGACTTAATGGAATGGATGTAGTACAGGTGGTTAGTTGGGCCTGTCGCAACGTGATGCATGCATATGTGTAACTATCGGTATTTGAAATGTAGTAAAAGGTAGATAAGCCCAACTTGCTGCATGATTTTCCTTCAGGAAGCTTAGGAATGGTTAGAGTACCTCACTTGTGCTCAATTGGGTTAGAGTTGCATTAAGGCTCACTCCTCTCTGTTTTCCTGAAGGCTCACTCCTCTCTGTTTGTATCCTTAGGAATGGTTAGAGTACCTCACTTGTGCTCAATTGGATCTATAAATGCTTTATATGCTACCACTTGCTTAGTCATGCCTAGAAACATGCAAATATTCATTCCTATCATTTTATAAATGGAATTTTGAGCATTTATTTATTTCTGGAAAGAAGTGAAAATGTTAAGTATCTGTGAACTAAAGTGAAAATGGAATTTTGGGCATTCCTATCATTTGGGTATCAAATTTAATGTATAAAAAGGACTGAAAAATGTACCTTTATTCATAGTGATCTTTTTAGGTTTCCTCGTGTGTAAATAAAATTAAGGGATTTGCTAAGTGTCACTCTAAAATTAAACCCCGTATTTGTGGAATATTGCCTTGATTTTGTTCTGACAGTGGGCATTAATTTGTAGAAGAGAAGAGTATGAAAACTCGATAGGCTGGGTGATTTGATCAAATAGAATTTCTTAATTTAGATGAAAAATTGAGGATTTAACCTCCTGTGCCAATTACATGGAGGGGCCATCTAAGGCAGGGGCAGATCCAGGATGAACTTAACATGATTTGTAAGTTGATGACTCCGGGGTCATCAACTTACCATGGATTATACTAATAACAAAAATCTTTTATAATATTCAAGGACAGCACAAGCTACCACATCCTACAATGTTACTGGATTATAATATTGAGCATTACATGTATTTACTGGATGTCATCGGTGTCAGATGACCCCAGCGATTAAACTGTGAATCCGCCCCTAATCTAAGATTAGAGATTAGTGATATGTAGGCCATGAGGGTAAAGCCTCGACCTTTCATCTAGGGGGGGTATAAGATAACATTTTTCTTTATGGGAAAAATGGAAGTGTTAAGGAACATCATCAGGTAATAAGTAAAAGAAGTTTTTTGATTTCAAAGTGATATCAGAAGAGAAACAACATAAAGGGGCTATATACAGCTTCTTTTAGATAATGAGAACTTTTATTGAACTCGGTCAATTACATCAAAGTGATACAAATATCATGAGAACGTTGCAAGCCAAATATATAGAACTAGATCCTATTAGAGAGCTCTCCAATCCAGCAAGGCGTATACACGAAAGACTGATGAACGCCTTCGACGTGCCAATAGTCAAAAAAATTTGGGCGTAGCCTACCTAAGTCTTGAGCCTTAGAGGTACCCAAGTGATAAGCCAATCCTCTTCTTGATCCTTCATTTAGAAAGACAACTTCTTTGTAAGGATGAAATCCAAGGATTAAAAAACCACCATGAGAAGACATTTTATCCCTATCCTCCAAGTCGAGAACATCATCGCTGTCAGAGTCCCACTCGAACTTTCTTTCTGCACTGTAATTAGTGTCATCTTCATCATAAGCATCAGGGCAGTTGAAGTGTTCTAAAGTCCATGGTCCGGCATTGTTCTCGTCGTAGTTCCAGCGTTGAAACGAGAGTTGAATTTCCTTGTCATATTTCAGTTCCCACTTCATCTGCTCACATGATTCGTTGAGAATCCAAACCCGTAGACGGCACCAATCAAGTGATGCGAGGTACACACCCTTCTCTGATCTTGCGAGAAAAGGATACATGTGTGCGTCTTGTCCACCGCCTATAGGTGATTTAATTACTTGATACTTACTTTTCGACGGGGAAATCCTGTAAAAAGGATCAAAGTCGTAAGTAAAAACAGCTGATAAAACAATATTAGAGAACATATTACCATACACATAAATAATATTGTTATATGCTAAACAGAAATGCTTAACGACTGGTTAGTTCTAGTACGTACCTCATAACAAAATTAGTTTGCCTATGTACGTAGAGTGCACGTTTCCAATAGACCGCGTTGTACTGTTCCAATAGCGATTGAGATCTCATATCCGTGATCGTCCCAGCAGCCTCGCCTTCACGTACGAACGACCTCTCTTCCCATTGCCCTGTCCTCGACGAGAACACACGCAAGATGCAAGGAGAGGGTGGCCACTCTGATTCCTCAACCTTCGGCCTCAGTTTCTTGGACACATATTCCTTGGGAGTAACACACGGGATCATGAACACCTCGTAGTGCGGAGACACGGTGGGATCGAACACGAGGTACTCGTCATGATCGAAGCTCCTCGTGATCCCGGGCCGAGGTGGCGGGGGTTCAGGAAAGATCGCCCACCGCTGCGTGGCCGGGTTAACCACGTAGCGGTTGCGGAGCAGGAGCAGGCCGTTGCAGTGATCCACGACGGTGTTGGCGGCGGAGGGAGTGTAGTCCTCGAACATGCCGGAGATCACGGCGGGTCGCGTGGATGGGCGGCGGAGGAACAGCGACGACCATACCTCGTAGAAGTTGACGAAGATGCCGCCCAGCGACAACGGGAGGAGGTCCGCGCGCAGCAGGCGGTGGCCGTCGATGACGGCTCGCCAGGGCTTGCAGACGCAGCGGCACGCGGCTAGCCGGCGCGGCGCGAGGCGGCGGAGGATGTCGGAGAGCACGTCGTCGGGTAGTAGGTGCACCACGTTGATCAGGTTCGGATCCTGATCCGGCTGCTCCATCTCTCTCTGCTTGCTGTTAGCTCAATTATATTCTCCGTGTACTGCTCTTGGGTTGCATATGCATGGATGTGTTCTTTCCTGGGGGCTGTGAATTTATGGAGGATGGGTGGCATCCGATCCGATTCCGTCTTGGTTAACAACTCCGAGTCCGAGTCTGATCGAGCACGCGCGGCGCGGGCGGCAGGTTCGCTCTGATAGAGTAACACGCAATGCTTCGAATTCCTCTTCATCTAACACTGAAGAATTTTGTCCACGTTCTGCACAAGTTTCAGTCATGCATTGAAATGGGAATTATTGATAGGAGATGAGAGCAGCGTAATTAGCTGCCTACGGTGTGCAGCCATGGATGAAATTTCCAATTTAATGGACTCGGACGGATCGGACGTCGATGCATGTATGTGCGGTTGTGGCGGATGTTGATGCCACGTACGATTGCCGTTGAGGTGATCTCGCCGGCAGTTGCGATCGTCGTGGTGGCCGGTTTTTGCGATCGACGGCTGTTGCGACTACCTGCGAATGCGCCGGGACGCCTCTGCATGCATCGACGGCGGAAGGAGAACGGCGGGACAACGCCTAGCTAGCTGGGAACAGGAGATGAGAGCGGCGCGACCAACTATAGGCACGGCAGCGAGGTCTTACAGGAACCATACGCTGGGGCGTACCACTGGCGGGGTTGTTGTTTCTTTCTTCCTTTTTTGCTATTTACCATTTTTAAGAGAACATCAAACACACTTGCATACAGATTTGTATGGCAGCACCTTAGTTGAACCGAAATGAAATGGTACATTCTGGTTACTGAATTTAGTTGCCATAAAAGGATTTCATGTAATAAACTGGCAGAAGATATACCTCAGGACTGTGGGACTATAGAGGAACCAAGAAATTATAAATTTTACACAATGACCTAGCGACTACACAGGCAAATGACCTTTAAATCTTTTGCTGTGCGAACAGCACAACACTAAAGATGATTAATTGCATAATACAGAATGCTTAAAATTCCAAAACCAGGGGCTTGGAAAATCAGAAAGAGCACAGCCGCAAAATACACAAATAGAGAATAAGTAAATCCTGAAATGTCATCCCCGTAAAAGCAATTCACATATCTCACTAAAATCAGATTACCCGATGAGCAGATCATTCACCAAAACACGAAAAGAAATGACAATAAGTGATACAGTGACCAGATACAGATAGCAACCTACATGCATAAATTGGTGTGAAACAGCAGCTTATGAACATCACTGACTGACCACAGAGAGTTGCAACACCAACAAGTTGTACTTCTCAATTTACAATCGCAAGAAAATGGCAATTAAATTGTCCATGCCTCCTGTACATAGCTTTGTATCATCAGTGTGGGCATGTACATGTGGTTATACAAGACAATAGAGAAATGCTTGAGAGAAGCTAAAGGTAAATGTAAACGGCATATAGTTTGTCCATTCATGAGTCCTTGCTTAGAAGCGGTGGTCATTAGTGTCTACATGGCATATCTGACAACAAAAGTGCAGCTACTACTTTCATCCAAGCATCTAAACTTTGCTTGAACTCATGTCCAACAAAGAACCTGCATCATACAAAATATTGCGACATGTGGAATTAAGGATTCCACATTAACTCCAGCAGATAGACGTGTTATGCTAGGCAAGCAGCATTAAAATGTTCAAAGCTCATACAGAGAAACTAATGAGGTATATATATAGATGGATTCGATATTAAGAGGCACTCTTTTCACCAACAATTTAGGTTTTTGCCCCCAAAATTATTAAAATAAAAGAATACATGAAACAATAATATGTACAATGAAGATGTGCCTACAGCTTCATGAATATAATTAGCTACTTTTATAACACTTTATTCAACCAAAAGTCAATAGTAAAACATTACGAAATTAGAATACGCTAATCTCTTGCTAAATACAATAGTAAAACGCTTGGTATCTTCCTATGAAATTTTCATTCTATTAAAATCATATTGATACTGAGATGTTCTCATATTGGTTTTTAAGAATATGGAAAATGGTATATATAGATATATCCATCTTTAATAAGAATCCGGTGATTCGAAAGGACATCTTGGTTTCATGCCACCTGTTAACTTGAAAAATGCAAACCTATCACTGTAGTGTTTAGTGTTTTCTTGTGTCATAAGGTTTGGAAAACTTCAAAATTCCAAAATAAAAAAATGGGACCCAAGGTTTATGGCATGGCAATGACATAACAAAACATGAATATTGATTGAACAGGGCTGCGAGCCATCAAACCATGCAATTATGTCCAATAGTGGCCCAATATCAGTCCAAATAAAGATTTAAGTGTAATCATATAACTAACATGAGACAAACAATGATTTTGAACTAAGCTGTGATTTAGAGGATGAGTGAAATAACAAACACTGAAAATACCATCAAACCCATGTAATGATGCCAGAAAAGAAAGCCACAGTGCGCGCATATAGTAATACAGAACAATGAATAACCAAAGTGGATAGAACTGATGGTTTGCAAGACTATGTAGCTCCTAGAGGTTTGAAAGGGGTATTGTGGAGCAATGAATGCTCACTAAGAGACAACATGAGGGCTTTAGGCAAGTCCAACTATCTGTGTGGTTGCCAGTGAAACATATCATCCCTGACAGGACCTGGACAGTGTGTGCTTGGAAATTAAATTGCAATCCATGGAACCCTAGACTGGAACAATGTAAAAAAGAAGAGGTTAGTGAGCAAAGATAGCACCGGTATGGCATTCGAAATTGTAATTAAGTCCAGCCAATTGAGTGCACGTATGCATACAAACATCAAATTTGGCATCTGTAGCGCCACTAACAATTCAAACTCAAACATAGACTACGTAAGATGGATGATATTTCTTTAGATGATGCAGTTCCTTGAAGGGATGGTTTGTTGCCATTATCAATTCGTGTTTTTCTGCATTAATTCTTAATATAAAACATGTAGACAAGGGATATACAATTCAAACTTGTAAAGTCCTATATGTACTATAGAATCTGCTTCCAGATCAATGTTTTAGCACATTCTTAAGCAGATCCAATTTGGAAATTATCCCGAGTTAAATTTAACAGTGGATTCACAATATATACTGAAGTATAATTCAATTGGGATGTGCAGTGCAAACCACTTAGATAAATCCAGATAAAGTTTCATATATGTTGTAGTTAAACTAATAAATCGAGGTCAAATATATGGTGTCTGCAGAAGTATTCTTGGCACAAACTTTAAATCATAACCTTCCCGTTGAAAACTTACAATATTTATTTCATGTATCAAAAGGAAGGCAAGCAGAGAAATACTTTTTCTTTAGATTTTTATAATGGTACACTAATAAATGCATATGCGTAGAGGGAACATATGTTTGGATTGAAGTTACTGCAATCCAAGCATCTCCAAAGGCCACAAGACAGAAGTTTACCGCAAAGTGATGGGCTGAGCATAGAATGAGCACCAATATTTATCTTTGGTCCTATAAAAGGAAAGTCAACGTTTAGCATAAAGTGAGGAAAAGTAACAATGGATATATGGCAATAGAAAAATATAAAGGAGGAATAATATACTCACTGCAAAAAAGGGAACAATATGCAGAGGATATTGCAATCGTCATACATTTTAGCTACATCTCCAGAGGGCAGCTACCTATGCTCTCTAGCTCACCTTACCAAATGAAAGACATAACTGTGATAATAGAATACGAGTTCTCTTTATAAAACTGAAAGAAATTCCTATGGATCAAGCTAACACATACCCTACCTATAAAGGTGCCAATCAACAGAAAAATCATGAATGTCCCACAGAGACATCATTCAGCTAGTTAGATTGCTCTGAATAAGAAAGACAAAAAATATAGTCCTTCTGGGTTTAGAGATAATTGAGATACAGTTTGATACATACTCTTATTCTGTACGAATAATGCATAAGTATACCCTTAACAATCACATTGCACAAATATTACCAAACAGAAGGCAAATGTCAATGCATCTTTCCCGTTCGGGGCAAATAGTTGTTTCACGGCAAAGTGACGGGAGTGGCATAAGAGCACACGAAAAGTTGAAGAAGTGGCATGTAAGAAAATAGGGAACTTCCAGTGGCATATAAGAAAAACGGTGAACAAAGTGACGAGAGTGGCATAAGAGTACACGAAAAGTTGAAGCGGTGACATATAAGTAAAACGGTGAACAGAGTGACGGGAGTGGCATAAGAGTACACGAAAAGTTGAAGCAGTGGCATATAAGGAAATAGGGAACTTCCAGTGACATATAAGAAAAACGGTGAACTTTGAGTGGCATATAAGGAATTTTCTCATTATATTACTAATAGCATCAGTAGGAGGAATAAACATTTTGAGAGTTCCAAAACAACAGTCAACAGATCTGGGATAGTCTCCCCTTTAACTCGGCTACTAAAATATGAATAATCTGCATTACCCATTTTTCGCTGGTCAGAATATCTCGCAATTGCTCTATCATCCTCACTTGTCTTGGCATTTTCTGATGCTATCCACAATTGCTGTCATCCATATCAAGCCGAGCAGTACTGG
>BDMV01000012.1:36776686-36804706 GCA_008326285.1 Oryza officinalis | reverse complement strand
GTCTCAATTCACACTTCGAGTTGCCATCGACCTTAGTCCTGTTTTGAGATCTAACACAAATCCTGTTTTCGGTTGTAATTAAGGATAGCGCCGGGGTTTCAGCCGGTCTTACCTAACATATGTGATTGCTTTATGTTTCTCGCATATGTTTGCCACTTATATGTGCAGATCGNAATATAGATACATCCGTTATGGATTACTCTTTAGGGTTTATCTGTGATTGACATATTTATATTGATTGGTTGATTCATGTAGATTTGCACTAGAGTATTAGCTAGTGTAGTTATCTCTTGTTATCCTTATCGGTTGATGCCATTAATTGACATTAACATGTCGATGAAGGCCGATAAGATCAGATTCATGCTTTAATCTCATTTTATCACAAGTGAGCTGATACAGCTTTGCCTTATCGGCTAGGCCACAACAATGCGACATCGGCCTATCGGCCGATTGGCCATTGTTTTCTAATATGGTTTACTTGTTTCTCTTGTTGATTGCAGATCAAATCAACTGGCACGCTCTGCACACGACTTGGCAAGCCTTTTGGACCTGCACTGGATTAAGCAAACCTCCCAGGCCGTCGTGGAAACGTGGAACCCGTTTGGTTGCTAAGCGGGTTGAAATTCTGCGCCAACACACTTTTGGCACGCCCAGTGGGACATCTGAAGAACACAAGCTTTGCAACAGCAACAAGATCATTGCAGCATGTCGAAGCAGGCTGAGATCTCCGAGCAGAATGTTGTCACCGTAACCGCCGACCAGCTCAACGAGGAGCAAACAGCTGAGATGGACAAGCTGGTCGAGCAGTTCCGGAATATGTACCTGTAGACATATTCGAGGACTCGGCAAGGCACCCTCATCCAGAAAACCAAGATGGTATTGCCGAGCCCTGGAGATGGAGCCAGCACGTCGGCGGTGGCCCACGATCATGCCATCAAAACCGAAGAAAACGCCGCGCCGACGTTGCAAGACCGCATCGACTCTGTAGTCCACTCTGCGCTAGTCAACCAGTCGGGGATTCTGGTGAACACCTTGACTAACACGGTCAAGTCAATCCTAGATGGCTCAATTCACCAGTACAAACCTCAGGGGCCGATTTTCTTACCTGAAAACAAGTTCCCAGCTTATCAGACCCTGAGGACCGATTTGAGTTCAACTCCACAGCTGACGGCGCCGATCCCGCCTCCATCGGCTCAGCCGGTGTCAACCATGCCACTGGTCTTGGCCAAACAAGCGGGAGGAAGTCCCCAGCACATTACAGAAGAGCAATTTGCGCAGTGGACAAAGGGGAAACAACCAGCGATCGAGCCGATGCAGCAAGTACCAGTAAACCCGCCATCGGCCGGACAACCTCAAGCCCCTGTGTTCAACAACCCTCCGCCACAGGCTGCTTACAACGTGCCACAAGGCTACCAGCAGTATACCACAGGGCAGTACGATGCGCAGAACATGAACCATCACTTCCAACCGTACTCCCCCAAGCAATATCGGGCAGAGGGCCTGTAGCAATCCTATCATCAAGACTTCCCACATCAGCCCGCAGGATACTGGGCCGATATGATAGCCGAGGTGATGCGAGATCAGTTCGGCTTGAAGCCCAAGGAGAACTCTACAGTGTATCGGCACCCATACCCCGAAGAATTCGACGGAGTGCCACTGCCAAGCCGATACAAAATCCCGGACTTCTCCAAGTTTTCAGGACAAGACAACATCTCGACATACGAGCACGTGAGCCGATTCCTAGCACAGTGTGGGGAGGCATCGGCCATAGAGGCATTGCGGGTGAGGTTTTTCCCTCTGTCCTTGTCAGGGTCTGCTTTTACATGGTTCTCCTCTTTACCCTGCAATTCCATCAGAGGATGGATAGATTTAGAGAAGCAGTTTCACAAATATTTCTACAGTGGTGTACAAGAAATGAAGCTGTCTGATCTCATCGCCATCAGGCAACGTATTGATGAATCGGTCCCAAAATACATTCAAAGATTCAGGGACATAAGGAGCAGGTGTTACAGCCTTAGCTTGACCGATTCTCAATTGGCCGATCTGGCATTCCAAGGATTATTAGGGCCGATACGAGAGAGATTCTCCTCTCAGGAATTTGATAGCCTAGCTCAGCTAGCACAACGGGTATCGGCCCACGAGCAACGATTCCAGGAGGCGAAGAAATTCGCGAAGAAAATTAATACAATTTATCAGTACGCCTCCGACGAAGATGATGAAGAAGACGTTGATGTCGATCTAGCTGAGTGGGCCCGGATGAAGAAGCCGACCACATGCCAGTGGGCCAAAAAAAGGCGACAAAGAAGACAAGTTTGACTTTGACATCAACAAGGCCGATAAGATATTTGATCTACTATTGCAAGAAAAGCAGATTCAGTTGCCTGTAGGTCATGTGTTACCATCGGCCGAAGAGATCAAGAAAAGAAGATATTGCAAGTGGCATAACACCTATTCGCACCATACCAATGAATGCAAGATCTTCAGACAACAGATTCAATCGGCCATCGAACAAGGCAGGATCAAGATAGATGATGCCAAGTGGCCAATGAAGATAGAAGGGCACCCGTTCCCAGTCAACATGGTGTGGGCAAACAGGGCCAGCGGCGGTGGCCATCGGACCGGCAAGCGACCTTATCAGACCTCGGAGGGCATGATCAAAAAATACCAGCGGCGGCAGGAAGAGCGAGCACAGGACTACGACGAGCAAGACAACTCCTATGATCCCCATTGGGAGTGCGAGTTTTTCCGGTTCTGCTGGAATGAAGGAATGAGGTTGCCATCCATCCAAGAGTGCCCTGCATGCAATGATGTAGAAGACTCCTATCAGGGCAGCTCAAGTAGGCAAGCGCATCGATCAGCCAAGCAAAGAAAATCCATGCATGAAAGGCTAGGGCCGACACCTCAAGATCGTCACGACGAAGATGGCGATCAACCACAGAATCCTCAGTGGTGCCCAAGTGACGTGTTTACCAAGACCCAGAAACGACGGGTACAGATGCTGAGGAAGAAGGAGCAGGTCCAGGAGTAGCAAGTGACAATAGCCCATCGGCCCGCCAGGACTAAAAAAGAGTGGAGGATAAAATCCACGGTAGTCGAGGCCGATGAGGGCACCTCCAATACAGCTCGAGCTTCTGCGGCCGCAAAAGGTAAAAGTGTAGTGTCGGCATCTGTTAATATGGTTTTCATACTGCCAGCAGAATACAGCGTGCAGGCGGCCGATGAAGCAGTAGCCGACGATGAGCAATCCTCGGCTAGACTACAGTTGTCACCAGACCAGGCCATATTCGACAAGCCAGCTGACAGCAGCCACAGGCACCTACGGCCGTTGTACATCAAAGGATTCATCAACGAGCGGCCGATGACGAAGATGTTGGTCGATGGCGGCGCGGCAGTGAACTTAATGCCGTATACAACTTTCCGGAAGCTTGGAAAAGTGCCGGAGGACCTCATCAAGACCAACATGGTGCTGAAGGACTTTGGTGGCAACGCATCTGAGGCGAAGGGGGTGTTGAACGTGGAGCTCACCGTGGGAAACAAGATGATACGCACCACCTTCTTCGTTTTCGATGGAAAGGGTTCCTACAGCCTATTGTTGGGACGAGATTGGATCCACGCAAACTGTTGCGTCCGTTCAACAATGCACCAATGCCTCATACAATGGCAATGGGACCAGGTCGAGATCGTGCAGGCCGATCGGTCAGTACATGTGGCCAATGCTGATCTCGCAGTTTGGGAGATGGAGGGAATCGACTGCTTATCCGGACGAGTTTGGAATGCCGATTTCCTCAAAGCGACTGACTATGATATCGAGACAATTGAAGATCAAGACAAGCAGTTACTTTAACAAAGATGAACCATCCACTGCCCAAAATGAATTATATTTTCCATGATCTTATCGGCTCCCTGATTGAGGTTTATATCGATGATGTCGTCGTGAAGTCCAGAGAGTACGACATGCACTTGGCCGATTTACGCAAGGTATTAGAAAGAGCAAGGAAATATGGTTTAAAGATGAATCCTAACAAATGTGCCTTTGGCGTATCGGCCGATCAGTTTTTAGGTTTCTTGGTCCATGAAAGAGGAATTGAAATTACATAGAATAACATTGATGCCATTAAAAATATCAAGCCTCCGACAAACAAGACCAAGTTACAGTCTTTGCTCAGGAAGATCAACTTTGTCCGGCGCTTTATATCAAACCTATCAGGCAGAATAGAGCCATTCACTCCATTGTTAAAACTAAAGGACGATCAGGAGTTCGTGTGGGGTGATAAGCAACAAAAAGCGCTGAACGATATCAAGGAGTATTTAACTTCTCCCCCAGTTCTAATCTCTCCACAGAAAGGGGTTCCATTCAGGCTGTACCTATCGGCCGATGAGAAATCCATCGGCTTAGTTCTGGTTCAGGACATTGATGGCAAGGAAAGAGCTATTTTCTATCTCAGTAGGAGGTTGTTAGACGCCGAGACAAGGTATACACCTGTGGAGAAATTATGCCTATCCTTGTATTTTTCATGTACTAAGTTGAGGCATTATTTACTTTCCAATGAGTGCATTGTGGTCAGTAAGGCCGATGTGATGAAATACATGCTATCGGCCCCTGTTTTAAAAGGAAGAATTGGGAAATGGATTTTTGCTTTAACAGAATTTGACCTCAGATATGAATCGGCCAAAGCAATCAAAGGACAAGTCCTAGCCGATTTCATTGTTCAACACAGAGATAATTCAATTGCATATGCAGATATTGTGCCATGGATGCTGTATTTTGATGGATCTGTTTACAGACATGGATGCGGTATTGGCCTGGTCATCATATCCCCTCGGGAGGCAAGCTTTGAGTTTGCTTTTACTATAAAGCCTTATTATACTAACAATCAAGCAAAGTACGAAGCGGTGCTTAAAGGTTTGCAGTTATTACAAGAAGTCAAGGCCGATTCCGTAGAGATCATTGGTGATTCACAGCTGGTAATCAATCAACTTTCTGGAGAGTATGAATGCAAGAATGATGTCCTCAGAGTCTACAACGAGGAGTGCAAGGAGTTGCTACAAGTATTCAAGATCGTGGCGATGAGGCACATACCCAGGAAGCAAAATTTCGAGGCCAATGATCTGGCTCAGGGGGCATCGGGGTACAGGCCGATGGCCAAGGATGTACAGGTTCAGATCACTGCCGTGGATGCCGACGACTGGAGATTTGCTATCATTGATTATTTGAAGATTCCTTCCCAGTCGGCGTCACAGAAAATGAAATACAAAGTATTGCAGTATGTCCTGTTAGATGATAACTTATACCATCGAACGATTGATGGTGTCTTGCTCAAGTGCCTAGGTCCCGAGGAGGCCAAAGTTGTTATGAATGAGGTCCATGAAGGGATTTGTGGAACACATCAATCGGCCCATAAAATGAGGTGGCTTTTAAAGCGAGTTGGATATTTTTGGCCAACAATGCTAGAGGATTGTTTCAAGTATTACAAAGGATGTCAAGATTGTTAGAAATTTGGAGCAATTCAGAGAGCACCGGCATCGGCTATGCATCCAATCATAAAGCCGTGGCCGTTTCGTGTATGGGGAATAGATATGATCGGCCAGATAAACCCGCCATCAAGCAAGGGACACAAATATATACTAGTGGCTATGGATTACTTCACAAAGTGGGTTGAAGCCGTTCCCCTTAAGAAGGTTGATTCCAAGGATGCGATTCAGTTTGTCAAGGAGCATATCATATATCGGTTTGGATTGCCACAGACACTAACCACCGATCAAGGATCAATCTTCGTGTCCGATGAGTTCGTCCAGTTTGCCGACAGCATGGGCATCAAATTGTTAAATTCTTCCCCGTATTATGCGCAAGCTAATGGGCAGGCAGAAGCCTCTAATAAGACTTCAATTAAGTTGATCAAGAGGAAAATCGACGAACAGCCGAGGCAATGGCACATGACGCTAGCTGATTCCCTTTGGGCGTATCGGATGGCTTGTCATGGTGCGATTCAAGTGCCTCCGTATCAGTTGGTTTATGGCCATGAAGCTGTGCTGCCATGGGAAACCAACATCGGTTCAAGAAGGATTGCTTTGCAAGACGACTTGACAGCCGATGAATACCACAATTTTATGGTTGATGAGTTAGATGATTTGGCACACGTCTGATTGCGGGCCCTGGAGAAAATCAAACGAGATAAAGATCGAGTGGCTCGTCATTATAATAAGAAAGTTGTGGCCAAGTCATTTGAAGAACGGGATCTGGTTTGGAAGTTAATAATGCCGATTGGTTCCAGAGATAATAAATTCGACAAGTGGTCATCTAATTGGGAAGGTCCTTTTCAAATTCATCGCTGTGTTCCTCACAATGCTTATTTGCTCAAAGGGCTAGATGGTGAGATTTATGGACGAGCTCTTAACGGCAAGTACTTAAAGAAATATTATCCTAGCGTTTGGATCGATTCATCATCGGCCCGTCAGCCGATTTATGATAATAGCCGATGTGTTATACATCGTCTTTAGATGGCCGATATACATTATCGCCCTTAGTTCAAATTTTACAACATAAGCCCTCATCTTCCAAAATTTGGGGGGCATATATATATACAAACAAAATCTCTCAACAAGAATTTTTTTTTAAGCTTATCGATTTTATCGGATTGATCCAAGTTTGTGGACTTAGATTCTTCAAGTCTCTCAAGATTATCAAGAGTGGTTCAAGTTCATGGACTTCAAATTTTTTCAGATTTGGACTTATCAAATTCGGCTAGTGGGCCGATGAAATTAATTAAATCGATTCGGCTAGTGGGCCGATGAGATCAATTAAATTATGAAGGTATCTATTTACAAGAAGGACACGAAATATGCTACATCACCCTATAATGTTTTCAATAGCTGCAATAGCCCTACGACGGATTTGATCAATATCTTCTATAACTTGGGCGTCATCGGCCATCGACCCTGGGATTGGCTTTAAGGATTTGCTCAGCGTTGCCAAGTATTTGGCCGATGCCTTCAGCTTCGCCGTCTGGTCCTCTATGGCCTTTGGCGATGCAGCTATCCCGGCCTGGACTTCTTGGATCTCTTTACGAGTTGCTTCTAGCTTGGACACGAGGTCTGCTTCGAGGCGTTGGAGTTCTTCAAGTCTGTTCTTCAAGACAATCAGCTCGACGGCCAGCTCGTCTAGCTTGGTCTTATCAGAATTGACCTGAGCTTTGCTGGCGGTTAAGGCCGATTCCAAGCTCTCATGTTCCCGCCTCTCCGCGATTCTTTCTTTAGCTTTCTGAAGCTTGAAGCGGTATTGTTCCAAGAAGATGGCCGATGTCAGCATCTCCATCGGGCTTTCAGGCAATTGGTCTTCAATTTCTTGCACTCTGCTCCTAATAGGATTGCAGTCCTCCACCAAGTACTCCAATGATGACTCTAGCCGCTTGACGATGTCGGATAGCCGGTTCTTCAGATCGTCAGAAATTGACGCCTTGGCCGTGACTGGTGGCTCTTGGTCCTCGTCATCAAGAAATTGGCTGATGTCGAAAGAAAACATATCGGCTAACTTCTGCAAACAACAGGATGGGGCAGGTTTAGCCTAGTTAAACGAGAATCGACAAAGTGAATTAAAATAATCTTGGTTACCTGTGTTGGAGCATCGGCTGTGCTTGCACTGGCCTCCCTCTGTTGGCCTGATACGTTGGGCGAGGGGGCTGGCCGATGTGGTACAGGTGTTGGAGCCCTCGGCTGAAGAAAAGCAAGAGGATGTTGAGCGGATCTATGTGGTTAGGGGGACAATATAAAATCGACTCTTGGATGGCGGAGAAGGAGAAGGAGTTCTTAATCAGGCCTTGGATTGTTCACGCCTTTGCAGGGTTGCCTTCTTAGTTCTTAAAAGGGCCGATTGAGTTCTCTCCTTGAGCATGGATGACGCGGCAGCCTGAAAAGGATATCAAATTATAGCATATCAATAGAAAGGAGATTGCATAAGATTCAGTAAAAGAAATATGCTAACCTTACGGACTGCATGTCTGGTTTTCCTCGGTTGGGCAGCGCCGGCTTGGTCATCGGGCGATGGGATTGTGGTGGTCTTGGCCGATGGTTCTTCAGCGGTTTCAGCCAATGGATTCTCTTCTCCACCTGGATCGGCAGCTGCTGCATCGACCTCTTCCTCCATCACTTGTTCATCAAGGAATTCTTCTATGGAGGGGTCTAGCTCTTCAAGATCGGCCTGATCATCAGTCTTAGCCTTCTTGCTGGATTTTTGAGATTTTCCTTTGGCTAGCGCCTTCCTCTTGGGATTTTCTTTGGTCATCGGCCCTTGGAGTAATGATGATACCTTTGGGGCAGTAAGGCCAATGATTGACTCCAGGATAGTTGATCCTGATGGAGCCACAGCTTGAGCATAACAAATTTTCCGTCCACTGTTGCTCACGAATGGAGTCGGGCCGTCTGGGACTTGAGGGCTGATATCCTGAATAAGTTCTGTCACATAGAATCTAGCCGATTGGTGGAAAATATGAGCAGCCCACTCTTGCCACCATGCTTGGAAGCTGATATGGACAAAGGCGCTCAGGTGCAATCGGTCGCAGTCACCCAGCTTTGGGACTTCAATTTTCAGTGCTTTATTCATGATCAATGCTGATGACACCGTACCTCTGCTCTCCAGGAGTTTATGGAAATATAAGCTGATGGGAAGTTGTCCAAGCCCGCACTGTCTAGCAGCCACCATGGGATTATAGAATTTCATCGGACAAGCTGGTGCTTCTTCCTTGAAATATGCCTACTGGGAGCAGGCATGGGGTGATGCCAATCATGAATGATTCTCGGGACTCCATGTCATCATTTACCAGGTCCAAGTGGAGATCGTCAGGGAGTTCAAAACCCTGGTCTGAGAGGTAGATGAACATATCTATCTTAACTGATGGGGGCCCGGTGTAGAATCGAATGAACCATGTAGACATGTCTTCAGCCGATTGATCTGCTGCAGGATAGACAGAGGCCGCTTCTCCAAAAGACATGCACCTTCTGGTTCTGGGATCTTCGTGATCGGCGTACTTTGAAGGGAAGCTGGAGTCCGATAGTGGAGGCCGATCGACTATGGTGTTGGTATGGATAGTTAGCCAAAGCTGGATAAACCAACATGGTCCTCTATGTGCCATCGTTTGCTTTAGCATCAGATCTTGAGTGGCAATATGGAGTAGCCGATAGACAGCTCCCAGGAGATATCGGCCAAGGGGGATTTGTTTCTTATTGACCAGGGCTTGGGCCAAATGTTGACAGTTTGTAGTGGGGCCGCAGGTTGATCCACAAAAAACAAATCTTTCCAGCCATAGCGTCAGGAAGGCCACATGTTCCCTCTCTGAGACTGATCCTTGTTCCATATGCTCAGAGATATATCCAGACCAGCCTCCAATCTTCTTGGTTTTTAATTTATGGCTGCTGTTTGCCAGGAGGCTGAAGGGATTGATTTCAGACTGAATGTCTGGTCCTGTTAATATCTTGATGTCAATCAAAGTTGGGGTCATCGGACCTTGTTTGAACAGGAAAGCATTTAAGGTGCTGGACCAGAAGTAGGTGGCCGCTGACATAAGTGGTTCGTTTTTCTTGGTATCGGCCAGGGATAAGGTAATGCATTGGCCGATTCCTATCTCGTCCCAGTGAACCTGTTTGGCTGCAGCAATCCTCTTGTGTCAGGTTCTGTACCCATTGAGCTTCGACGGCCAGGATCTGAAGGTGTGCATCCACAAGGAGACATTGGGCTTGGCTTGCTTGAAGGGGACTCTGTTTGTCTCAGCATTTATCAGCCAGGTTGGGTCGCAATTGCTCATGGGGCCTAGCAGGAATCGATGCGATTTGTCGTTGGTGGGGATCAAGATTTGATTTTTGAAGACCTATGTCATAAGAACAACGATAAAAAAAATAAGACCCGGGGGGCAGAAAGCAGAAACCCTAGTTTGAAGAAGTCGGCGGGAAAGTGAAAATGTGGATTCAGAAGGGATTGACTCACCACAGGGATCTCGGAGGCGTAAAACGGAGCGGAAGCCATTGTTGTCGTTGAAGAGATCGTCGTTGAGGGGGTTGATGCCGATGGGACGCCGAGGGGTCGCCGGAGTGGAAGAACACGAAGTGATTGCTGAATTGGCAACGGAGGGATGCGAATCTGGATCTACGCGGTTTTCAGACAAACCCTGGCAAGGAAGTCGATGGGTTCCTCGGAGCTAATTCCGCCACATTATATAATGAAGCGGAATTGGGGGGCATGTGTTAACAGCAGATTTTGGTAATCGGCCCAGAGAGGGAAGAGGAAACCAAAGCAGAGAGGAAGGATTAATTTGGAGTCAGACCAGGTCTCGTATCAGACCCGGTAGCTATATCGGACTGGGAGGGGCGCTAACAGGAAGAGCGTATCGGCCGATACGGATTCAATATGGTTGTCGGCCGATACGGGCTGCAAGTTGACAGAGTGTTAACGACGGATTTTGGTAATCGACTTGGAAGTGAAAGAGGAAACCAAAGCAGAGAAGAAGGATTGAGTTGGAGTCGGACCAGGCTTCGTATCGGACTCGGTAACCGTATCGGACTGGGGAGGTGCTGCCAGAAAGAGCGTATCGGCCGATACGGATTCGATGTGATTGTTGGCTGATACGGGTTGTAAGTTGACAGAGTCAGCGTGGGCTTGGTCTGGGCTCGAGATAAGCTTCAAGGAAGTTGCCAAATAGAGATAAAGCTTGGTTTTAGGCAATTGTATCTTGTAAATCAAGTAGGTTTAGATCTAATCTGTGGCAAGAGTCTGCCGTAAAGACTTGTTGTTTGTCAGAGATAAGATCGTGTCCTACAAGGACCCTGTTGTAATCTCGGGTATAAATATCCCGGTAGTTTGTACATAGAAACTCTCACAACTCAATACAACAAACAGTTTCAATCTACTTTGGCGCATCGCCAACCCTCGCAAGAGGTTAATTTCGACGAGTTCTTACTTCCTGGAGCAGAGGTAAGAACTCGTTCCCGACGATTTGCATCGTCGGGGCTAGCGTGTCGCTTTAGACACGTTAAGCCTCGATGATGTGATCATCGTTTATCATGTCTTGGATAATTTTGACAGGCGTTTTAGTTATGCGTCGCCAGCGATCTACTCGTTTTAGGGTTCAATGCCGGTGACAGTTTAATTATTGTGCTTGGCTAGATTGTTCAATGCATCTACCATTCCCAAAAGCAATCGGCGGCTTGATTTTCTTTGTGTTAAGTCTTGATTCACACTTTGAGTTGTCATCGACCTCCGTCCTGTTTTGAGATTCAACACAAAGCCTGTTTCCGGTTGTAATTAAGGATAGCACTGGGGTTTCAGCCAGTCTTACCTAACGCATATGATTATCGCTAGGTTTTTATATGTGTCTGCCATCTGCATGAGTAGATCAATGAATATAGATGCATCTGTTATAGGTTAGTCCTTTGGGTTTATCTGTGATGGACGTGTTTATATTGACTGATTGGTTCATGTAGATTTGCACTAGAGTACTAGCTAGTGTAGTAATCTTTATTATTCCTTATCGGCCGGTGCTGTTGATTGACATTAACATGTTGACGAAGGCCGATAAGTTTGGATCCATGCTTTAATCTTATTTTATCATGAGTAAGCCGATATAGATTTGCCCTATCAGCTGGGCTATGACAATGTGTCATCGGTCTATCGGCCGATCGGCCGTTGTTTTTTTTGACGTGGTTTACTAGTTTCTTGTTGATTGCAGATCAAATCAACTGGCACGCTCTGCGCACAACTAGGCAAGCCATTTGGACCTGCACTGGAGTAAAGCAAACCTCCTAGGCCGCCGTGGAAACGCGGAACCCGTTTGGTTGCAAGGCGGGTCGAAATTCTGCGCCAACACGCTTTTGGCACGCCTGGTGGGACATTAAGAACGCAAGCTTTGCGACAACAACAAGATCACCTCAAAATGGCGAAGCAAGTCGAGATCTCCGAGGAGAATGCCGTCTCCGTAACCGTCGACCAGCTCAACACAGAACAAAAAGCTGAGATGAACAAGCTGGTTGAGCAGTTCCAGAATATGTACTTGCAAACATATTCTAGGACTCAGCAAGGCACCTTGGTCCAAAAGTCTAAGGTAATAATGCCGAGTCCTGGAGATGGAGCTAGCACATCGGCGGCGGCACACGACCACACCGTCAAGACAGAGGATACTGCGGCGCCGACGTTGCAAGACAGGATTGACTCCGCGGTTCATTCTGCGCTAGTCAACCAGTCGGGGATCCTGGTGAACACATTGACCAATACGGTCAAATCGATCCTAGATGGGTCAATCCACCAGTACAAGTCTCAAGGCCCAATTTATCTGCCGGAGAATAAGTTCCCTGCCAATCGGACATTGAGGAACGACCTGAGCACGACTCAGCAGACGACGCCGATGCCACCCCCATCGGCGCAACCAACAACCCTGCCGCTGGTCCTCACCAAGCAGGCGGGAGGAAGCCCCCAACACATCACGGAGGAGCAATATGCTCAATGGACCAAGGGGAAGCAACCAGTGATCGAGCCGATGCAGCATGTTCCTGTCAACCAGCCATCGACTGGACAGCCATAAGCCCCTGTGTTCAACAACCTCCCACCACAGGCTGCTTACCACACGCCACAAGGCTACCAGCAGCACACCACAGGGCAGTATGGCGCGCAGAACCTTGATCACCATTATCAGCCGTACTGCCCCAGGCAGTATCAAGCAGAGGGCTTGTAACAATCATATCAGCAGGACCTCCCGCATCGGCCCGCAGGATACTGGGCTGATATGATATCCGAAGTGATGCGAGATCAGTTCGGCTTGAAGCCCAAGGAGAATTCTACGGTGTATCGGCACCCGTACCCCAAGGAATTTGACAGAGTGCCACTGCCAGGCTGATACAAGATCCTGGACTTCTCCAAATTTTCGGGGCAGGACAACGTCTCGACATATGAGCATGTGAGCCAATTCCTAGCACAGTGCGAGGAGGCATCGGCTATCGAGGCGTTGAGGGTGAGGTTTTTCCCTCTGTCCTTATTAGGGTCTGCATTTACATGGTTTTCATCCTTACCCTGCAATTCCATCAGAGGATGGATAGATCTTGAGAAACAGTTTCACAGATATTTCTACAATGGTGTACAAGAGATGAAACTGTCCAATCTCACCGCCATTAGGCAACGAGTTGATGAATCGGTCCCAGAATATATCCAATGGTTTAGGGACATAAGGAACAGGTGTTACAGCCTCAGCTTGACCGATTCTCAATTGGCCGATCTGGCGTTTCAAGGATTACTCGGGTCGATACGAGAAAGGTTCTCGTCACAAGAATTTGACAGTCTAGCTCAGCTAGCACAGAGGGTATCGGCCCACGAGCAATGGTTCCAGGAGGCAAAGAAGTTTGCAAAGAAGATCAATACGGTCTATTAGTATGCCTCCGACGATGATGATGAGGAGGATGTCGACGTCGACTTGGCCGAGTGGGCCCGGATGAGGAAGCCGACAACTTGCCAATGGGCAAAAAAGGGCGACAAAGAAGACAAGTTTGACTTCGACATCAACAAGGCCGATAAGATATTTGATCTACTGTTGCAAGAAAAGCAGATTCAGCTGCCAGTAGGTCACGTATTGCCACCGGCCGAAGAAATCAAGAAGAGAAGATATTGCAAGTGGCATAACTCTTATTCACACCATACTAATGAATGCAAGATCTTCAGACAACAGATTCAATCGGCTATCGAACAAGGCAGAATTAAAATCGATGACGCCAAGAAGCCGATGAAGATAGAAGGACACCCGTTCCCAATCAACATGGTACGGGCAGACAGGGCCGATGGCGGTGGCCATCGGACCGGTAAGCGATCTTATCAGACCTCTGAGGGCCTGATCAGAAAGTACCAGCGGAGGCAGGAAGAACAAGCTCAAGACTGCCCCGATCAAGACAACTCTTACGACCCACATTGGGAGTGCGAGTTTTTCCAGTAATGTTGGAATGAGGGGATGAGATTGCCATCCATCCAGGAGTGCCCTACGTGCAATGAGGCAAAAGACTCTTATCAGGGCAGCTGAAGCAGGCAAGCGCATCGGCCGACCAAGCAAAGAAAATCTGTTCATGAAAGGCTGGGGCCGATGCGCCAAGAGCAACAGATTGAAGCCGAGGAGCAGATCCAGAACCCCCAATGGTGCCCAAGCGATGTATTCAGCAAGACACAAAAACGACGGGTTCAGAGACTAAGAAGGAGGGAACAAATCCAAGAACAACAGGCAACAATAGCCCATCGGCCGGCCAAGACCAAGAAAGAGTGGAGGATAAAATCCACGGTGGTCACGGCCGATGAAGGCACCTCCGATACAGCTCGGGCTTCTGCGGCTTCAAAAGGTAAAGGAGTGGCATCGGCGTCTGTTAACATGGTTTTTATACTACCAGCAGAATACAGCGTGCAGGCGGCCGATGAAGCAGTAGCCGACGACGAGCAATCTTCGGCTAGGCTACAGTTGTCACCCGATCAAGCCGTGTTCGACAAGCCAGTCGACGCCAGCTACAGGCACCTACGGCCGTTATACATCAAGGGATTCATTAACGGGCAGCCGATGACGAAGATATTGGTTGATGGCGGCGCGGCGGTCAACCTAATGCCATACACAACCTTCCGAAAGCTTGGAAAGGTGCCAGAGGACCTTATAAAGACCAACATGGTGTTAAAAGACTTTGGTGGCAACGCCTCTGAGGCGAAGGGGGTGCTCAACGTGGAACTCACCGTGGGCAGTAAGACGATACCCACAACCTTCTTCGTCTTCGATGGAAAGGGTTCCTACAGCTTGTTGTTGGGACGAGACTGGATCCACGCAAACTGTTGCGTCCTTTCAACAATGCATCAATGTTTGATACAATGGCAAGGGGACCAGGTCGAGATCGTGCAGGCCGATCGGTCAGTACACGTGGCCAATGCCGATTTCGCAGTTTGGGAGATGGAGGGAATCGACTGCTTGTCCGGGCGAGTCTGGGACGCCGATTTCCTCAGAGTAACTGATTGCGATATCGAGACGATTGAAGATCAAGACAAGCAGTTGCTTTAACAAAGATGTACCATCCGCCGTCCAAGACGAACAAACTAGTCTCTACACAGACGATGCGGTGGATGAGTTAGATGGAAAATTGGGACAAGGCTTTATGTCGGCCGATCAGCTCGAGGAAGTTGATATAGGAATAGGTGATAAGCCTAGGCCGACGTATGTAAGTACAAACCTACCAAAGGAATATAAGAATAATTTGATAAATCTTTTGAAAGAGTTCATAGATTGTTTTGCATGGGAATACCATGAGATGCTAGGATTAAGCCGATCGATTGTAGAACATCGGCTGCCTATCAAACTAGGCTATCGGCCGTTTAAACAAGCGCCTAGGAGATTTAAGGCCGATATGCACGAAGCTATCAAGGCAGAGATAACAAGACTTTACGACGCCAACTTTATCAGACCCTGCCGATATGCGGAGTGGGTTTCCAACATAGTTCCAGTGTTAAAGAAAAACGACAAGCTTAGGCTCTGCATCGACTTCAGAGATTTGAATAAAGCAACACCAAAAGATGAGTACCCTATGCCGCTGGCCGATCTGCTAGTAGATGCCGCATCTGGACACAAAATCATCAGTTTCATGGATGGAAACGCAGGCTACAACTAGATTTTCATGGCTGAGGAAGATATACACAAGACCGCCTTCCGGTGTCCGGGGGCAATCGGCCTGTATGAGTGGGTTGTTATGACTTTCGACTTGAAAAATGCTGGAGCTACTTATCAGAGGGCTATGAATTATATTTTTCATGATCTTATCGGCTCACTGATTGAGGTCTATATTGACGATGTCGTCGTGAAGTCCAAGGAGTACGATATGCACTTGGCCGATTTACGCAAGGTACTAGAAAGAGCGAGGAAATATGGTTTAAAGATGAACCTTAACAAGTGTGCCTTTGGTGTATCGGCCGGTCAGTTTCTGGGTTTATTGATCCATGAAAGAGGTATTGAGATCACGCAGAAGAATATTGATGCCATAAAAAATATCAAGCCTCCAACAAACAAAACCAAGTTACAATCTCTGCTCGGGAAGATCAACTTCGTCCGGCGTTTCATATCAAACCTGTCAGGCAGAATAGAGCTATTCACTCCATTATTGAGGATAAAGGACGATCAGGAGTTCGTATGGGGTGATAGGCAACAGAAAGCACTGGACGATATCAAAGAATATTTAAGTTCTCCCCCAGTCTTAATCCCTCCACGAAAAGGGATTCCATTCAGGCTGTACCTATCGGCCAATGAGAAATCCATCGGCTCAGTCTTGGTTCAAGACATTGATGGCAAGGAACGAGCTATGTTTTATCTCAGCAGGAGGTTGTTAGATGCCGAGACAAGGTACACGCCGGTGGAGAAATTATGTCTGTGCTTGTATTTTTCATGTATTAAGTTAAGGCATTATTTACTTTCCAATGAATGCATCGTGGTCAGTAAGGCCGATGTGATGAAATACATGCTATCGGCCCCCGTTTTAAAAGGAAGAATTGAGAAGTGGATTTTTGCTCTAACAGAGTTTGACCTCAGATATGAATCGGCCAAAGCAATCAAAGGACAAGCCTTGGCCGATTTCATTGTTCAACACAGGGATGATTCAGTCGCATATGCAGACATCGTGCCATGGACGCTGTATTTTGATGGATCTGTCTGTCGACATGGATGCGGTATCGGCCTGGTCATTATATCCCCTCGGGGGGCAAGCTTCGAATTTGCTTTTACTATCAAGCCTTATTATACAAACAATCAAGCAGAGTATGAGGCTGTTCTCAAAGGCTTGCAGTTATTACAAGAGGTTGAGGCCGATTCCGTGGAGATCATTGGTGATTCACAGCTGGTAGTTTATCAACTTTCTGGGGATTATGAGTGCAAGGATGACATTCTCAAGGTCTTCCACGAAGAGTGCAAGGAGTTGCTTCAGGCATTCAAGATCGTGACAATGAGGCATATACCCAGGAAGCAAAACTTCGAGGCCAATGATCTAGCTCAGGGGGCATCGGGATACAGGCCGATGGCCAAGGATGTACGGGTTCAAATCGCCGCCGTGGACGCCGACGATTGGAGATTTGCTATCATTGATTATTTGAAGAATCCTTCCCAATCGGCATCACGGAAGATGAGATACAAAGTATTGCAGTATGTCATATTAGATGATGATTTATATCATCGGACGATTGATGGTGTCTTGCTCAAGTGCCTAGGTCCTGAGGAGGCCAAAATCGTTATGAGCGAGGTCCATGAAGGGATTTGTGGAACACATCAATCGGCCCATAAAATGAAATGGCTGTTGAAACGCATTGGATATTTTTGGCCAACAATGCTAGAGGATTGTTTCAAGTATTATAAAGGATGTCAAGATTGTCAGAAATTTGGAGCAATTCAGCGAGCACCGGCATCGGCTATGCATCCAATCATAAAGCCGTGGCCGTTTCGTGGATGGGGAATAGATATGATCGGTCAGATTAACCCGCCATCAAGCAAGGGACACAAATATATCTTGGTGGCTACAGATTACTTCACAAAGTGGGTGGAGGCCGTTCCCCTTAAGAAGGTTGATTCCAAGGATGCGATTCAGTTTGTCAAGGAATATATCATATATCGGTTTGGGTTACCTCAGACAATAACCACCGATCAGGGATCAATCTTCGTGTCCGATGAGTTCGTCCAGTTTGCCGACAGCATGGGCATTAAATTACTAAATTCTTCTCCATATTACGCGCAAGCTAATGGGCAGGCAGAGGCTTCTAATAAGACTTTAATCAAGCTAATCAAAAGGAAAATCAACGAACAGCCGAGGCAATGGCACACGACGCTGGCCGATTCCCTTTGGGCGTATCGGATGGCTTGCCACGGTGCGATTCAATTACCTCCGTATCAGTTGGTTTATGGACATGAAGTTGTACTGCCATGGGAAACCAACATCGGCTCAAGAAGGATTACTTTGCAAGACGACTTGACAGCCGATGAATACCACAATTTTATGGTTGATGAGTTGGATGACTTGGCGCATGTCCGATTGCGTGCATTGGAGAAAATAAAGCGCGATAAGGATCGAGTTGCTCGTCATTATAATAAAAAAGTTGTTGCCAAGTCGTTTGAAGAAGGGGATCTTGTATGGAAGCTAATAATGCCGATTGGTTCCAGAGATAATAAATTCGGCAAGTGGTCACCTAATTGGGAAGGTCCTTTTTAGATTCATTGATGTGTCCCTCACAATGCTTATTTGCTTAAGGGGCTAGATGGTAAGATTTATGGACGAGCTCTTAATGGCAAGTACTTAAAGAAATATTATCCTAGCGTCTGGATTGATTCATGATCGGCCCCTCAGCCAATTTATGATAACAGCCGATGGGCTATGCATCGACTTTAGATGGCCGATATATACTATCGTCCTTAGTTCAAAATTTACAACATGAGCCCTCATCTTCTAAAATTTGGGGGGCATATATATACATGAATTTTTGCAGAATTTTTTGCAGAATTTTTTGGAATTTCAAGGAATTTTTTAGACTTGGCCTTTTTCAGATTGAGATCGACTTCGGCTGTTTGGCCGATGAGATTAATTATAATAAGGGGATATTCGTTTACAAGATGGACTTCACAAACAATTTTCAAGCTGGAATGTCTTCAGATCTATTTAGACCAAATTCGGCTGCTTAACCGATGCGATTTATGTTTATACAATATAAAGACAAAATTTGTTACGTCACCCGATGAAATCTGCAATAGCTATGATGGCTCTACGGCGAATCTACTCGATATCTTCTATAACTTGGGCATCATCGGCCGTCGATCCTGGAATTGGCTTCAACAATTTGCTCAGGGTCACGAGGTACTTGGCCGATGTCTTTAACTTTGTCGTTTGGTCTTCTATAGCCTTCGGTGATGCAGCTATCCCGGCCTGGACTTCTTGGATTTCCTTGCGAGTTGCTTCTAGCTTGGAGATGAGGTCTGCTTCGAGGTGTTGGAGTTCTTCAAGTCTGTTCTTCAAGACAATCGGCTCCACAACTAGCTCATCCAACCTGGTCTTCTCAGAATTGACTTGAGCCTTGCTAGCGGATAGGGCCGATTCCAGGCTTTCGCGTTCCCGCCTCTCCGCAATCCTTTCTTTAGCTTTCTGAAGCTTGAAGCGATATTGTTCCAACAAGATGGCCGGTGTTAGGATCTCCATCAGGTCTTTAGGTAGTTGATCTTGAATTGCTTGTACTCTAACCCTGATGGGAGTGCAATCCTCCACCAAGAACTCTAGAGAGGATTCCAACCGATTGGCAATGTCGGCTAGCTGGTTCTTTAGCTCGTTGGAGATCGATGTCTTGGTTGTGGCAGGAGGTTCCTTGTCTTCATCATCAAGAAACTGGCCGATATCAAAGGAGAACATATCGGTTAGGTTCTGCAAATATCAATATGGGTCAAGGTTAGCCTTGTCTAGCAAGAATCGGCGAAAAAGGGATCAGAGTAATCCTGGTTACCTGTATTGGAGCGTCAATGGTGCTTGCATCGGCTTCCTTTTGCTGTCATGAAACAATAAGCGAGGGGATTGGCCGATGTGGTGTAGGTGATGGGGCTCCTGGCTGGAGAAAAGCAAGAAATTGATGAACAGATCTATGTTACTAGAGGCACAATGTAAAATTAACTTTTACCGAAGCAATCGGCGAGGGTGACGGAGAAGGAGAAGGGGTCCTCAATCGGGCTTTAGCTCGTTCACGCTTCTGTAAGGTTGCCTTCTTGGTTCTTAAAGGGGCCGATTGGGTTCTCTCCTTGAGTATAGATGACGCAGCAGCCTAAAAAGATGTCAAATTATAGCATGCCAATAAGAAGGGGATTGCATGAAGTCCAGTAAAAGAAATATGTTAACCTTGCGGACTGCATGTCTAGTCTTCCTTGGTGGGGCAGCGCCGGCTTGGTCATCGGCCAATGGGATTGTGGTGTTCTTGGCCGATGGTTTCTTGACGGTCTCAGCCGACGAATCTTCTTCTTCAGACACATCGGCGGCTGCTGCATTGACCTCTTCCTCCATCACTTGTTCATCAAGGAATTCTTCCATGGGGGGGTCCAGCTCTTCGAGATCGGCTTGGTCATCAGTTTTGGCCTTCTTGCTGGATTTTTGGGATTTGCCCTTGGCTGGCGCTTTCCTCTTGGGATTTTCTTTAATCATCGGCCCTTGAAGTAGCGTTGAAACCTTTGAGGCAGTAAGGCCAATGATGGATTCCAGGATAGTTGATCCTGATGGAGCTATGGCTTGAGCATAAAAGATTTTCCGTCCATTGTTGCTCACGGATGGAATCGGCCCGTCTGGGACTTGAGGGCTGATACCCTGGATGAGCTCTGTCACATAAAATCTGGCTGATTGATGGAAAATATGAGCGGCCCACTCTTGCCACCATGACTGGAAGCTGATATGAACGAAGGCGCTCAAATGCAATCGGTCGCAGTCGCCAAGATTTGGGAGTTTGATTTCTAGCGCTTTGCTCATGACCAGCACCGATAGAACTGTGCCTCTGCTCTCTAGGAGTCTATGAAGATACAAATTGATGGGGAGTTGTCCAAGCCCGCACTGTCTAGCAGCTACCATTGGATTATAAAACTCGTAAGACAGGCTGGTGCTTCTTCCTTGAAATATGCCTACTGGGAGCAGGCATGGGGTGAGGCCGATCATGAATAGTTCCCTTGACTCCATGTCATCATTTACCAAGCTCAACTGAAGATCGTCAGGGAGTTCAAAATCTCGGTCCGAGGTGTAGATGAACATGTCCATCCTAACTGATGGAGGGCCGGTGTAGAATCGGATGAACCATGTAGACATGTCTTCGGCCGATTGGTCTGCTCCTGGATAAACGGAGGCTGCTTCCCCATAGGACATGCATCTTCTGGTCCTGGGATCTTCGTGATCGGTATATTTTGATGGGAAGCAAGAGTCCGATAGTGGTGGCCGATCAACTATGGTGTTGGTGTGGATGGTGAGCCAAAGCTGAATAAACCACCATGGTCCTCCATGAGCCACAGTTTGCTTCAACATTAAGTCTTGAGTGGAGGTATGGAGTAGCCGATAGACAGCTCCCAAGAGGTATCGGCCAAGAGGGATTTGCTTCTTGTCGGCCAAAGCTTGAGCCAAGTGTTGACAATTTGTAGTAGGGCCACAGGTCGATCCACAGAAGATGAATCTTTCCAACCACAGTATCAGGAAAGCCACATGTTCTCTTTCCGAGACTGATCCTTGTTCCATGTGTTCAGAGATATATCCGGACCAGCCTCCAATCTTCTTGGTTTTCAATTTGTGACTGCTGTTCACCAGGAGGCTGAAGGGATTGATCTCGGAGTCAATGTCCAATCCTGTTAGTATCTTGACATCAATCAGAGTTGGGGTCAACGGACCTTGTTTGAACAGGAAGGCGTTTAAGGTACTAGACTAGAAGTAACTGGCGGCCGACATGAGTGGCTCGTTTTTCTTGGTATCGGCCAGGGACAAAGTAATGCATTGGCCGATTCCTATTTCGTCCCAGTGGATTTGTTTGGCTGCAGCGATTCTCTTATGCCAGGTTCTATATCCGTTAAGCTTCGACGGCCAGGATCTGAAGGTATGTTTCCATGAAGAAACATTGGGCTTGGCTTGCCTAAACGGGATTCTGTCTGTTTCAGCATTAATCAGCCAAGTTGGGTCGCAGTCGCCCATGGGGCCTAGTAAGAAGCGATGTGATTTGTCGTCGGTGGGGATCAGGATTTGGTTTTTGAAGACCTAGGTCATAAGAACGACGATGAAAATATAAGACCCGGGAGGCAACAAAATTTTGAATTCCTAGTTTGAAGAAATCGGCGGAAAAGTGAGAATGTGGATTTAGAAGGGATTGACTTACCACAGGGACCTCGGAGGCGTAGAACGGAGCGGAGGCCATTGTTGTCGTCGAAAGGGGTCACTGTTGAGGGGGTCGATGTCGACGGGACGCCGAGGGGTCACCGGAGTTGAGGAACACGAAGAGATTGTCGAATCGGCGGTGGAGGGATGTGAATCTGGATCTACGCGGTTTTCAGCCAAGCTCTAGTAAGGAAGTCGATGGGTTCCTCGGAGCTAATTCCGCCACATTATATAATGAAGCAGAATTGGGGGCATGTGTTAATGACGGATTTTGGTAATCGACTTGGAAGTGAAAGAGGAAACCGAAGCAGAGAAGAAGGATTGAGTTGGAGTCGGACCAGGCTTCGTATCGGACCCGGTAACCGTATCGGACTGGGGAGGTGCTGCCAGAAAGAGCGTATCGGCCGATACGAATTCGATGTGATTGTTGGCCGATACGGGTTGTAAGTTGACAGAGTCAGCGTGGGCTTGGTCAGGGCTCGAGATAAGCTTCAAGGAAGTTGCCAAATAGTGATAAAGCTCGGTTTTAGGCAATTGTATCTTGTAAATCAAGTAGGTTTAGATCTAATCTGTGGCAAGAGTCTGCCGTAAAGACTTGTTGCTTGTTGGAGATAAGATCGTGTCCTACAAAGACCCTGTTGTAATCTCGGGTATAAATATCCCGGTAGTTTGTACATAGAAACTCTCACAACTCAATACAACAAACAGTTTCAATCTACTTTGGCGCATCGCCAACCCTCGCAAGAGGTTAATTTCGACGAGTTCTTACTTCCTGGAGCAGAGGTAAGAACTCGTTCCCGACGATTTGCATCGTCGGGGCTAGCGTGTCGCTTTAGACATGTTAAGCCTCGATGATGTGATCATCGTTTATCATGTCTTGGATAATTTTGACAGGCGTTTTAGTTATGCGTCGCCAGCGATCTACTCGTTTTAGGGTTCATTGCCGGTGACAGTTTAATTATTGTGCTTGGCTAGATTGTTCAATGCATCTATCATTCCCAAAAGTAATCGGCGGCTTGATTTTCTTTGTGTTAAGTCTTGATTCACACTTTGAGTTGTCATCGACCTCAGTTCTGTTTTGAGATACAACACAAAGCCTGTTTCCGGTTGTAATTAAGGATGGCACTGGGGTTTCAGCCAGTCTTACCTGACGCATATGATTATCGCTAGGTTTTTATATGTGTCTGCCATCTGCATGAGTAGATCAATGAATATAGATGCATCTGTTATAGGTTAGTCCTTAGGGTTTATCTGTGATGGACGTGTTTATATTGATTGATTGGTTCATGTAGATTTGCACTAGAGTACTAGCTAGTGTAGTAATCTTTATTATTCCTTATCGGCCGGTGCTGTTGATTGACATTAACATGTTGACGAAGGCCGATAAGTTTGGATCCATGCTTTAATCTTATTTTATCATGAGTAAGCCGATATAGATTTGCCCTATCGGCTGGGCTATGACAATGTGTCATCGGTCTATCGGCCGATCGGCCGTTGTTTTTTTTGACGTGGTTTACTTGTTTCTTGTTGATTGCAGATCAAATCAACTGGCACGCTCTGCGCACAACTAGGCAAGCCATTTGGACCTGCACTGGAGTAAAGCAAACCTCCCAGGCCGCCGTGGAAACGCGGAACCCGTTTGGTTGCAAGGCGGGTCGAAATTCTGCGCCAACACAGAGTCAGCGTGGGCTTGGTCTGGGTTCAAGATAAACTTCAAGGTCGTTGCCAAATAGAGATAAGGCTCGGTTTTAGGCAATTGTATCTTGTAAATCAAGTAGGTTTAGATCTAATCTGTGGCAAGAGTCTGCCGCAAGGACTTGCTTGTCTATTAGAGATAAGATCGTGTCCTACATGGACCCTGTTGTAATCTCGGGTATAAATATCCCGGTAGTTTGTACATAGAAACTCTCTCAATATCTCACACGATCAATACAACTTCGGCGCATCGCCAAACCTTGCAAGAGGTCCACTCCGACGAGTTCTTGCTTCCCTGGAGCAGACGTAAGAACTCGTGCCCGACGATCTACATCGTCGGGGCTAGTGTGTCGTTTTAGACACGCTAAGCCTCGATGATGTGATCATCGTCTATCATGCTTTGGATGATTTTGACAAGTGCTTTAATTACACTTCGCCAGCGATCTACTCGTTTTAAGGTTTATTGCCGACGGTGGTTTAATTATTATGCTTGGTTAGATCACTCAATGCATCTACCATCCCCAAAAGCGATCGGCGGCATGATTTTCTGTGTGTTAAGTCTCGATTCACACTTTGAGTTGCTATCGACCTTAGTCCTATTTTGAGATCTAACACAAAGCCTGTTTTCGGTTGTAATTAAGGATAGCACTGAGGTTTCAGCCAGTCTTACCTGATGCATATGATTATCACTAGGTTTTTATATGTATCTGCATTCTGCATGAATAGATCGATGAATATAGATACATCCGTTATGGATTACTCTTTAGGGTTTATCTGTGATTGACATATTTATATTGATTGGTTGATTCATGTAGATTTGCACTAGAGTATTAGCTAGTGTAGTTATCTCTTGTTATCCTTATCGGCCGATGCCGTTAATTGACATCAACATGTCGATGAAGGTCGAGAAGATCAGATTCATGCTTTAATCTCATTTTATCACAAGTGAGCCGATACAGCTTTGCCCTATTGGCTGGGCCACGACAATGCGACATCGGCCTATCGGCCGATTGGCCATTGTTTTATAATATGGTTTACTTGTTTCTCTTGTTGATTGCAGATCAAATCAACTGGCACGCTCTGCACACGACTAGGCAAGCCTTTTGGACCTGCACTGGAGTAAAGCAAACCTCCCATGCCGCCGTGGAAACGTGGAACCCGTTTGCTTGCAAGGCGGGTCGAAATTCTGCGCCAACACCCGTGCAGCTGCTTCGGCCTCCCGAGCGGCCGCCTCGGCCTGCCGCGCGCGTGCCGCTTCCCGAGTAGCCTCCTTGGCCTCCCGCAAGCGCGCCTCGGCTTCCCGCCGGTCGGCCCCCCGCCGGTGCAACTCTTCGGCCACCGGCTCCTCAGCATCGCCGCTCACAGGCCGACCAGCCTTGGATTGCTGGGAGCGGTCATCGCCGTGGGTGCCGTGACACGGGATCTCGCTAAAACACAGAATGCGAACAAAACAGAATGAGAGACTTGGGGAATGGAAGACCTTTTGCCTTGGTCGCGAGATCGTACCTGCGGGGTAGGCGATTGAAGGACCACTCTGGGGGCTTGATGAAACTCCCCCTGCATGGTTCGGTCACCCCCATCCGGCGGAGCCGCTTCTTCCTTTCGGCCTCAGGCGGGGACGTCGGTGCGGCGCTCGCTGGGCACCTACCGTGGTGTGCTCCGCCCCGCCCCCATGGGGGGGATAGGGGAGGGTAGGGCGTCGGTAGGGCTGCTGCTCCCCGAACCCCTGCCGTGGGCCCCGTTGCGCGGCTCCTTCCAGGGGGAGGTTGCTCCTCTCCTCCTCCAGACTGCCTCCTGCGCCATCGTTGCCATGGCAGGCCTGGTCCCCCGAGGCACCGACCGCCTGCATGATGGCTAGGATGCTGGTACGGTTTGGGTCGCTGCAGAGGGGGGATCCCCAAAGGGATGAGCGACGACTCCACGGTGCTGAGATTCAGCATGCGCTGGATCACCATCCTGAGGTCCTCCGGGTCCTAGTCCCACTCGCGGTATTGGTGCGTCCTTAGGAGATCGTCGGAGCCGGTGTACTCCCAAGCGCCCCGGGCGCGCCATTGGAGCAGTGCGATCCGGCGACGAAGATAGTCGCCAAACACCATGGCGCCTAGGAGCCCCTGGGATCGTAGGCCGGCTAGACGATCCAGGACGACGTCGTAGGAGTCCCCCTGTTCCGCTGTCGCCTGCCAGCTCGGCGCCTGCACCGGCGGCCTGCTCGACAGTCGGAGGCGCGGGTCATCATGGAGAGCGGTGTAGAACCAGTCGTTCTTCCAGTTGTCCCATTTCTTGCGCAGGACGCAGGTGATGTAGCAATGCGCCACTTGCCCGCGCAGCTGGAAGTAGCAGCCCCCGACCTCCGTCGGCGGCGATACCGGCTGCATGGTGAAAAACCACCGGAACAACCGAAGGGATGGGCGCACCCCGACGAACATCTCGCACAGGTGTGCGAAGATGGCCAACGTCATCACGACGTTGGGGGTGAGGTGCGCCATCTGGATCCCATAGAACTCCAAGACATCCATGAAGAAGGTGGAAAACGGTGGGATCAGTCCCACCATAGCAAAGAAGAGGAAGAAGATCGACCGGTCCGGGTAGCGCGGCGTTGGGCGCCCTTCGCCCAGCATGACCACCTCCCGGTCGATCGACGACGGCATAAACTTGCACGGTAGCCCGGCCTTCCTCTCGCTGGTGATGCGGGAGGACGGCAGCACGCTGCCGTCCAGCGGCGCGGAGCTCCGCGTCATGTCGCCGGTGAGGTGGAGACGCGAAGACGAGCATGAGCGGTGAGAAGGGATCGAGGAAGCCGAGAGAGCTAGGGCACGGTTGGCAGCGTTGGGTGAAAGTGGCGAGAGGAAGGAAACGAATCCCTTCCTCAACGCCCTTTATATCCTTGCCTCCACTGCGCCCGGCTCCTCATTTGCCGTGCCCACTAACTCGCCCCCTCGATTATCGCGCCCGCTTCCCTACTCGCCTCACTCGCCTCACTCGCCCGCTTCTGGCGCGCGCACCAGTCATGCAGCCGTTGTGATGGAGGCGGGGCAAATCGTGTCCATGTTAATTACGCACGGTTACCATAAAAAACGCCATCGTCACATTCCCTGGCAAAACGGACCAACGTGTCCCGATCCGCGCGCCGTCCTAGATAATGTGGCAGTTACGAGGTGACGGCCCATTATTACCGTGAGGTGACTTTTTGCTGCGCGGAGGATCACGACCGTTGGGGTTTTACCACGGGGAAGTCAGGCCCGCGTGTCACCAGACTGAGAGGATGGAATCAAACCTAGTCGCCCCTTAAGTGGGCCCGCCCAAGCATAACGCCGGGGGCTACTGTCGGTGATACGGGCCCGGGGGTATCAAGGCTAAAGGTATGCGGCCCCCTGCACTGTCGAGCACACCGAAACTTATATTTTCCAATGCTAATTGTGATTTCCACATAGTCTCGGTGAATGGGATCCATACACGCATAATAGCCATTCAATCCGCTATGTGAAAGAAGAATCACAAGTAACATCATCAATATAAATTCCGAGGTACCGAAAATTGAACAAAGGAGATATTGCCGGGACTCACGCATGCCAGTCAACTTCAGCCTGGTATGTGCCCGTCGAACCACTCGAAGGTGGCGACCAGATGTGTTACACATCCAGGAGACTTGATCAAATTGCATGAGCTCTACAACGTCTCAAATGTTCAAGATTCATACTCATGTATTAGCAAGTCGCAAAAATTACAGAACTTACTAACACACTTTCATCTAGCGGTTGATATCTTAACAAGGGAGTTCAGCTTACTAGATATTACATAAACTTTGTTTTAACTATACATATGGCCAACCGGCCCAATAGTTAGTGGTTCAGTGAAAGCATAATACTACCCAAAACCGTTTCTGCAACCGACCGGGTGTTGGCGCAGAATTTGGACCCGTCCAACAACAAAACGGGTTCCGCGTTACCACGGCGGCCTGGGAGATCTGCTTAACTCCAGTGCAGGTCCAAATTGGCTTGCCTAGTCGTGCGCAGAGCGTGCCAGTTGATTTGATCTGCAATCAACAGGAAACAAGTAAACCATATCAGAAAACAATGGTCGATCGGCCGATAGGCCGATGTCACATTGTTATAGCCCAGCCGATAGGGCAAAGCTATATCGGCTTACTTGTTATAATAAGCAAATTGACAAGATTTAATCTCATCGGCCTATGCTAAAAGCGTGTGACAGATTAATGAAATTAGCCGATGAGGGTTTCATGAGGATAACTACGCTAGCTATTACTCTAGTGTAAACTTATACAAGTCAATCGGCTAACATAAATACACCAACCACAAAGAAGTCTTTAAAAAAAACACTCTGTGATCGATATGTTTATATTCGTCGATCCACATGTATAAGTGGCAAACACATGCAAAAACCTAAATAATCACATGCATTAGATAAGACCGGCTGAAACCCCGG
>BDMV01000012.1:36763591-36775202 GCA_008326285.1 Oryza officinalis | reverse complement strand
CCTTTCCTTTGCAAAATTAATTAATAATTGCGCAATAAATCGATTTAATTTCCAGAAATTCATTTAAATGGCTCAAAACTTCTAAAATTCATATCTAATTCATACGAACTCCAAATTGAGCCATTCAACTTGCAAAATTCATCTAAAATTGAGCTCTACATGTTTGTTTACTTTTTATGTACTGTTTACTTGGTTTTTATTAGAGTTTTTCCTCGTTTTGCGTGCCAACGTGTAGATTCCGTCGTTTCGGAAGTTCGCGTTCGCGAGGAAAGAGTCCGGAAGATTGTTTGAAGAAGCAAGGCAAGTCACACATTCCCCTTGAGCATGTTGTACCTATTTTACGAAATGTTTTATGTTTGCAAATAAAGTGCATGTTTTGCTAATTACATGGGAATAGGGTTTACCTATCTGTTCGCTTGAACCATGTTTACTTGTTTACCTTCCTTTGTTAACTATGGGTGATAATTTGACTAGCTTATGTCACTTTATTGACTTTGCTAGAATTATATATGCTTAGCCATGCTTAATTACCACTAGCTCATTTAATGGGATAATTACACTGTTTACAATTAGCTTCTAACGAGCGGTTCGCTCGAGACACCCGACCAGTTTTATTGGTCGTAATTATCCAACTAAAATATGACTTAATGGTGGGCTGTGGGTGCATGGTTTTGCTGGTCGCACCCATGGCAATTAAGGACCGGTTCATGGGAAACCCTGGAAGAATAACAGTGCTTACCACAAGCAAGAATGGGCAACTGCTGGACTCGTAGTATAGCTCTTTCCTAGCCGACGCTCCCCGAAAAGGGTGGGCGTGATGGAGTTGGGTCGGCCGGGGATATACCGGTTGATCAGCTGCCGGATTTACCAAGGCACAAGGGGGGCTGCCCGATGCTGGATATAGGGAGCGGGGGCGAAACCTGCGGTGTGGTGCGCTTGGTTAGGAGGAGTTATGCGAAAGGTCTTGTCACGATTTCCCCCTTTGGAGTATCGTGGCGATACTTCGGGGCATGGTAACATGTGTGGAATCGTGTCTTATGGGTACAGTTGCGCACCTCTGATCAGAGTAAAACTATTCGAATAGCCGTGCCCGCGGTTATGGGTGATCAACCAGATTCACTGTGATTAGTCCCACATGCTTAACTAATTTGACCAAATGAACTGGTGTAGTTCAGGTGGAATGGTTGGGCCTGTTCAACGTGGTTGTAGCGTTGTTCAGTGGAGATTTAATATTGCCTTAATTAAACAACTGTTTTACTGTTTTAAAATATAAAGGTTTTCAACCGCTTTTCTGCAAATAGCCATAAGCCTCCCTTTGTCTCCCCTGTGCACGTCTGCATCATTGGTGTGGTTTGTTGAGTACGGTGGTTGTACTCAATCTTACTATTTTTCTCCCTTTTCAGAAGTTTAGTACTTCTGAGTTGAAGATGAAGTTAGAGGACCATGGCTCAGACCCCAGTTGAGTTTGCCTGTGGAGTGGAGCTGAAGCCCCGCTAGGATCGCCTTTTTTCGCTGCTGTTTTCTTTTCGGTGTGAGGACTAAGTGCCTCTGTTGTAAGTATTTATTGCTTTATTTATGTTTGGGTCTGTTTATTGATTTGTCATTTTGTGTACCCTGGTTGATGCCTGGACAGGGACTTAATACACAAAATGGTCTGGAAATTTAGGAAAATTTCCGGGCGTGACAAATTATTATGCTTAGCTAGATCCTTCAATACATCTACCATCCCCAAAAACGATTGACAACTTGATTTTCTTTGTGTTAAGTCTCAATTCATACTTTGAGTTGCTATCGACCTTAGTCCTGTTTTGATATCTAATTCAAAGCCTGTTTTCGATCGTAATTAAGGATAGTGTCGGGGTTTCAGCCGGTCTTACCCAATACATGTAATTACTTTATGTTTTTATATGTATTTGCCACTTGTATGAGTGGATTGACAAATATAAATGTATTTATCATAGGCTACTCTTAGAGATTCCTCTGTGATCAGTGTATTTATATTGGCCAATTGGCTCATACAGGTTTGCACTAGAGTATTAGCTAGTGTGTTTATTTCCTTTATCCCTCATCGGCCAATGCCATCAGATCAATATCAATATATTGATGAAGGCCAATGAGATTAGATCTGTACCTTAATCTTATCTTATCATAACCTCAAGTAGGCCGATATAGCTTTGCCCTATCGGCTAGGCCCTCACATGTGACATCGGCCTATCGGCCGATCGGCCATCGTTTACTAACATGGTTTACTTGTTTATCTTGTTGATTGCAGATCAAATCAACTGGCACGCCCTACACGCACCTAGGCAAGCCATTGGACCTGCACTAGAGTTAAGCAGATTTTCCAGGCCGCCGTGGAAACGTGGAACCCGTTTTGACATCTGGCAGGTCGAAATTCTACGCCAACACCCACATGTCATGAAATGAATAAGTTCACTTTGACTCCGTCAAATATAGGTCACCCTCAATCACAGTACCAGATATATTATATTGACCACCAATTATTAAAACCAGTATAAAATGACTCCCTAAGTGGTTTTGAAGGTGGTTTTTGCTGGCATATTGTCTGACATTACAATTAGCAAAAGTATGAAAATATACATGGAATCCACACATTAGTGACCACTTCTTTTCCTCTATCCTCCCTTCTTAATCCTCTCTCCCTCATCTTTCTCATCCTCTCCTCTCTCCTCATTCTCTCTCAAGTATAAGTATAGTAGGCCCACCAATAGCACGACCCGCCAGGGCACGGCTCCATAGCGGGCCGTGCCATGCCAGCCCACGTGCTGTCCCCCCGTCCCAGGCACGGCCCAAGGGGATGCCATGCTGTGCCGTGCCGGCACGGGCCCATTAGTGTCATGTGGGCCAGCACTGGCCCAAAGGCATGGGAGAGGGTGGGGAAGGACAGCCGAACCGCTAAAGCGCGCGGTACGGCCTCTAGCCTAGTGCACACGCGTGTAGGTGGGAGATTGGAGCGTCGACTCGGTGCTCCCCCGCTCGATGTGCGTAGCACGCCCACCTGCCCTGCCCTCGACGCGTAGAGGGAAGAGATTGGAATGGTGCGTGGAACGGGAGTGCGGTGCACGACACAGGATGGACAGATGGTTTTCGACAACTCCGAGGTTGTTTTGACCAAAAATATGTCAAAAAAAGAAAAGGAAATAATTTGCTAGAAGTAAAGGTTTAAATAAAGGTTTTCGAATTGAGCGGCCAATTCCTGGTTGTCTGTAGTGTATTGTGCATGTTCTGCGGCTAGCTCCCAGTCTTTTACACTTTGTAGCATTTCTACGTTATCACTACTCAGACATGTTCTTCTGTCCTAAATAATTCTTCCACAAAGAATAAAGGCCGATTCGGAAGATACCGTAGATACAGGCACTATCAACACATCCCGAGCTAGTTTTGAAAGCATAGGATATGACATCTTGTGATCATTCCACCACCCGAGTACGTTGAAGTCTGATGATTCGTGTTTGATGGTGTCGCTATCTGTTAACAGCAGATTTTCGTAATCTATTCGGAGAGAAAAGAGAAAACCGATGCAGAGAAGGAGTAATGCTAGCCGAATCGGTTATGCTATCGGACCAAGCCGAAGTCGGACTAAATTCCGTATCGGACTCAGCAGCGCGTTGGACTAAGAGGAGCACTAGCAGAGGGACCGTATCGGTCGATTCGAGTTCAATACGGACGTCGGCCGATGGGAGTAGGAAGCTGATAGAGTCAGCATGAGCTCGGTTTGGGCTCGAGATAAGCTTCAAGGAGATTGCCAAATAGAGATAGGCTTGATTTTAGGCAATCATATCTCTTTGATTAGGCATTTAGAGTAGGTTTAATCTAAGCTGTGGCAAGAGTCCGCCATAAGGACTTGTTTGTTAAGTTGTAGATAAAATCGTGTCCTATCTGGACAATGTTGTAATCTCGGGTATAAATATCCTGGTAGTTTGTACATAGAAACTCTCTTTCACACAATCAAACAAAAAATCTTGTTTCAATCTACTTTCGGCGCATCGCCAACCCTCGCAAGAGGTTAGCTTCCGGCGAGTTCTTGCTTCCCCAGAGCAGAGGTAAGAACTCGTACCCGACGATCTACATCGTCGGGGCTAGCGTGTCGCTTTAGGCACGTTAAGCCTCGATGATGTGATCGTCATTTATCATGTCTTGGGTGATCTTGATACAGTATCTTAATTATGCTTCGCCAGCGATTAACTCGTTTTAAGGTTTATTGCCGACGATGGTCTAATTATTATACTTAGCTAAATCCTTCAATGCATTTACCATCCCCAAAAGCGATCGACAGCTTGATTTTCTTTGTGTTAAGTCTCAATTCACAGTTTGAGTTGCTATCGACCTTAGTCCTGTTTTGAGATCTAACTCAAAGCCTGTTTTCGATCGTAATTAAGGATAGCGCCGGGGTTTCAGCCGGTCTTATCTAATACATGCGATTACTTTATGTTTTTATATGTATTTGCCACTTATATGGGCGGATCAACAAATATAAGTGTATTTATCATAGATTACTCTTAAGGGTTTGTCTGTGATCAGTATATTTATATTGGCCGATTAGTTCATACAGGTTTGCACTAGAGTACTAGCTAGTGTAGTTATCTCTTTTATCCCTCATCGCCCGATGCCATTAATTGACATTAACATGTTGATAAAGGCCGATGAGATTAGATCTATACTTTAATCTTATTGTATTATAACCTCAAGTAGGCTGATATAGCTTTGCCTTATCGGCTAAGCCTTCACGATGTGACATCGGCCTATCGGCCGATCGGCCATCGTTTACTAACATGGTTTACTTGTTTATCTTGTTGATTGCAGATCAAATCAACTGGCACACCCTACACGCACCTAGGCAAGCCATTGGACCTACACTGGAGCTAAGCAGATCTCCCAGGCCGCCGTGGAAACGTGGAACCTGCTTTTGACACGTGAGCGGGTCGAAATTCTGTGCCAACACTATCCAAATAGTTAGACAACTCTTCGACAACTCTGGCGTCAACACTTGGTGCTGACGAACTACCACCACCACCATGGGTGGAAGATGAGCCACCCCAGATTCTGCTCCACTATAATTTTTTCTTACCTACTGCAGGGCAGGTGAGGGTCTTTGCAAACGAACTCCCTGAAACTTTAATTCATACTTTAGGAACACCTCATATAATTTAGTCCTAACATCAGAATAATAGTTAGAATAATCAACATTTATAGTTTCTCGAATAAGTGACAGAAGATTAATGAATCCTCGTAATTTCCCTCTAGGATCAAGAATAAATGCAAAAGCATACAACATGGGGAGGTTTTTCCAATATTTAAGATATTTTTGTTTCATACTAATGACTACCAATCCTAAAAGTTCATCATTTTCATAATCTTTCAACAAAGTGGCAATTTCAAGAATATTATGCAAAATTAAATTAGCTGTCGGATGATATACTTGAGATAAAAAAAGAGTGCAGTCATGAAATGTTTCGAGAAATTGAAAGAACCTTTCAACAACATACCAAGTATTATCTGTCAGTAGCGGTTGTCCATCACTTGTCACAACATTACATGTTTGAAGAAAAACAATAAGTAAATCCTTGTATGGTAATACATTCTTTAACATTAGATAGGTGGCATTCCACCAATGTTCCGCATCGGTTATAAACTTACGTGCACGCTTATCCGATGCCACAAAATACCTTTTCCATTGTGCAATCCGTGGGTTAGAACCAGTTAAACACGTGATTGCTTGACGAACAACGTCAATGTATACATTTACTCCCTTAAACCCAGTTTTAACAATTAGATTAATAATATAGCATGCACAACGTTGATGCAGAAGAAATGATTCAACATAAACACAAAATAATGGTTGTAGAATTTCCATGGCCTTAGAATTTGTAGATGCATTATCCAATGTTACTGTAAAGATTTTATCTGCAAGGGAATACTCATTAACAACCTCTCGAATTCTCTCTGCAATATTTTCCCCTGTATGTGCAACATCAATTAACCTTAGCCCAAGAACTTTTTTTTGCAGTTGCCAGTCATCACTAACAAAATGTACAACTACACTAAGGTAATCCTCTTTAGCCCTACCACTCCAGATATCTGAGGTCATACTAACAGGAAAGGTGCATGTACTAAATAATTCCTTCAGTGATCCACAACCTTTATCATAGACTTTTTTCAAATCACGGGTTGTGGTTTGTCTACTAACAACTTGAAACCTAGGATTATTAGCAGTTTTAATATAATTTTCAACTGTAGCACTCTCACCAAAGTTTAAGGGTAAATCTTGTCTAGCAATTAAATGGGTAAGAGATTCTTGAGCTACCATAGGATCGTATTCTCATGTACGTACCGAACCATCAGGATTTAGTAGTTGTTGCTATTGGCGCAGTTGGATCCCTTGCTTCATTGCACAAGCCTCAGCATGCCGCCTTAAGTATCCTATTCCACCAAATTATTTTGCGGATAAATTATGTTTGCATATTCTACATTTCACGTATGTTACCTACCTTCCGTCAGGGCCTATTACGGCCACCTCATCAAAATGTTGCCAAACCTTTGAAGTTCGTGATCTCTTGGAGCCAGTGTTCGTCGATGCACTCCCGCTCATAGTTCCTAATCCTTCTGAAGCCACCGGTACCTCGTCCAAAACCAGCGGTGTTGGCACCGATCCATTCCTCTCTTCGATAGCCACAGCCGTCGACGGCGGTTGGTGCCGCGAGTGTTAGTTGCGATCCCCGGGGAAATCGGGGAAACCGTTTCCCACTCCGTCCACGCACCGTGATCAGGGACGCCAGCCGATCAATTGGTTGTGGGCCTCTCTCACGCAGCGCACATAAAAAGAGGGGAAGCTGCCGGCGCACACGGACCAACGTTCATCACCGTGCACACGCGCTTCCCACAAAACCCTAGAACCTTCCAATCCGGGAAAGGCGTTGAAGTGGGGGAAATCGCTCACCGGCCGCCGCCATCCACACCGTAGCCATGGCCGCATCGAGCTCCAAGTCCGGCGAAGGTATGGGGCTCTATCCCTCTGTCTCTCTCCCGTTTCTTCTATGAACTAGAGATCAACCCTTAGATTGGCTCCTAGCGTTCCTAGAAATTCTAATAATGGTATCAGAGCTTGACCTAGGAGTAGATCTAGGCGGGCGAGGAAGAAGAAAGAAGAAGGGGACCTCGGATACCCGAAGAAAAGCTCAAGCCAAAGAATTGAAAAAAAAGGGGTAAAACCCTTACCTCTCCCACCGCCGGTCGTCGATGACACCGCCGGGAAGCCCACCGCCGCCACCGGCCTTCGTCGACGCGTGCGGGTAGCCAGTCCACCGGCGCCGACCGTCGTCGATGTCGCGGGAAGAATAGGGCGCCGCAGCACAGCCACTCGGCGGCGGCACACTCACCCTTGGGTGGATGCGTGCACCGGCGAGGAGGGGTGCGACGGCGCCACCGCGCTTCGCCGTGCCGCCGCGCCACAGCTCCGGCGAGGGAGGAAGAGGAGCTAGGGTTTCGGCCAGCGCCTGGGAGGGACAGGGATTTTGATTCCCCGATCTCGGCGCTCGGCCGTCCGATCGAAACCCTAACGATCGGACGGCCGGTGATGGCCGGGTCGAAACCGGCCCAAGAGGGGGCGCACGCGGGGCTGCTTTCCTGGCCTAGGCCCAGGTTGCGGCCTGTGGTGCGCGGGAGCGCCCGCGTGTGTGCAAAAAGATCGTGGGCCAACTGGCAAGGCCGAAAGAGAAAGTCTATTTTAGGTCCCTTGCGGCCAAAAGAAAAGAAAAGAAGTTTATTTTTCATCCCCGTTTTCAGAAGCTGTTACTATTTAAGTTTATTGATTGTTTTTATTTCTAAGCAATTTTAACCAACGTGACAATTGTTTAGAGAGTAGATAAATTGTAAAATTGCTTTTGAACATGTATGTATTTTATTTTTCTGCTGCTATGATGATGTTTATGCATTAGTTCTATTTCTGCCCAACGGTGATGTAGAATTAATGTGGTAGTTTTTATGTTTTAATTTTGACCAACGTTAAATTAAAACATACAAGAGTTTTAATGTCTCTCAATTTCTTTAATTTGCTTTCAGGAACCACTAACCCACTTGTGTATATCTCGGCCATTGAGCCCCTTAACGGGAATAATTATGGCTCATGGTGAGAGAAGATTGAGATAGCACTTGCGCTATCGGACATAGATTTAGCTCTCACCGAGCCCTGCCCCACTGAGCTTGTTGCGCCAGTGAGGGGGGAAGGTGAGAGCGAAGATGCTTTTAAGCAGAGAATGTTGGACTATGCTCCAATAGTACAGAAGTACGACACTGATCGTGCGAAGTAGGAATCTTCCAACCGCAAGTGCTTGATGGTGATCAAGAGCTCAATAGTGGAGGCAATAAGGGGAGCAATCCCAGTATACACCACCGCCACAGAGTATCTTCAGAGGGTGGAGAATCAGTTTGCTGGTTCTTCAAAAGCCTATGCGAACTCCCTAATCAAGAGCTTAGTTACTATGAAGTATAATGGCGGAGGGGTTAGAGAGCATATTTTGAAGATGAGTGGCATCGCTTCAAAGCTCAAGAAGATGGACTTGGTTCTCCTTGACGAGTTCCTAGTTCACCTCATTTTTGCCTCCCTACCTTCAGATTTCGACGCATTTGTTATGAACTATAACTCACTACCCAAAAGCTGGAACATTGAGAAGTTGATTGCCATGTGTGTGCAAGAAGAGGACAGACCCAAGACTCATGGTGATTCCGCAAACTATGTGAAGAACAAGAGGAGGAACAACCACGGTCAGAATGTCGCCTCTCCCAAGGCACAAGGAAAGGCACAACAAAGTGATCCTCATCCACGGCCAAGTGTAGAAGTGGATAGGGACACTTGTAGGTGGTGCAAGCAGAAGGGGCACTTTTAGAAGGATTGCCCTGAATTCCTGAAGCATCTAATAAAGAAAGGTGAGGACATCATGACATTTATAGATGAATCCCTGCATGTAAGTTATACAAAATCAACTTGGTGGGTTGATTCAAGTGTGACTATTCATGTTGCAAATTTATTACAGGGATTTCGTACGAGGAGGATGCTAGCAAGAGGAGAAAGATGCATTAGAGTAACAAATGGTGTTGAAGCAGAAGTTGAAGCTATTGGAGATTATCCATTAGAGTTGAATAATGGTTTCACACTTTATTTACAGAACGTGCTCTATGTACCCTCCTTAAGTAGAAATTTAGTTTTCGTTTCATGTTTGGCGGATGATGGATATATTGTTATTTCGATCCAGACTTATGTTCAATTATATTCAAGAATAAGTGTGTGGGTCTTGCCATCCGACAAGGCCAACTTTACATGTTGTCAAAACATGAGAATGTGAATGTTGTATGCAATGAAAAGAATGTTGCGTGCAATAGTGTGTCTTCCTTGTCTACGAGTGTAAGAAGTAAGCGCAAACGATGCAATAAGGAAACCTCGGCGAAATTGTGGCACTGTCATTTAGGCCACATTTTGAATGGGAGAATTGAACGATTGATTAAAGAAGAAGTTTTGCATCCGTTAGACTTTGCGAATACAGAATATTGCATCGATTGCATTAAAGGAAAGTATGTTAAACAAATAAAGAAAGGAGCCATACGAAGTTTAGGAAGATTGGAAATCATACACACAGACACCTGTGGTCCTTTTCCAATTAAGATTGTGGATGGTTATGATTCTTTTATAACATTCACAGATAACTATTCACGCTATGGCTACATTTATCCAATTAAAGAACGATCAGAAGCATTGGATAAATTCAAGACATTTAAGGCTAAGGTAGAAAATCAGCATGATCTAAAGATCAAAGTAGTAAGGTTCGACCGTGGAGGAGAATACTACGGTCCACATACCCCTTATGGCCAAATACCTGGACCTTTTGCAAGGTTTCTACAGGAAAATGGCATAGTACCCCAGTACTCTACATCGGGCGAGCCTCAGCAGAACGGAGTAGCTGAAAGACGCAACCGCACTTTAATGGACATGGTGCAAAGTATGCTAAGTCATTCCACCTTATCGATAAGTCTATGGATGGAGGCATTAAAAACTGCTGCCCATATTCTTAATCGAGTATCAAGTAAGTCGGTGCCCAAAACACCGTATGAGCTATGGACAGGAAGGAAACCCACGCTAAATTATGTACGGGTGTGGGGCTGTCCAGCTGAGGCAAAGTTATTTAACCCAAATATTGGGAAGCTAGATCCCAAGACAGTCAGTTGCCATTTCATTGGCTACCCTGAGAAATCAAAAGGTTTTCGTTTCTACTATCCTAACAGACACACTAAGTTCATAGAAACGAGACACGCAATGTTTCTGGAGGATAAAATAGTCAGGGGGAGCATGGTACCCTGAGAAATTACTCTTGAAGAGAAGCGGGTACATGTACCTACTCCGATGATTCAGGAATCTTTTTTCTCTATACCTATTGCTGTTACACCGTCAGCATAGAACGCTGCGGTGATAACACCTAATGTTAGTTCTCCTGTGACAACAACGAATGAGCAGGAGGAACCTGAGATTCAGGATCCTACAGAACAAGTTGTCACACAAGAGGAAGAGCAACATCAGCCCTAAGTAGAAGACGTACCACAACTCAAAAGATCTCAAAGAGAAAGAAGGACAGCTATTCCTAGTGACTATCAAGTCTATGCTAGTGAAGAAGTTAAAACAGAGGGAGATCCCACCTCGTTTGAAGAAGCCATGAGAAGTACTCATTCATCGAAGTGGCTTGAAGCCATGGAAGATGAAATGAGATCAATGAGTACCAACAGAGTTTGGGACTTAGAAGAAATTCCTAAAGGAGCCAAGACAGTAGGCTGCAAATGGGTCTACAAAACAAAACGTGACTCCAAAGGAAATGTAGAAAGGTATAAAGCACGACTTGTGGCAAAAGGGTTTACTCAAAGAGAAGGAATTGATTATAATGAGACCTTTTCTCCGGTGTCATGTAAAGATTCCTTCAAGATCGTAATGGCACTTGTGGCACATTATGATCTAGAGCTACATCAAGTGGATGTAAAGACGACAATCCTTAACGGGGATTTATATGAGAACATCTATATGGCACAACCCAGGGGTTTTGTTGTGAAAGGAAAAGAATAAATGGGATGTCATCTGAAAAAATCCATTTATGGATTAAAACAAGCCTCTAGACAGTGGTACTTAAAGTTTGATGAAGTAATAAGAAGGTTTGGGTTTAATGAAAATGAAGAGGACAATTGCGTTTACGCAAAGTTCAGAAATGGAAGATTTATCTTCCTTATCCTATATGTAGATGACATCTTGCTTGCTAGTAGTGATGTTGATCTACTATTGGAGACGAAAAAGTTTTTGTCCTCGAATTTTGATATGAAAGATCTTGGTGAAGCCTTATTTGTTCTAGGAATAGAGATTCACCGAGATAGAAGAAGAGGGGTTTTAGGATTATCGCAAAAGGCATATCTGGAAAAGATTCTAAAGAAATACAGTATGCATGCGAGTAAGCCTACACCTGCTCCCATAGTCAAGGGCGACAATTTTGGGAAATTTCAATGCCCCAGGAACCAGTATGAGATCGATCAAATGAAAGCGGTTCCATATGCTTCAGCTGTCGGA
>BDMV01000012.1:36587262-36744795 GCA_008326285.1 Oryza officinalis | reverse complement strand
TGTATGAGTTCACCGTGATGTCTTTTGGACTCACCAATGCTCCGGCATTCTTCATGAACCTGATGAATAAAGTTTTCATGGACTACTTGGATAAGTTCGTTGTGGTCTTCATCGACGACATTCTGATTTACTCCAGGAATGAACAAGATCATGCAAATCATCTACGGAAAGTAATGGAAAGGTTGCGTGAACACTAACTCTTTGCCAAGTACTCGAAGTGTGAGTTTTGGCTGGATAAAGTAGCCTTCCTTGGCCATGTCATCTCCACCAAAGGTGTTGAAGTAGACCCCAGTAAGGTTGAGACCGTCCTCGCCTGGAACGCACCCAAGACGGTGTCTGAGATCCGTAGTTTCCTCGGTTTAGCAGGTTACTACCGGAGGTTCATCGAAGGATTTTCCAAACTGGCCCGACCAATGACGGAACTCCTAAAGAAGGAAAAGAAGTTTGAATGGTCGGAAGCATGTGAACGCAGTTTTCAGGAACTCAAGAAAAGATTGACGACTGCTCCCGTCCTCACCCTGCCTGACGTCCGAAAGGATTTCGAGATCTTCTGTGATGCATCGAGACAAGGTCTAGGATGTGTCTTAATGCAAGATCGAAAGGTGGTGGCCTAAGCTTCAAGACAACTCAGGCCCCATGAGGTCAACTACCCTACGCATGACCTGGAATTGGTAGCTGTGGTTCATGCCCTGAAAATTTGGCGTCACTACCTGATTGGAAACAGATGTGAGATTTACACTGATCACAAAAGCCTCAAGTACATCTTTACCCAGAGTGAATTGAACATGAGAAAGAGAAGATGGTTGGAATTAATCAAGGATTATAATCTCGGTATACACTACCACCCTGGAAAAGCAAATGTGGTCGCCGACGCGTTAAGTCGCAAGACCTACTCTGCTACCGCCCTAGTTTGGTCAACACAGGATGACCTGTGTCGAGAAATCGAGAAGTTGAAATTGACCGTGGTCCCTACCGGAGACCTTGCCAGTCTTACAGTGCAACCTACCCTAGAAACTCAAATTCGAGAAGCACAACAAGAAGTCGAGGGTATGAAAGAAATGAAGGATAAGATCCGTAAGAAAAGACTCAAAGGCTTCACCATCGACGACCAGGATACTGTCTGGTTCGGATCCCGCATCTGCGTGCCAGCCAAAAAGGAATTAAAGGACCTCATCCTGAGAGAAGCTCATGAGTCAGCGTACTCCATCCATCCCGGGAGTACCAAGATGTACCAAGACATCAAGGAATACTTTTGGTGGGCTGGAATGAAGCGAGATGTTGCAGAGTATGTAGCCTTATGTGATATCTGCCAAAGAGTAAAGGCCGAACATCAGAAACCCGCCGGTTTGTTACAACCCCTCCGAATTCCCGAGTGGAAATGGGAAGAGATCGGTATGGATTTCATTACCGGTTTACCAAGGACCCCTAGTGGGTATGACTCCATCTGGGTAATCGTGGACCGCCTAACAAAGGCAGCTCATTTTGTACCAGTGAAAACCACCTACGATGGGAAAAAGCTGGCAGACCTGTACATGACCCACGTGGTTTGCCGATACGGTTGCCCAAAGAAGATTGTGTCGGATCGAGGCACTCNCTCGCCCGCGCCCGCGCCGTCGGCCTCCGGCTTGCCGCCCCGCCGCGGTAAACCTTCTCTCCTCTCCCCCTCCCTTTTTCCCCTCGTGTTTAGGCCGCTAGGTAGGCCGTAGAGCCCCCTCCCGGGCACCGCCGTGGCCGTCGCCCTCTTCTCCGCCCTCTCCCCGCGCCACTGCTACCGCCGTCGCACCGCGTCGTCGCCAGCCGCCGTCGTTCCCCCGCGGTCCGATCCGAGCCGACGGATCGAATCCCCTCGCTCCCCTCTTGCTCCGGCGCCACTCCCCGTCGCCGGCCTCGCATCGCGCCGCTCGGAACACCCCCTCCGCCGTCGCCGCCGTCGCCCGGCGCCCTCTCCCCTTCTTTTGCCCGGCCGGCCTACGTGGCCGCCACGTAGGCGCCACGCAAGCGCCAGCCGGCGCGCTCCGTCTTGTCCCCTCCGTGCGCTCGGTCTGCGTAGGCCGCGCCGCTGCCAGGCGGGCCCCGCCCTAGCACCCGCGTGGTGGTCGCGGTCCACCGGATCGGCCACCCGCGTAGGCCGCGGCCTGCACCGGCCCATCGGCCCCCCTCCTCTCACTCGGCCCAGTCGGCCCCCGTGCCCGCGTCGGCCACCCGGCCTCGCTCCGCATCGGCCACTCGGCCTCCTCCCCCTTGGGCCATCGGCCCGAGTCCTTCGGTCCGGCTCGTCGGCCCCATTGACCGGACCAGGCCGCGCGCCGCTCGGACCAGGCCGCGCGCCGCTCAGACCAGGCCGTGTCACTCGGCTTGGGCCGCGCCCTTGAGCGCCGGCCCGCTCGCGCCATCGGCCGATTAGGCCCATCGGCCTTTTTCTCTCCCGCGCCGATCGGCCTAGGGCCGATCCCTTCGGGCCGCCGGCCCAATTATTTCGGTCGCGCCCGTTCTAATCTTTTGGGCTGCCCTTAGCCGCCCAAAATAAAGTCCAATTTCAGTCCCTCCTCCTTTTCTTTTTCCAGGGAATTAATAATTCATTTTCCTTATTCCAGAAAATCCTTTAATCTTCGAAAATTCATATCTTTTCAACCGTTCGTTAGATTAACTCCGTTCCACTTCCAAAATTCCTCAAAAATCGAGATCTATCCAATGGCACGCTTAGTGGTCTTTAATAGGGCTTCTTTTTATCACTTTGTTGAGTCGTCTCGTTTCGCGTGTAGTCTCGGAGCCCGAAGACCCGCAGTGCGCGGATTTCGAGGAAGAAGCTCAAGATCTCGAGCAAGGCAAGTCACCTTTGAGCAATTGAACCTATACTTTAAATTAAGTATTTTAATTTCGCAAACTATGCATGTTTAGGTTACACTTGGCACTCGGCCTCGGTTTGCAATACAACCGGCAGGCCCTACCCATTTGCTGCATTCACCTTCCTTGATATTTGAATACCCTAACACCCTTGTCACCCCTCAGGTGATGCCTCGGTATCCGTACCTCGCGTACGAATATCGAGACTCCCCTCAAACCTAAAAATTGACCACCTGGGTAAAACTTGAGTTTACAAAATGCTTGGAAAACCCGACACTTGGGTCGGTGTCTTGAAATTAAAGTGAGTTTCTAAAACTCGCGGTACGGGAGACGTACTGGAGGTACGGTCTGCCCGTTCTCGCTCTAAGGACCGATTCCTTGGGAATTACATCCAAGCATATGTCAAGTACGACCACATGGGTGATATGGGACGCCCCTGGCTGAGTAATTAGCTAGGCCAGGGAAATCTTGATGCCAAGGGACAAGTGGATTCGCCGGGGTGGTGTCGGGGAGGACCCCTGGGCTTCCTGGCACAGTATGGTCTGGGACCTAACCTGGTGTTGGTCCGTGGGACCCCTCCCGTTGGCATAGGATGACCCTGAGTCGGCTTTCGAAATGCCTTGTCGTGAAAGCCTCAAGGTCGCCAGACGTGACCGAGGGTCGCGGGCTGGGTGATTCGGGGTTAGTAACGTCGTGTGGGTAAAGTGTACCCCCTCTGCAGAGGTTAACAACTGTTCGAACAGCCGTGCCCACGGTCATGGGCGGATGTGAGGTGATTCCTTAGCGTAGTTTTATTGAACACCTTGTGAACTGCTGTTGGTGTGAGGTTTCCCCTTCTGTGCTTGGTTTAAGGCTGTTGAAACAGCCGGAGTCGGTGACGATTGGCAGGGAGCCTCTCGTACCGATGTGTTGACTTGTGGCTGTTGAAGCAGCCGGAGTCGGTGACGATTGGCAGGGAGCCTCTCGTACCGGCGTGTATGAGTTGTGGCTGTTGGAGCAGCCGGAGTCGGTGAACGATTGGCAGGGAGCCTCTCGTGCCGACAAGAATCAATCGATACAATTTCACTGCTCCGGCCGGATGAGACGCACTTTCTCGTCCGTGCCGTCGAGAAGCACTCACTTAGTTGCTTCTGAAAGTCTTGAACTAAAACTCAATTGTGAAAAATAACTGGCTTTCCCTTGAAGCTTGCATTAAACACTTAATTCCCCTGACTTGCTGAGTACTCCTGTACTCACCCTTGCTCTATATAATTAAACCCCCCCCAGTTCTCGAAGATGAAGAGGTGGACCCTGCTGATGAAGAGTTCTTCCAGGAGCAAGCAGACTTCGAGCAGTAGTAGGGTTTCGGCCTTTCCCCAAGGCTTTGCTTGTGGCTTAGGGCTAGTCTCCGCTTTCCGTTTCCGCCTTTTTGTAATGCCGTTGTGAACTCGGGTTCTGTCCGCAGTTCCAACCTTGGTTGTAATCCTACTCTTAATAAAGAGACCGCTGTTGTTGTGATATTCTGTCTTCCTGTTGTACCAGCGCTTTTTCCTGGGACTGGTACAGGCATACAGGTCAATCTGGACCGCCCTACCCTGGTCTCCGCCCGGGGCCAGTTTGGGGCGTGACACTCTAGAACCCATCTTCCGGCGTACGGTCGTAGTCTGTCAAACACTCGGGCTTTGATACCTTGAAGAACCATACCATTAGCTCGTTCAACTTGTCCGTTGCTCTTAGGGTGCGCCACCGATGCATAGCAAATCTTAATACCGAAGTCTTCGCAGAACTCCTTAAAAACGCCTCCAGTGAATTGAGTCCCATTGTCAGTTATAATTCTGTTCGGGACACCAAACCGATGCACGATGTTTAGAATAAAGTCCTGCGCCTTGTCCGCAGTTATCGTAGCAACCGGCTTAGCCTCGATCCACTTGGAAAACTTATCAACCGCGACGAACAGATGCGTGAATCCACCTGGCGCCTTCTTGAACGGACCCACCATGGCCAAGCCCCACACGGCGAAAGGCCATGATAAGGGAATTGTTTGGAGATCTTGAGCTGGAACGTGGCTCTGCCGGGCGAAGAATTGACAACCTTCACACGTGTGAACTACCTTATCTGCATCGGTGACCGCCGTGAGCCAGAAGAATCCTTGTCTGTAAGCCTTGCCCACCAGAGTGCGCGCCGCGGCATGACTGCCGCAGATGCCCGAGTGAATATCTTGCAATAGTTGTCGTCCTTCCTCTGGCGTGACGCATCTCATCAAAATTCCAGAGGGGCTTCTCCTGTATAGCTCTGAGTCGACCATGACATAGCCTTGACTGCGACGTCGGACTCGTTCCGCATCATCCCGGTCACCCGGCAGCTCTTGCTGAGTTGTCCTCCAATCAGCGTCGAGCATGGCGACCTGGCTGGTAACTCCTTCATCGGAGGTTAGTACTTTGGCAACAGTCGGCTCATAGAGATGTTCCACAAAAACGTCAGTCGGGGCTGCCTCGCGCTTGGACCCAAACTGTGCCAACTGATCTGCCGCTTCGTTATTATGTCTCAAGACATGGGATAACTCCAATCCGTCAAACTTGTCCTCAAGCTTGCGAATTTCCTGTCGGTAGGCCTCCATGGTCTCGTTCAAACAGGACCAGTCCTTTATCACCTGGTTAACCACCAACTGGGAATCTCCTCGCACAATCATCTGTCGTATCCCGAGTGAAACAGCAAGTCGTAGGCCGTGAAGGAGGGCTTCATACTCGGCGACGTTGTGTGAGGCGGGAAAGTGGATGTGAAGGACATACCGTAGCCTCTCCCCAGTCGGGGAAATCAGCACAACTCCCGCTCCCAAGCCGGTGACTCTTTTGGATCCATCAAAGTGCATGGTCCAGTACTACAAATCTTCTCTAGGTACATCTTTTTGTTATTCGGTCCACTCGGCTACGAAATCCGCCAGGACTTGAGACTTTATAGACGTCCTCGCCTTGAAAGCTATGTCCAGCGACATCAACTCCAGTGCCCACTTCGCGATGCGTCCAGTAACCTCCCGGTTGTGGATGACATCGCCGAGTGGAAAGGACGTGACGACGGTGACCGAGTGACCCTGAAAATAATGGGCTAGCTTCCTAGCAGTGATTAAAACTCCATATAACAATTTTTGTACCTGAGGATAGCGGGTTTTGGCTCCTGCCAGCACCTCGCTGATGAAGTAGATTGGCTGTTGAACCTTTTGGGTACGGCCTTCTTCCTCACGCTCGACGACCAATACCGTGCTGACCACCTGGTGAGTTGCGGAGACGTAGAGCAAGAGGGGTTCTTGAGGGTGCGGTGATGCCAATACGGGTGGCGTCGTGAGGAACTCCTTGAAGTCTTCAAAAGCTTTCTGGGCCTCGGTGGTCCATTGAAAATCATCGGTCTTCTTCAGTAACCTGAAAAAAGGCATACCTCGTTCGCCGAGTCTGGAGACAAAACGGCTCAATGCCGCCATACAACCGGTGAGCTTCTGGACGTCTTTCTGGGTACTCGGGGGCTTCATGCTCCGGATAGCGTTGATCTTCTCTGGATTTGCCTCAATGTCGCGATGTGATATCATGAAACCGAGCAGCTTTCCTGATGGCACACCGAAGGTACACTTCTCCGGGTTCAACTTCATTCTGAAGGCCCGAATGTTTGCGAAGGTTTCTTCTAAGTCGGTGATCAGGTCTTCCTTCTGCTTGGTCTTGATGACGACATCGTCGACGTAGGCTTCCACGTTTCTCCCGATCTGGGTCTGAAGGCACCTCTGGATCATGCGCTGATAAGTGGCCCCGGCATTCTTCAGGCCAAAGGGCATCGTTATGTAGCAATAGGCTCCAAACGGGGTGATGAAAGATGTCTTCAGGCAGTCGAATTCCTTCAAGCTGATCTGGTGATAACCCGAGTAACAATCCAAAAAGCTCAGAAGCTCGCAGCCGGCTGTTGAGTCAACGACTTGGTCTATTTGAGGTAGTCCGAAGGGATCTTTGGGGCAAGCTTTGTTGAGATCGGTGTAGTCCACGCACATGCGCCATTGCCCTGTCTTCTTCCGGACAAGAACTGGGTTGGCTAGCCAGTCGGGATGGTAAACCTCTTTGATGAACCCGGCAGCCAAGAGCTTGGCGAGTTCCTCCTTGATGGCATCTTTTCGGTCTTGAGCGAAACGGCGCAATCGTTGTTTTATAGGTTTAGCGTCATCTTTGACGTTTAAAGAGTGCTCGATCACCTCCCTAGGAATACCCGGCATGTCAGACAGTTTCCAAGCAAAAATATCTTTATTATTCTGAAGGAAGGTGACGAGCGCGCTTTCCTATTTAGGATCTAGCTCTGCACCTATTACAGCAGTTTTAGAGGGATCAGATGGATCAAGGGGTATTTTCTTAGCCTTGGCGTCGCCGTCTCCCGACTTGGCTATCTTCTTGGCGAGGACTTCTCCTTCTCCAGATGTCGATGCAGCCAGTTGGACCTCTAATTGGCCACGTAGTCTCTTGTGAGACTGGGCCATGTCGCAGCTTTCTTTATCGCAAGTGAAGGCTTGTTTGACGTCATTGCGCAGGGTGATGACTCCATTGGGCCCGGGCATCTTCATGATGAGGTAGGTATAATGTGGTACCGCCATGAACTTAGCGAGCGCCGGTCTTCCGATGATCGCGTGGTAGGCCGCTTCGAAGTCGGCAACCTCAAAAGTGATGTTCTTCGTCCGGAAGTTCTCCCGAACCCCGAAGGTGACTGGAAGAGTAATGCGCCCGAGTGGCGTGGATGACAGCCCCGGGATGACTCCATGAAAGGGAGCTGAACTCGGCTTCAACTCGGATCTTGGAATCTGCATCTCGTCCAGCGTCTTGGCAAATAGGATGTTGAGAGCACTACCGCCATCGATGAGGACGCGCTTGAGTTTGATGTTGCGAACCACCGGGTCTAGTACCAGGGGATACCGCCCCGGGTGAACAACTCGGTCAGGGTGATCCGAGCGGTTAAACGTGATAGCCACCTCCGACCATCGTAGATAATGCGGGACTTCAGGTTGCGCGGCGTTTACTTCGTGATCAGTCAGCTTTTGCTTCCTCTTGGACTCGTACGCTTGCGGTCCCCCGAAGATGTGGTTTAGCTCGCCCACGGGGTCTTGGAAGGGCTCTGTGTTGCTAACCGGGTCGTTCCTCTTGGTGCCCGATGGGCCGGCTTCGTCAGCCGGCTTTTGTCATAGTTGTGCCGCGTATCGCTCAGCGAACTGTTTGTAGATGAAGCAATCCTTTGCCGCATGCTTGTGGTTTGGATGGTGCGTGCACTGAGCGTTCATGATTTTGTCGTAGGCGGCGACTCAGGGACGCTGTTGCTGGTAGTTTGATGTCGTGGCGACCAGATCCTCGGGCTTGCGCTTGCGATCCTTTTGGCCCCCGTTGTTGTTGCTGTTGTCCTTCTTAGGACGCCAGCTGCTTCCGGATGGCTTGTCGTCCCTCTTGTCGTGCTGGTCTTGTCGCGAGGCCTTGATTGCGTCATCAGATTTGGCGTAGGAGTTTGCCGTCTCGAACATTTGCTTGACCGTCTTCGGTGGCTTGCGCCCAAACTTGCCGATAAGCAACTCGTCACGAACGCCCTTCTGGAATGCAGCAATAATGACGTCATCGGTGATGTTGGGAATCTTGTTCCGTTTCTCCGAAAAGCGTCGAATGTAGTCCTTCAGCGATTCGTCCGGCTTCTGAATGACGTTGTAGAGGTCAAAGTGGGTCCCAGGTCTTTCGAAAGTGCCCTGGAAGTTGGCGATGAAGTGGTCCTGAAGCTCACTCCACGAGTCGATCGAGCCTCTTAGCAAACTCGTGAGCCAGTTCCTGGCTGAGTCGGCGAGAGCGACGGGCAGGTAGTTGGCCATAGCCTTGCTGTCTCCTCCTGCTGCGCGGATGGTGAGGGTGTACACAGTTAGCCAGGACTCGGGGTCGGTCTTGCCGTCGTACTTATCAATCCCGGTAGGTTTAAAACCACTCGGCCATTCCACTTGACGCAGGTTCCTGGTGAAAGCGGGCACTCCATCATCGTAGTCATCGGGTGATTTCCTTCTGTCTTCAGAAGAGCGCCGTTCACGTTCCCGGTAGCGTCGGTCGAGTACCTCCCGCAGATCACTCGGCGGGGGCCTTCGCGGGCTGCTTTGGTGGTTGGAGTTGTTGTAGCGACGATTCCGGTCGTGGACAGGTTGTCGGCTGTGTTCTCTCTCGTGAGAGTCAGCCGTATGAACTCGTGGCCTCCATACTGCCTCGTGGCGAGGGTCTTTAGATCTGACTGGTGTCTTGCTTTGCTCGGGTCTCTTGTAGTCCTTGGACCGCAGCGGCGGCAGTCGGCTTCTGTCGGGTGTTTCAGCAACGGACTCGGTCGGCCTTCGTGCGGAGCTGGAAGGATGGCCGTTGGCCGTAGCCGCGACGATGGCTTTGATCTTGTCCAGGAGCGGCGTCACCGCAGCCGGCGCCGCTTCGATGACGGTGTTGATGAGGGTGAGGGCAGCGACGGCGTTCTGTTGAGGCGTTTGGAAGATGTTGGCGTTGTCGACTCGTGTCTGCAGTATGGCCTCGCGGGCTAAGCGCCCAGTCGCCCTCAGGTCTCGTCTCTTTTTGTCGGCTTCTTGCTTCTTCCTGAGCTCCTCCTCCTCCTTGCGCTTATTCTCCTCCTCTGCATGCTTGCGCTCTTGCTCCAGCTTGGCTCGTTCCTCCTCCACGCGCTTGCGCTCTTGCTCAAGCTTAGCCCGTTCCTCCTCCGCGATCCTCCGGGCCACGGCCGAGTCGGTCTCAGCTACTTTGGCCATGAGAACGTTGAGAAGGTCCGGATCGTAGTAGTCTTTGTCTGTGTCGTAGCTGTTGATTTCGTCTGTGGAGATGTCGTAGAGGTCGTCGAAGTCGGTGGAGCTCATATGTTCGTCAATGTCCGTGGATGAGTACGACCCAAGTCGTTTGAGTATGACCGCGACCTCTCGTGAGGCCGAGGGATAGTATGAAGGCGATGAAGCAGATTCTTCCGAGTGGATCGAATCCAACTCAGGAGATAGAAGATTATGATAGATTTTAGCGTCGTCCGGTAACCCGAGCGGCGCCAAGGGGTTTTCCCTTCCCGACTGGTTCGAATCCGAGTCGAGGAGGGAGAGCTTACCGAACTTGTTGGTGATGAAGTCGAGTCCGCCGAAGCGAAGTGCCTGCCCAGGGGCGAAGACGAAGTCGGCGAAGCTTGATGGAGATCCCATTGCGCTTGTCGACGAGATGTTGAAGAAGAACTTGACGCGGAGCCCCTAACTGGCGCGCCAACTGTCGAAACTTGGTTTCGGCAATATCAATCTGGGGGTAGTAGTCAAGTGCCAAACACAATGGGTTAGTCGGAACAAAGGTTTAGACAGGTTCAGGCCCTCTCTAACGAGAGGTAATACCCTACTCCTGTTTCGGGGATTCGATCCGCCGAGTGTTTATTGATCTCTTGATCTCTTTCAATAGGGGCTCTCGCAAGTTTTCTGTTTGTCCGTGTATTTTTCGTGTCTGCCCCTCAAGGGACGCCCTACCCTCCTTATATAGTCCCGGAGGGTGGGTTTACAAGGCGGAGACCTATTCTATTCTAAGTCGGACTCCTCAATCTTACCAACTATAGACTATGGGCCGTTACCTTATCTCAATGATAACGTAATACCCAAGTCATAGTCGGTTTACATAATCATGAAGCATAACCTATCCCCTATGGTAAGTCAGATAAGCTAGCCGTGAGGGTATCCGGTACCCATAATCTCCACAATCCTTTGTCTCTTTGAACAATTATCAGGACTCAAAATCAACTTTAATAAAAGTGAGGTTTTTTGTATTGGAGAGGCAAAAGAAAAACATGAAACATACAGTCAAATTTTTACCTGTAACATAGGCATGCTGCCTATGAGATATCTGGGTGTCCCAATTGACCAAAAGAGGATCTTAAAAAGAGAGTGGAAAACAGCTGAAAACAAAATGGAACATAAACTAGGGTGTTGGCAGGGCAGACTCCAATCTATTGGAGGAAGATTGATTCTAATCAACGCAAGCCTAAGTAATGTCCCTCTGTATATGATTTCTTTTTATAAGTTACCTCAAGGAGTTAGAGAGAGGATGGATTACTTTAGGAGAAGGTTCCTGTGGCAAGAAGATCAGGGCATTAGGAAGTATCATCGGATACAATGGCCTATAATTTGCTCACCCAGGGATCAAGGTGGCTTAGGTGTCTTAGATTTGGATGATATGAATAACGCAATGTTAGGTAAGTGGATTTGGAATCTAGAAAATGAAGAACATTGGTGGCAGGACATCCTCAGAGATAAATACGTTTATAATAAACCAATGTCAGCTCTTACTTTTAGACCTAGGAATTCACACTTCTGGCATGGGCTTATGGAGGTGAAAGAAGATTTCTATAAATTTTTCACAAAATAAGTGGGCAATGGGAGAAATACCCTCTTCTGGGAGGACAACTGGTTGGGAGGTAGACCTTTGAATGAACATTTTCCAAACCTGTACAATATAGCTTTGACAAAAAAAAGTAACCATAGCAACCTTGAAACAAAAAGGTTCATAAAATTCAGAAGATCCTTGCATGGAGACAAATCAGGGACTGGACCAAAATAAAGATCAATTGGGACAGTCTGAAATTGCAAGATGATTGCAATGACAAACTTTGGTGGAATCTGACAAAGGATGGAAGGTTTACTTTGGAATCTTTTTACAAAGTTCTCAAAATGCAGCAAGTGAATTTGCCATACAAAAAAATTTGGAAATTAAAAATTCCTCTAAAGATCAAAGTTTTCATATGGTTGTTTTGTAAAAACAAGATTCTTACAAAAGATAACTTATACAAAAGAGTCTGGAGAAAAGGGGACAAAAAATGTCAGTTTTGTGACAAAGAAGAAGATGTCCAACATCTATTTTTTGATTGCCCCATGGCTAGGCTTATGTGGAATATAGTAAGCTGTGCTCTTAATTTGAAACCGCCTCTAAACATACAAAGTCTGTTTGGAGAATGGCTAAACAATTTTGATAAACACATGAAACACATTGTGGCGGTAGGACTGACTGCAGGTATTTGGGCCATATGAAAGACTAGGAACAAAACCTGTTTTGAGAAAAAAAATTCCCAAATGACCCCACTGACTTAGTTTTTTTGGCTTGCCATTGGTTGAAATCTGGGCGATTCTACAAAAGGTGGAAGCAAGCCAAAGAAGTTTGCAGCTGGGGGCCAGACTTATAAGGCAGGTGGCAAGTGAGATCTACAACTCAAAATTTGGATGGAGGGCTGGCAGTAGAAGAATTGAAGCTTGATAGAGATCACTGGGCTTCTGGAGAAAGTTTCAAGTTCAGTAGTTTTCTTTGATAGTTGATGTATCTAGGTGTCTTTATCTGCTGGTTTTGTTTCTGGTTGCGCCATGAGTAGTTTTGCCGAATCTTCACTTCTGGGCAAAAAGGCCCTGTGTTTTGACCGCAGTTCTCTGTTTTAAGTATTCCTCCCATTTCCTACCTTATTTTCACAGCATTGAAGAAAAGTTTCTTTAACATTCATCAACCCTTTCCAAAATTGAGAGTCCCCGGGTATGAATTTCTTTTGAGCCATAGTTTTTTGATAAAGATATTTTGATCTAAGTAAGTCCTGCTAGATACCCTGCTCATTTTCTAATTTCCACAACCATTTCCCAAGCAGAGTTATATTCATTTTCCCTAGCCCCAGCACCCCCAATCCTCCCTGCTCTTTAGCTAGATATAGCTAGTTTTTTCATATACAAAGATTAATTTCTTTAGATGCTGATCGATCGATCGATTTCTTCACCATGTGTGGCCATATTATAGCTTAAAATGTGCATGCATGCGTGAGTCTGATAAGGAGAAGGGAGCCATGGGTGCCTAAGAAGGAGATCACATGCATTCATGTGGGAAAAAAGGAAGTCAAGGCGGTTTGGAGTTTTAATATCCGAACCCCCTTTGCCTCTGATGGCGTTCACGCCTCCAAGCTCGCCGTTGTCGCTGCAGTTCTGTACTGTGCCGGCCAAAATTTGTTGGAACATGGAGTATCAAAATTTGTTGGCTCATTGTCTTTGCAGGTTAATTTCCGAATCCAATTTCCATGGCAGCCTGCCTTAGCTGAATAATATTAAAATATGTTTCATTGTTCAATCTATTAGCCTTAGTCATTGTCGTGAATTCCAGATGAAGAAGAGAAAGCCGTATTTTCAGAGCGTGCGTGAGAAGAAGAAAGAGGTCAAAGGGGGCTCGGAGTTTCTATCACCGACTCCCCTTGGATCTGGACGGTCTCCAGCTTCATCTTTAGAAATGATGTTTGGCTCACATGCAACCGATTGATGGTACTTCGCTACTCATGTGTGCTTCATTAGCAGAAAAATTTCAGAGATTAAGGAACCAGAGAAAGAAAGGACTATATATTTTACCCACATATATGCAAAGAAGTTTTTTTAGGTGGTAACGAGTCTATTTATCCACCATGTGTGGCCATATTGAGGAATTTTACGGTCCAACAGGAGAGGAGGTACCAAATCCTGTACGTCCATTGAGCCCGATTCGACGGCTCACGAACGTTGGTACTGCGAGGTACCGTAATGCCGTTCGGTGGTACCTCCCCTTCATCCGCATTGTGCTGATTAAGTGGAAGGGAAAATCTGGAATTTCACATCCAAAATTGCTATACATACGACAAGTGTGTACGACCCACGTTCGACTCAACTAGTATATAGACACAGTTGCTGTTTTCTTGAGCCCCATAGAAGAAAACTAAGTGCAAGGATTGATGGACGAGACGTGATTGAATGCTAGTCGTACGCATTGGTCGTATGTATAGCAGGACTGTTTCGCATCATACATCCGTTTGCGCTAAGGGCTGAAGCCCGCTCCTCCCGATCCACCTTCCTGGAGGCGCCTCCTCTGCGTCTATCCTACATGGGCACAAGGCGTGGCTGGCGGCGCTTCCTCCCAAGATCAACGGCGACCTCAGCCTACCTCGCTACCACCTCCCCCAATCTCCTCGAGCTCGTGGGTGGGCTGATAATGACCACGACGAAGAGGCGGCCAAGGCGATGAGCTCAGCCCGGTGTATGCGGCGACTCCCCTGGGCGATGGTGACCTCAGGGGCGGTGGTCTGATGTGGGGATGCCGGCTCGACTACTTCCCGGTCTCCTCCCTCCCTGGTGCTAGTACTGCGAAGGTGGCAACCTCTCGGATGGCGGAGGCGGCGGTCGGTCGACGGCGGCGAGTTCGAGGGAACCTCCTGAATGCCCTCCCCCTCCCTGGTCCCCTCCCGACGGCGCTTTCGCTTCCTCCCTTCTCCCCAGTCTGCTCCCAACCAATTAGGAACGAAGCCGAGGCCAGTAGCAGCTACCAGTCCAGCGCCATCCCACTAAGGTTTGTGAGCTTATCCCAAAATCACAACTGGAGACAGGATTGGATCATGGGGACGCTTCTATATGTCACATTACAAACTTTTAGTGCAATAATTCTTGATGATAAATGTTCAAGGGTTAAGTTTATATAAATTGTAGTTACATATATATGTACCATAGCCACAGAACTTGAAGAGAATTATGGAATTGCATATTTGTAGTTGCATGAATCATATTCACAAATCACAAGATTTCTGTGAATGAAAACTGTTGATGAGATGTAATCTATATTATGTACCATTAATGTACCTTTTGGCTTATTAGCTTCCTTTAGATTTTATAATTCTATAATGCAAGTTCATTCATCTAATTAGAATATTTCTGTCTTACTTTGAAATATTTCTATCGAAGTAATCGACTGCTTCGGTGCTTAGGGGAATGAACAATTATATTCCTGGGATCGAGGAGCGGGGATCTATCGTGGAAACACCGATCGTGCGGCAGGGGCAGGGATCAAAGAATCGCCCAGATGCACGAAAGGATGGGCGCCGGATCCATTGCCGTGGAGCCCAGGCGGTGAGCAGCTAGGATGAAAATGGCAGGGGCGATGGGAGCGAAGAATCATAGGGAGCCCGATTTCACGTAGAGAAGAAAGCTAAACCTACGCTCGGTAGGTATATATATGGCAACGTATGGCACCGAGCGACTTCACTCCTAGCTTTCTTTTTCAATCGTAACCACTTTGATTTAACGGTTGGATCTTGTTTGGTACCTGGTGGTAAACTAATGTAGCAGAAATGCATTCACCGTTAAGCCATATTAGCTTATTAGCAGTTGTTTAACTTGGATTTAACGGTTGGGCTAACATAGCAAAGCTCGGCCATATTAGCTTCACTGTGTGCATGATAAGGAGGAGATGTCAGAAATGCATTCATGTTAGGGGTCGGAGTTTTATTCTCCGAACCTCTTTAAACCCCAAGGCGCCACAACCTCGGCCATGTATGTTGTCTGGCTCCGACTATAGAAAAATATGTTCGTCTCATCTACAACTGTGCAAAGTATGATTGATAATTACACTCAACTTTTAGATTTTTTTTAGATAATGGGAAGATTTCATTAAGAAATGAAATTACACCCGGCATCTGCATCTCCCCAGGATGCACACAGCCAAAAAAAAACACTAAGACAACAAGAACAAATCAAGTTGCCTCGTAATTGCTCACTTACAATTACAATGAGTAAAAGTACACAACTACTCCAAAACAACGCCTTCAAAAAAGATCTGACAAATGTGTGTCACTGTCATATGAAGTCAAGCTTAGATCTTCATCCATAGTCTGAAATGACACCTTCAACAAGGGAAAGACAAACAAGTGCCAACATTGTCGAATCTAGAAAACCAGATTAGGGTTTTCACCCCGGAGCCTTTGCTGCTAGTACTCCATGCCTCCATCCAATTGTGAAGATGAGCTCATGAGAGGCAAATGTCCCCGACTATTGCCGCCCACCAACAACAGCCAAGGCAATCCACTCGCGACTGGTCGTTACTGTTGAACCAACTTCAGTTGTCAGTGACCAATCTTCCCATTCCAGTGGTAGTCACCACCCGCGTTGCGGCCACCATCTAATCGCCAATGGCTAAGAACCAAGCAATACAAAAGAGCATCCATCATGCAATAAAGTTCAGAGAAGGAATAAAAAGAGAGACGGTAATCAACATATATACTGATAGCGTCGGATGTATCTGATACCATGAAATCGTAGGATAGGTTCAACACAATGATTAGATTGATTAACCTTGCAGAGTACGTATAGACACATTCCTACCTTATCTACTCAACTGACTTATAGAAACGAATCAGGTGGATTGACACAAGAGATAAGTCTCTGTATACAAGAGATAACATGCCTAAAATACATCACGCTAATATATACGTCCAATGGGTAGAGGATGGCTTTGTTTTTGCAAAATCGATAAAATTAGCAAGGAAAATTTTATAGGCGATTAAAAACCGAGATATGGTGTCAAGTGTCAAGTGTCAACATCCATATGCATGCATGACCATCCTGCTGCATCGCCGGCGAGCAGGATGGCTGTGTGCACGCCGCATGGATAGGACGGGACGTCGGGAGCGGTGATGAGGAAATAGCTCAGGGCAAGGAGAGCTGCTGACGTGATGTGGAGCCTCCGCTACCGCTAGATTCTTGTGGTGCCCCACACTATGCTGGTCTAGAAAGTCAACCGGCATAGGCTGGAGGTCACAACCTTATCTGTGGTTACAGTACCAGTCCCAGGATACACGAGCTGGTACTCACAGGATAATAGTGGAATCCAGAAATACAAAGCTTTTATTACAACATTGTTGGAGGTCTCAAACTACTACCGTCGTGGACAAACCCCAGACTGGTAGAAAGACTGAAAGGACAAGGTAAACGCAAGAGGAAACATAACAACAGTGGAGGGTGACATGAAGCAAGAAGACAACCATAAATCCACAGGCTAGGCTTGGGAACTAGGCTTGAAACCCAGAGAAGTCATACTCGACCTGCTCTTGAAAATAGGCCTCGGCGGAAGGGTCAAGGTATCCTTCTTCTAACTCTAAAAATAATAATAGCAAGGGTGAGTACTCAGTGTACTCAGCAAGCCCGGAAAAATATGACATGCAAGGCTAATAACAAGGGGTGGAACGGTTTTATTTGGAAAACCAGGTTTTATAAATAATTTAGTTGTAAACCTCTAGTGTAACAGTTTTTTTTTAGTTTCGAAGTAAGGCTCACACCTCACTCCACTCCACAGGTTGCTTCGCAACAACCTGTCACTGTAGTAATTCTCAAATCCAACACTGTGCCTTCTCAGCACTGCTCGGCCATCTCGGCCACTCTACCTCGGCCATCTCAGCCCTAACCACACCTTGGTGCCAATCGACACCCGAGTCACACAGACTCGTTCCCAACCACGAAGGCTGGCTGTCCGCCACAAAGGCAAACTCTGGTGACGGTACCCATTCCAAGAATTAATTTATAAAAACAAACACTACGCTATGAGAAACACTTCACATCCGCCCATGACCGTGGGCACGGCTGTTTAAACAGTTTGACTAAACTCTGCAGAGGTTGCACGCTTTACCCACACGTCGCAGACTTCTCGCATTACCGAACACATGTGGATCAGACATGGCCGACAAAGGAGAGCTCGCTACAAGGCTTTTCCATAACCAACCCATAAATATCCCGTGTCCCACAGTTGGGTGGAATCTCTCCACCAAGCATCAGGCCAAATTTCAAGCCCTCATCTACTCAGGCCCCACCGTATGGACTCCGACACATCCCCACTGCAAGAGATTACCATACTCACCACCATACCAGTGCTCCTCAACTGCTAACATGCTGGACACCTATGTTTTAGTTATCTACTCGGCCAAGGGCATCCCATTCTACCCGTGTGGTCGCACTGTCATATGTTCAGATGAATTTCCCAAAGGAAATGGTCCTTATGGATAATACGTAGTCAAACCACCAAGGTACTGACTCCCGCATCATCAAGTTTTTACAAAACACTTTCCTCCTTCTTAACCATACCGACATCTCGCCGGGTTTTTAAAATATAAATATCCCAGTTTTTCCCACACGACAGAACAATCGTGACCTATAGGTAATCTACTCTGGCATTTTAAATACCAACGCAAAATATGTAGTGGAGTTACAAAGGAATGGGATCATCAATTCCTATATAATAATGGTGTGACTACTGGGAAAGTCCGACGATCCATACTTGAATCGTGGCCAAAAATAGTGTAACCTAAAGCATGCAATTTGGCAAACAAAATACTTAATTTAAAAATATAGGCGCAATAAATGGTCCAGGGGGCTTGCCTTGTTCCGCGACAACGGGCGAAGCGTCGAACTCCTGCGCGAATCCTCCGTCCGACTCGGGTTCTAAACATGAGAAAATAAACCATACATAAAACCACTGCTAAACCAAGGCAAAACATGAAAATGACAGCGTTAATAAATAGAGGGGAATTTTAGAAAGATTTTGGAATTTGAACGGGGTCAAACGGAGTTCGGGATGAAAAGATATGAATTTTTTTGAAGTTTTGGGGATTTTTTTGGAGGGTTAAAAGAACAGAGAGGAATATTCCAGGGAATATTCCGAGTGAGGCCCAGCTGTCAGGTCAAAGGAGTCAAAGGAGAGAGGGAGAGATGCGGGCCCGAGGGTCCCACTCCTTTTCTTTCTCTTTTTTTTTCTTTTCTTCTCCTTCTTATCTCTTCCTCTCTCTCCTTCTTTCTTTTCTCTGCTCTCTTTCTTCTCTCTTGTTTTCTCTGCCGCATGAGAGAGAGGCCGGGAGGGAGGGCGGCGAGCTGCGGCGGGCTCGACCAAGGGGGGGCGCGGCGCGGCGCGGTGGCGACAGGGAGGGGAGGAGGCGGCGGCCTGGTGCGGTGGGGGCGGCGGCCCGGCGCAGTGGGGGCGGCGGCCCGGCGCAGGGAGGGGGCGACGGCGGCCGGGGGCGGCTGCACGTGGCGGGGGCGGCGTCGGCCGGCGGCTGCGCGGCGCGGGGCCGGCGGCTGGGCGGCTGGGGTCGGCGGCTGGGCGGCTGCGTCGGCGCCGAGCGGTGGGGAGGGGAGGGGGCGACTCAGCAGGGGAGGACTCGGGCAGGGAAGGGAGAGGGAGGAGTTGGGGACAGAGGAGGAAAAAGGAGCTTGGTCGTGCAGGGGAATGTGCAAGGGAAGAGGGGAGGAGGCCAGTTTTTGGAAGAACAGAGGAGCTACCTCGACGCAGTGTACTCCGCGGCCTCGACAACTCGGCTCCGGAGCGGTAAAAATGGAGTGGTGAATCGGCTGAGGAGCTCCACGGTAAGCCTTCTAGGGTATTTATACTGCCAGGGTGATTCGGGAGTAGAAACTTGGCGACGAGAACGTCCATTGATGCCTCTGTGTTTGCTTCTCCGTCTACAGGCTTCTCTGGCTGTTGTCGCTGCCTGGCTTGCTCGGATAGCGGCGCGGAGCGGTGCCTAACTTCAGCGGAGAAGACGGAGACGGTGCCAACCTTCACTGTGCACTGGCAGGATGGTGCCTAACCGTCGGTTTTGCAGGATGTTTAGGAAAATAAGGACAGGGAAAGAATCATGTATGCACGAGGGTTGGATGAGCCTGTGTGATTTTTCCTGGCTTAATGGAAGTGCAGAGAATCTCCGGGTGAAAAAAGACTGATAAACACCGGGCGGTAGAGGTCCAAAATATTTTGGAATATTTGGACGGAAGGAAAAAAATGATTTGATACGACCGGGGAAAATAAATAAAAACAAAATTAAAACTAACTTGGGAAATAAACAAAAAAAAAATTAAAACTAATTTTGAAATTTTTGGGGATTTTGAACGGAAAAACAGAGCGACGTTAAACTGCGGTTTTTAGAAAAACGCGAGCGTTACAATTCTCCCCATCCGCCGCTTCGCCTCCTCGCACGTGTGTTGTCGGCGAGCATGCCGGCCATGTGTGCGTGGAGTGGATGGGACGGGATGCTGGGAACGATGATGAGGAAGCAACTCAAGGCGAGGAGAGCTAAGGCTATCGCCGTTGGACTCCTTCCTTCCACCGCTTCGCCTCCTCGGGATGGGGCTCCTCTCCTCCCGAGTCGACCCGCGCTACCCTCCCCTCTCCTGTGAGTGAACCCTAGTCTCGCGGAGGACGGTAGGAGAGTAGATTCGAAGGAGCTGCGGCTGGCCTCTTCCATGACCGGCATGCGTCCCATCTGGAATCAAATCGAGTTGAAGGTGTATTCTTTCTCGTTGGCGTCATAGAGCTCGCTAGCTCCCTCGCCTTCCTCCTCTTCTCCTCCGTGGTCGTGAGCTACTGGAGTCCTCTCGTTGCCAACCTCCCACCGCCGCTATCGCCTCCCACAGATGGGCTCACCAGTCGTCGCCCCTCTCCCTACCGACAAGCTCATGGGGAAGAGAGGGGGATAGGTGAAAGTCTACTTACATTTGGGCTCCATATGTTTTTAATTTTTTTTACTAGGATACCACGTTAGCGAAAACAACCATCCATATTACCGTGAAACCTAACTTGGATGATTTTACCAAATGAAGGGTGAAAATTTCTAATATTGTGGTTTAGGGATATCAATTAAACTCGACGTAAAGATGAGAGACGGGAGAAAGCCCATAAAGAAAAGGGAGAGAGAGAGAGAAGCGCCGACGCGTTGCCCAAATCCTCCCAATCCGTGGAGATTGATGCCTAGGGGAGTTAGGCTGTGTTCTTCCCCCAACTTTCTTAACTCACCTATCTCATTTTTCGCGCACACACTTTTCAAATGGCTAAACGGTATATTTTTTTGCAAAAAATTTCTATACGAAAGCTGTTTTTAAAAATCATATTAATTTATTTTTAAAAAAAAAGACTAATACTTAATTAATCATACGCTAATGAGTCGCTCCGTTTTACATGGCCGGGAGATTAGCTCCCAACTCCATGAAACGAACACAGCCTTTCTACACCCGTGGCCGCCCAAATTGCCAAATGGGCCTATAAAATGACCAAATGGGCCATTATTCGGCTTGGTTTGCTGTTAATGAGCGGTAAATTTCTGGTCATGGGCTGGACTGCTAATGGGCCATGATTTTGTCGATTCAGTTTAATTTTGGTCGTCCACACCATGCATCTACACCTGAAACTCTAAAGGTTGTCAATTGCTGAATCTGCAGGAAACGGAATTTCACTATCTGCAGAGTTTACAACAAAGTAAATAAAAAAAGAGCTCCAGATACATCTTCAGCTACATGCACATGAAAATACGAAATAAACTTGAATGGGTTGTCAAGCTATGCAAATCCACCGTTTGGTTTAGAAAATTAAAATATAAGGGGGAAACTTGAACATCTATCAACACCAGAATACCTTAATTTGCCTAACTGAAACGTCTCCAGCTAATTAACAACTAATCCAAGGAACAGAGAAGTTTCACTAGGTTGACACTCCTTCGATCTGTCGTTCCATTGTTTTAGAAGTTTTAAAAGTTTGATCCGAGAAAAATTAACCAAATGGTAAGCCAGTAGTATTTCAGAAAAAAAATCCATGATTAATTATACATGTAGCTGAATTGAAGCTGGATAAATCAGCAGTGGTTACCGCAGACAGTCCATACCCATATGGCACATTCATGGCTAAAGGCTGCACGTGGGCAATGTAGCCTGATCATCACTCGCCACTGAACTGAGCTGAGCTCCTCATGAAACGTCAAATCTATCTATCGGTCACTCGCTGTCGCTGGCCGGCGCAGCCAATTATTTGATTGATTGACCGATTAATTCACTTGAGCTGATCTCCGGTCCTCTCCATCGTGATTGATTTGACACATAAACGAGCGCACACAAACACACACACATATATATCGTTTTACTATTCAGTATATATCCGTTCCTTAATATAAAAACTAATATCGAAGGAGACACATCATATAGCACTATGATTGTTATGCTATGAAATAAATGAAAAAACAAAATTTGATACTCCCTCCGAGAGTACTAAATTTTGATATAGTCAGAGTAAATCTGCATATATATTAATGTATTCAAGAAGTACAGTATGTCTAAGATACTGTTCTCTCTGGTATATATATAACTTCATTAATTGTCTAACTTAGATACAGATACTGTTCAGCAGTAAATCTGCATACATCCCTAAAAAATGCGTATGAACATGCGCATTGAGTGCAATGCACAGGCGCCGTTAGTTCCTCTGCTCGCCGTGCATGCCTTTACACACATGCATATGCTGCCATTAATTGCTGCATCATAGACAGTATATACATTAAAAGCAACAAGATTAATTAAAATTGATCTAGCTTGCTACTCCGATCCTATATAGCGCCGAAAGATGCATAATTATCATCTGCATGCGCATTGTATTACACATGCATGATGCATCAGCATAGCGGATAGCTCTCGTGCAGTTGATCAGTGATTCAGTTAATGCACGGATCGATCAATATACATCAGTAGCTAGCTAGCTCTAGATATATTGATCAGATCATCAGAGATTCAGAAAGTATATAGTGTAGTAGTACATTACTCCAGTACGTAGGAGTAGCTACTACTAGTGCTAGTACACTGGGCCATGAACGCATGCATGCATGTGATATCAATGGAGATCGATCGTATCGACTTCAAATTTGACATATATATCGAGGCAGTAGTGACAGTAGTACATTAGATACAGCAACAAGCAGAGCAGATCGGGTTTTTAATTCGAGGCCCGGGCTGTACGTATGTTTGTTTACAATCTTCAGAAATTGCCAGACTGCAGGTGTGTCGTCCGGAGGCGTCGGAGCCGGCCGGCCGGAGAAGACGATCTCCATGATGGAATTAATCATCTTGCATGTTTGTGGGGGACCGTGCGGCGGCTGCCGGGGCCGGCGTACTCCGGCCAGCCAGCTGCCGGCGTGCCGGAGCTAGAAGGAGTACCCCTCCATTCGAAAATAAGTTAATCTCATATGAAATATGATATATATATCTTATTATTATAAATTTGGATAGATGTATGTATAGATTTGTACTCTATAATATATTATATTTTATACTCCATTAACTTATTCTGGATAGAGAGAAAAGATGAGCTCTAGCTAGCTGTACAGCTATAGCTACATACCTTAATGCCATGTGCCATCTGGCTCTGAACCTCTGAACCTGAAACAAGCCATGGGGCTGTGGCTAGTAGGAATAGCTGCTACAGTTTCGTTAGTTTTGGCAGTTGCATGGAGATCCGAGCTAGGTGATGACGATTGACCATGCAATTGGCAGAAACTAAATTAATTAATCTCTGCAATCTGCATATGCCTGCAGTCAACTGGAGCACACTTAATTTACTGATGGATCAATTAATTGGTGCCAATTGCTAATATATCCACGTGGGATCGATGGTTTTGTGTGGTTTTCTTATACAGAGAGAGCTCTGAAACTGAAATTGCTGCTGGCCGGCTGTGACACATTGAATGGGCCATGAGCTCGATCGTCAGATGAACATGAAGATTCAGAAAACCACACGATCCCATGTTCCAAAACAGGCTCTGATCTGGCTGCAGGAGTAACATTGCCTACAGAGCAAATTATGCGAACGCTACAGTGTTGAGGTGTTTGTTTGAGTGGAAGTATGGGTTTTTTTGAAACATTTTTGTCCTAAAAAATAGAGAGTCAACTTCTTAACCTGGTATTTTGTGTTATAGAGAGTAATGCTTAAGACGCAGGATCTTGAAAAAAAACACTCATCATCGTTCTAGTCTCCCTCCATTAATTAAGAATTATAAGACACATTTTGATGATCCAATATTGAGCTTTGACCGACGATTAATCCAATAACATACATTTAGGTTGATTTTAACATAAAAAATGGTATTGTTGGACTGTTCCATGTTCAAAATTAGTACTTCTTATTACTATGATTTCGTAAGCGAAATAGTGTTAAGAGAAATTTCGGATCAAAAATTTGTTTTTGAGTAGTCAAAATACAACTATATTTTTTTAACAGAGGGATATATATGAAACACATGAGTGGATAACTAAGCTCATTCTTGTGAAAGGTACAATTGTGTTTTTATATTTTTAAAAACATGGGATGGATATACCTAGGAAGTGTTATAGGCATCAATTTAATTGAGAAAAATAACACAAAAAAATATCTAATCCACGAATCTATGTGTTAGTATATACCAGTACTTCCCACCGACTGAATTCGGCATCTTGAGGTGAAGATTGACATTTGGAGGGGGTGATCAAATATTTCTAGTGCAAACAAATGAACACAAATCTAGCTAACTCCACAGTGGCGAGTCCTAGGGAATCTTGAATGATGCATTATTAGCTAGAGAACTTGAGCTACAAATCAAAAGTGATAGCCATCCATATATGTGCAAACAATGCATTGTTTTTCTAATTAAGGAATGATAAAAAAACTGGATTAATACTGTGCTCTTCACTGATTTGCATCCATCGACAGTGCTGTTCATATGTTTGCAAATTAATGTCATTGGAAGACATAAAGGAAATAAAGAACTAGCCAGCTAGCTAGCTTCAAACATACTTATACATGTAACAACAATATGGTCAAATGGTTTATTCAGCCTTTCAGTCGATCGATGCGCTATAGTAGCTTGATTTTTTGTATGTTTTTTCACTCTATATGAGTCGGTTTCTTCTATGTACTTATGACGACGTATGTCTTCACAAGTTTTTCAGTCATGAACAAAGGTAAGGTGGCAACATTTTTTTTTCTTTTTTCCTTTGCTTCTTTACTCACAGTATATATATGTTTTGCTCTTGATGCTCTTCCTCCTATTTGCTGTGTCGGTGTCGGCAGATTGATCCCTCGATCTATGAGTAGAAACCTTGGATCTTCTTGGAAGATGGAGCAGTTGGGATGGGGTCGACATCGACGAGCTTCTTGCCACCCTCATGGCCGGGGCTTAGCCCAAAATGGATGTTTGGATAATGTGCCCACTGCATGCAAAAAGAAATGAAAAAATTGAGTTCCTTTAATTTGTTTTCTTGAAAAAGGATGATTTAAATTTTCGGAAATTAATTAGTTGAAGCTTAGCACCAAGAAATTGATGGCTCACTTGAAAAAAACAAGTTTAAGATCTACCAACATAGCCTCAACTTTTTGTGAGGACACACTTCGTAACTACCTTTTAGTAACATAGTTCTTAGATTAACCCTTTCGAGCAAAGTGAGTATAATCCGGGTTCATTTAATTTGATGGTCTGAGGTGAATTGAAATAAGAGATGCTATGTATGACTGTATGAGCACCCCACATGAGCTGATGAAGGACCATGCTTTATGGATAAAGTGAAATTAATTTTGACCATTGGGTATCATGTTAGACACTTAGTATTTGTTCACTTCAGTTAGCTAGTTTTTTTAATAAAAAACCCAGATTCCACGCATTGGATATGCACATAATTTAACCAAAGTTCTTGTGACTAAATAACTAGAAAATCAAAATTAAACAGCGCGAGGCAAATCCCATATGTTTTGTTTGCTACTATCTAGCTAGCACTTTTAAAAACGATTATAATTTAAACATGCTAGCTAGCTAATACTTCCTCCGTCTCAGAATAGATGTCGTTTTGACTTTTTCTTATAACGTTTGATCATTCGTCTTATTTAAAAAATTAGTGTAAATATAAAAAAAGATAAGTCATACTTAAAATACTTTTGATAATAAAGCAAGTCACAAATAAAATAAATAATAATTTTATAATATTTTGAATAAGACGAATTGTCAAATGTTATAAACAAAAACTCAAAACGACAAGTATTTTGGGACGGAGATAATAACTGCTAAATATACACTACTTGACATGACATGACAACATATATGCAAAATGCTTACATTCTTGGCTGCTGTGCTGAAGGCTTCCCTGTGGCTAATGTCGGGGTTGTTTGCTTTGATCCTTCGTATCTCTTCCCTGAGTAAAGATTAATAACGCACAGGTCAACTAATTAGCTACTAGCTAACAATTTATCCAAAGAACGCATGAACACAAATTAATGTGAAAAAACTCACTTAATAAATCTGTTATAGGCTGAAGGTACCCTTTGCCTCTTCTCTGGAGCTGTTATTCCATATGTAAAACAAAGATTTATATTGGAGGATTAAAACCAGCAAACTCGATCGATCACATATATGCATTATATAGGAGTACTATATGTTCAGCACATGTATCGATTAATATATATATATACCCACCCCTTGTAAATTAACATAAATGAAAGTAATTAACTATGGTCGGTCAATTCATGATTGTATGTATGCAATATGTATATATATATGCATGTACGTATTAATGGTTCAGGCCAAGAGATAAAAAGGGAAAGGAATAAGAAAAAAAATAAAGGAATTAAGATGCAACTTACGACGAACATGGAGAGCTTGCTCGAGCTGCTGGTTTTGCTGCGAGTAGGAAACCATGGCAGCAGCAGCAGGAGGCAGCCTGAGCTTGGAAGAGGACGAAGCTGCAGAAAAACCAAACTCCGGATAACCACTTTGATCACGGAAGCATCCACTCAGACCACTCTCCTGCAGTATAATTAAATACATGCAGAAATATATATCAAAGACCGATCAAAACAACTAATCAAAACAAATCTAACAATATTTATACTTCTTCCAGCGCCGTAACACTGTTAGCTACAAATCTGAACAAGTTATTACTTTCTCTGTCTTAAAATAAAATATAGTAACATAACACTGGATAATAGATTGTTATATTTTAGAACGGATAAAATACATTTTAGAATGCACAGGTCATTATCTAATATTTTTTAATATTTTGATATGGAGTAAAAGTACAAAAGACATGTATGTGTCCATATGCATAGCTGCGCATAAATTAATTGGTTATATTTGCATGGATATTCATATGCATGCATGCGTGCAGTAAAACATGCAAAGTTGTTCTTGTAGATAGATGCCTATATGAGCTACAGTAGTTAGATAGCTTGTTGTTTTGCTAGCTACTAGCAACATAGCAGGAGTAATGAGAATCACTGTGGACGTGACTTGTGCATGCTTGGCAGCATTTATCGGCATATCCACAGTAGCCCTTTTTTTCTGCTAGCTAGCTAGCAGCATCAACAAACAACAACAAAAGCTACTATTTGCTATAGGAGCTTGGCGTGCAATGACATGTCACGATCGATCGACACAAGTACATGCGTATTAATCTGTCCTAGCTAATTAGCTTGTTGGTGGTTAACTGATACAATGGTTAATTACAGTCTTACAGATGGTGATAATACTATTTGTGTGGAGTGTGGTTATATATGCAGATAATGAACAGCAGAGACAACTCATATCGACAAGTGTAGGCATGGAGTCCTATATATTCATTGGGTGAAATATTTATGATTAATAATTAATTAATTAACCTGGAGATGATGATGATGATCTTGTAGTGCTGGGGCTGAGTGCATCAGTCCTCTCAAGTTCACTGACAGCAGATTCGTGCAGTGCCCACACCGGACGGTCACGATGTTCAGCATGCTGTTTCCTGGGACACTTACCTGCATCATATATATATATGCAACAATTAATATATATGTAGTAGTAGCTAATTAATTAAACTAATGCGTTTATAGTTACTCAGAAGATAAGATAGTCCTACACTCTCTTAAAATAAAACAATAACTATAAATCTACGGACAAGTAAATATTCAAATTCATAGATAAAGGTTACTAAGTATATTTTAATACAAATGAAGTAATTAATCAAGAGTCATGCTATAATTAGATTACTGGCTTGTAATGCATGAAGGATATTTGCTGCTTCTCCTGCGTGTGCACATGCAAGAAATTAATGAAACGAAGAGGCGGCACTGTTCATTGTGAATACTGTGATTAACATGAAGTAATAAAGCTCCACATGAGAACATATGAATAAGAGAAAAGCAGTGGATAAATGTCAGATATCAAGGTAGATTGAAAAGCACTGATAGTGAGATTCACAGCAGGGTTGTGTTGATCAGTGACTTTTCTTGCCCTACTTTTATTTTGTGGTTGTTTTTATACTAGTACTAGCTTTAACATGTTATGCTGACCCAGTTTATGACTTTTATCAGAGGCTTGCACCCTCTGGCCTGAACCACCATTGGTTCCTCCTTTTATAATACCTGCATACAGCTGATCACTTTTGTTCTCTTGTTCCCCATTCTTTTCTCTTTTGGGAGCATGCAGCAGCTGCAGGATCACACTCACTCAATCTAGCTGAGATAGATGAGAATCATGGCTTGATCAGTTTGATTCTTTTCATCACCTCTCTTTTTGGGCACTCACTCCCATAACAAATAATAAACTATCCCATGCATGATCCCTAACAATCATTGTGTATGTAGGGCTGCTGTTTTATTTAATTTGCTCATGCACATATATACACATACAATTAATTATTAAAAGGCCAAGATATGGATTGAAAAATTCATCTACAGTTTATGTCTGTATTGCCAGAGAGAGTATGAGATATATATATAAGTAAAAATTCATGTATGCATTGCTTTGAAAGAGTATGCTCATTGGCTTCCCAGCTACAGTGTACAATGACTGCCCCCATCTCTCAGCCCAACAAGGCAAAATATGTTAAACTAGTGAAGGAGCAGAGATGTGTGTCCCCTACACTAAGGGAAAAGATGGAGCAGATAGTGACACTTCATGCAGAGACCACTTCACACACTCACATGCACAAGATTTTGCACATTCACAGCTTACTCCTCATCTATTGGTACAGTATATATAGCTCTATGCATGCCTATATATATGCCCGGTGGTGGTGTCCTTTAGAAATACTACTCCTATCTTATTACAGCTTATAAACTCAGTAGTGATCAGTAGTTATAAGTGTGATAGTTAAACTTGGACATATATATATTGATCCTATATCCTGTAAACCCTAGTTAGTTAATCAGACCATAAATCTTGCTTCAGCTTTTGCATGCTTAAGTAAACTTAACATTGTTGATGACAAGTTTCAAGTTAGCTAATCAAATGAAAATATAAACTCATGTTTAATTAATACTAAATTAATTATCTAATAAGCTAGGTTTAACTTGAACTTCAGCTCGTTGGGTAGTACTATGTGTGAAAAAAAAATTCTTCCCTTCTATACATTCTGAACCCATGCATGCACACAGTACCAGATGCACTGACTAGATCATGATTATTTAGCTTACCAGTCGACATTTGTACTGTCCACTCTGTTGATTAATTAGATTTGATCGTTCATAACACCACTAACCGTACAACTGACGGGTACACTGCTGCGTTTGTTCAAGTCATGCTTAAATTAGTGAAACCCATCAACAAGTCAAAAAAGCTTCTTTTTCTTTTTATAAAACACGCGCGTGTATTAGACTATCTATCTATCTATATATACTATTCACTCTAAAAGCTAAATCATGGTGATTTGTTATCCTTGACACAGATCTATGATAAAATTAAGGTTGATCTATCTGCAGCATTCGCAACAAATTAAACTAAGAACAAAAGAGAGATCACTTTTGAGCAATCTATCACTTACTTGAGTCACTTCAATATCGGCTACCATGTATATATGCAAGCATGATGTTTAGATTAATCATAGAGAAACCAAATTAAATCCATTCGCACAATATTATATAATCTCCTCCGTTTTGTTTGCAATAGTTTTCATGTTTTCATATGGATATACTGAATATTATATTGCACCTCTTTTTTTTATTTTTTTAATAGTGATTCAATTTTTTTTCTAAGCTCCATCTAAAAGAAAAAGGCTGAATTAATTCCATCATCTCACAATTTTGACACCGATCTATATATGGCATGCATGCAAATCTAGCTGCATGTTCCTCTAGCTTTGTCTTAGTGTGTGTATATATATGTGTGTGCGCGCGCGCGCGCGTGTATATATCCATCCAGTGAGAGTGCGAGATCGATCGATGTGTATTGCTGATGATTTGTATATATGTTGATAGATTATTGTTGTTCACAAGGTAAAAACAACTGAAACATCCTTTTCCACTCTCTCTGAAATTATATTATACATATGAGATCTTATTAATTAATCCGATCCCCCTCTAAATCTTGTTCTAACTTGTAAGACATTTTCATGCACAAATGATTATATATATTGGCACATAAGCAGGAGCATAGCAGGATGTGTTTTAGTTAACTTCGATTCAGAAGAGGATTCTTAATTAACAATAATAGGATTATACTGTGTTATTATTACATGGTGTCATTTTTTTTCAAACCTCTTGCATATATATGCACATGTAAAACTGAGGAATTTTTGGATAATAAACTGAGATCCTTGTAATTCAGTCCATCCACCGGATTTATTTAACTAGCTAGGCATGTGTCCAAACATCATCCTAGACATGGTTGTGAGTTCCGAGAAAGATATCTTGCAGACATAATATAAATCAATATATGTCATATAGGAACTTACTAATCAATGAATCGATATATATATGTTTTAAAAGAAAATATGAATTCATGTGTAGTTCATTTCCAACCCAGAAGAGATAAAAATAATGCTTGGATAAAGGAAGAGCCCTTCGTGCAAGCAATGTGGGAGAAGAAAGGGATCATCAAAGATAAGTGAAAATAAATTAGTTTATGGAGATCTTTTTGGAATATCGTGCATATAGATGTATGCACAGGTAAGGCGCAAGCAGGCACATGCGTGTAGACACCGTAATACTGTGTGGTTCTATTTGATTCTTGTTTGTTAGTGTGGAACACTGTTTCTCTTTGATACTAGTTTCAAAAATTAAGGCGATTAATTAGAAACCACTGACTCACAGTGTGCAACACAAGGATCATGCTGATGTTTTATGCATGAGGAAAATACTGTGTCAATAGAAGACTGAAAAAAATTACAAGAGAAAATATTGGAAATTTTGAAGACTGAAAACACTAGAAGAGAAAAATTGGAAAAAGAAAAATAACATCTCTATGTGGAATTGTGGATTCTCTAGCAAATGTTTTCTGGAGTGAAAATGAATCCACCTTAATTAAAGGGAATTTGTGAATAGCAGTGAAATCTGAAGAAAGAAGAATTCATAATATTCTGCAGGGCAGGGAGAGCATGATTCTCTTTTTGTTGACAATCTTTCAGTCTTCAAGAAATCAACAATATTGATGAAGAAAGAAGAAATAAAATTAGAAGAAGGAGCAACCAAAGTAAAACAAGAAGAATTAGCAAATTTTCACACACTTCAAATCAAAAGCTATATATATACATCACATAGAACTTGGAAGAGGACAGATGCATGAGCCAGACCAATCACTTCATGAAACTCTCTCATGAAGGCAGATCTAGCTACACATCAACACATGTACAGGCAAATTAGAGAGAAATTAGCAGAGAAGATGCATGCAAATGATATATAGGTAGAGATGCAGGCAGGGTACATATCTCTTACCGCGAGAATCGTGTTGCAGAAGTTGCAGTGCACATAGCACACTTGCTCTGCCTGCGCGATCTGGGCTGACATTTCTTCTTCTTCTCACAGCTGATCGATCGCCGCCGCCGCTGCCGCGGCCGGTGATGAACAGGGAAGAAGAGAAGAAGAAGAAGAGGAATAATCTCTTCTTGGGTGGCCGGCCGGTGAGAGGATGATGATTTTTGAAAAGAGAGGATGATGGTGATGATCTGATAGAGTTAGCTAGGGAGATCGAGCTAGATGAAGCAGTGAGTATGTAGCTAGAGAGAGGTGACTAGACTGCAAGAAGGCTTGCTTTGCATATGCTAGCTAAGCCATATATCAGCTGCAACATTTGTGCATGTGTAGATTAGATGGAGAGAGGAAGGAAGGAGAAATTGAGCTATCTCACTTTCCTCTTTTCTGGTTTTCTCTCTCTTTCTTTCTCTACTTCCTTATTTCTAGAGAGAGAGGAGAGAGATGGAAGTAGTAGCAGCAGCTACTAATTAGCTAGTAAGAGAGAGAGAGCGTGTGGGGGCAAGCAAGCAAAGCAAAGCGGCAATGCTGCTACAGTGCATAGCTAGCAAGTGCTTTTATTTCTTGTGGCTCATGTGAAATGCTCTAGCTTAGCTGTGCTGTGCTATATATCCATGATTGCAACAATGAGTGGGTGGTGGCAGCAGATACCCTTCACCTCCTTTCCATCATCTATCTACAACTTAAACTCTATATATATATTAAGAGTGATTTTGCCGTATTTGAGAAAGTATCATGATTTTCAATGCTAAGTTGTCATATATTTTCAGTGTGGAGACACCAAATTTACGAAAAAAACATTGATACATCTCTACAACTTCTCAAGGAACTATAAAAAACCTGTTGTTCATATATATATACACACACAAAGCTTTATGTATAGTACTATACAACACTGTATCTAGTTACCAATCCGATTGCTCACTGCTCACTGCCCATGCGCTATCGGCTAAGATCTCACCAAAATGATGAGATTTACTAGATACTTGCTTGCAAGGTATAATAATATAATAGAGCTATTTCACTTAAGGCTATTTTAATTTAGACTATTAAGCAGATTATTATTATAGCACATTATCAATTTAATAATATGAATAAATTAAATATTTAACAGTTAAGGCCCTTTCAAATTATGTAAACCCCACGCCATAAAACATCTCAACAAAAAATATATGGCCTACGTACGTAGCTTTGCAGTGAATGAGATGCACAAATACATATAGTCACTGATTACATATATAGTGTGGATGTCGCTAGCATGTAACAAGAATATCTAATACTAATCAGATACGTAGCTTATATACAAGGTCGAAACATGCATGTGTATGTAATGGGCTAGTTATCTATATCTATGTGTGTGTGTAAAATATAAATAAATATATGCGCGCGCGCATATTATATATATATATATATATAATAATAATATGAGGCTTCTTTTGTCACACATGAATTTCATAGGGTTTGCGAAAAACAGTTGAAGCCCTATATAATTAATTAAGAACAGGGAAAAAATCTACTGTTTTACAAAAGAAAATAGCTGATGAAAAGACATGTTATTGATGGTGCTGCTTACTTTTTTTTTTTCTTTTATGGATCTACGTGGACACATCTCCAGCTTTGCACTTTTTTTTTAAAAAAAAACAATCGCGTCATATATACATATGGAGATGACCAATTGATATTTTCCTAATTTAGTTTTAGATTCGAAGATAGTTTTATATATTGTGATAGTTCTTAATTTAAATATATTATGTGTGTATTTATTTGAAAACCACTGTAAACGCATGGATCACTATATATGCTACTTGAATCGACACAAGTGCAAAAGCCCAGCGCACACACACAACACTACATCGTGGCAGATTCAAGTCCCTTTTCTGCATGGCCCTACATACCCCCAGTACATGGGGCCCTGCTCCTTGCTCTGCACTTGGTCACAATCCATATATATATGCCATAACTCCATCCAGTACTACCTGCAGCAAATTGAATCGAACGGATTCAATTCAATTAATATTTAGCGCGTCGAAATGTATGTCATATGTCGGTAAAAAAAATTTACATTAAAGCAAATAGGCATGTGGTTTTTTTGGTTCATACATATAAATCATCCATAACCTGTTGCGAGGGGGGAGGGGGGATTTTTACAACCATACATACCATAGTGATCATGATTAGTTGTGCATGCTCTTTTTAAGGGGTTTCCTCCACATCCGGTTATCTAACGACAGAGGCTGTGGATGTAATCTTTTTTTTAAAAAAAAATAAGGGTTCTCGAGATAAATAACTCTCATGTTTTTAATTTATTATCTTCGTTATTTGTGTTCTTGTTGTTTCTAGAATGCATGCACACACAGGTTGTGCGAGAAAACCTGTGCGTGGGCATGACTAAATGATGCTTAATTTTGTGTGGATGACAATGCTGATGATGACTACTCACAGATATGTTTATGCAGTCCAAAGCTCATAATTAACCCTCTTGATAAGCTGGATATCCAAAAGTGGAAAGATTGTTGGGAGAGGGAACACCCAACGATGACTTTAGTTCCTCTCTTACCCAAATATGGCAAGTGATTTGATCTTCACAAGAAATAAATTCATGCAACCCTATCAATTGGTCTATCAGATCTTGTCATGGTGTATGACCCATCGACCACGGCGCTTGTCCAATCCCTTTTGCACCTTGACAAAACACCACCGATCGATTCCCATCAAATACACTTCAGGAATTACCTTGATCTTTTTCGGGTAATTGCGTAAAACTTTTGAGGTTGAAATGATCATGTTCGTACACTCTCGACATCGGCACTCAAACTCTTAAAGACGGCATCTATATTCACCACAAATAATTAATTAATATATACAGCTAGCCAAAAGTCCGTCGTAATTTTGCAAATATAGCTTTGTATATCATTGCGGAGTAAAAGAATTAAATGTGGTTTGAACACATCTACCGTCCAGTTCAAAGTTATTAAAGTAACAAAACACGGGATTATACATACCTTTTCTATTAGCGCGGTTTTAATTATTTCGTTTTACTTTTTGACAATATATATATTGCGTGCATCGGTAGCTAGGCTTCATCAAGTCGATCCAGACCAGCTTCGAGATGGCGAGGAGGGACGGTGGTGGAGACTCAGTCGATCATGGACCCGTAATTAAGGAATCTTGAATTAGGAACAACTAATTGGATTGTAGTTAGCATTTTTAGATAATAGAGTTATCTGCAGTGTTGAATGAAGATCCAACAGTCCAAAATTTGCATGATTTGAGACTAAAATCCTGCCCATGTTGTGTAGCCAATCCGTCCATTTTTACACAATGATTTGTTTCTCTCAGTACGTTTTAATCGTGCACATCATATCACACGTTGCTCTCCTTGGCCGACAGGTCAAAAGGTTAATTCAGACGGTGAAGAGGACAACTATGTCCTTTCTGATGTAGACGAATCCTAGGGTTTTAACTTAACTGCTGATGGGGTGAGTTAGTTGAATTAATATAATCGCTATTGTGCTGTCCATTCTTTCATATCCCACTGTGGTTTTCTAACAAGTATATACGTGCGTACGGAAAATATAGTACGTGATCACGACATTACGATGGTAACAAATTAAATTTGACTCATCTGTATTAATTAATTACGTATCTATACATATCTGTGGCCCTCAAGGCTAGCTGAGGACCGATGAAAACTAACTTATATATATGATTTGGAGGATATTTCCCCTCCGTTCTTTATATATAACTAACTAAATGCCCGTGATTACAGAAAAAATATATATATTATATTGTCTAAAATACATAAAAATAAATATATTTACCATGAAGTGTTATACAACCCCTTATTTTTCTACAGGAAATAGTAACCATAATTTGATCTTATATACGACCATACATTTAGACTTAAATTGTTTCTTTAATATTAAGAAATCAAAGGGTAGTTTGCAAAATTTTGGTGGGAATAGGTGAAGGGCAGATTCACTGTCATCATCACTACTTTTTTTTAAAGAAGTATAAATTAATTAATCGGTGCTTTGATATCACTGTTTTTTTCTACGTAGATGCAAAGTTGAGTAGTAGTCTCTCTATTTTAAATTTTATTATATATATATATATATATATATAAGGTTTATGATTTTTTATATAATCTCCAATGTTATATTTTGATTATTGATATTCTTTTCATAACATAGTATTAAAGACTATGAAATCAACATCATATATATATGGAAATATTTTTAAAGATAAATCTAATTATATATACTGCATGTATAATGCTAAACTTATTTATTATTAGTTCAACTATTAGTTAAAATTTTTAAATGTTGACTATTATGTTTTAGAACAGAGGCAGTGCCGTACAACCACCACACAGAACATCTCAATACTTAATTAGGGTGTGTTTGAGAGGAGGGTTTGGAAACTCTTCTCTCCGGCACGTAAAACGAAGCACGTATTATTGCATGATTAATTAAGTATTAGTTAATTTTTAAAAAAAATGGATCAATATGATTTTTTTAAAGCAACTTTTTTATAAAATTTTTTTTGCAAAAAACACACCATTTAGCGGTTTGGGAAACGTGCGTATGGGAAACGAGGGAGGTGAAGTTGGGAAACTTAACAAAAAAAACTCAGCCTTAGGCTGTGTTTTCCCCCACCTTTCTCAACTTATCTCTCTTGTTTTTCGCACGCACACTTTAAAAATTTTCTATATGAAAGTTGTTTTAAAAAATTATATTAATTATTTTTTTTAAAAAATAGATTAATATTGAATTAATTATATACTAATAAATCGTTCCGTTTTGTGTGTCAGAGGGATTAGTTCTCAACCCAGAAAACCAAACACAGCCTTAGGTCCCGTTCGAATCGTGCGAAAACTTTCTATATGAAAGTTGCTCTAAAATATTAGATTAATCTATTTTTTAAGTTTGTAATAATTAAAACTTAATTAATCATACGTTAATACCACCTCATTTTGCGTAAAACATTTAATCTTTATCTTCATCTTTATCTTCAGGAGAAAAGAATACCTTTGCCTTTTGATCGGTTGAGAAGGACATATGACTTTTTTGGCTGTAGCTGGTTTCCTACCTTCCTGAATCTGCTGCATTGGTGCTGGCCTTCTGCTGTAGGTCACAAAGACTGTTATCCATGTTGTTATCTCATACATAAAAAATAAGAAATAAGTCTAGCTACTTCAAGAGACACCTTACAACTATTTTATTCTTCTTTTTTACCTAAAGCTATTTTAGTCTATTTCTTACCCCAAGAAAAACCCAACAAAATGAAATGAAATGGGTTGCATATAAGTAGCAACGACAAGTTCCATTTGAAACATGACTGTTAATATTTATGAGCCGTAAGACACAAATTTAATTGTTGTACCAGTTGAATATATTGATTAACCATGTGCATAATGGTGGTACCTGTCCTAGCTAGTTAGTTAGTTATTAGGACCGGAGAGAAAATTGAACCTCCAAAATCAATTTGGAGTACCAAGTATATACGCCATGGCCTATAGCGCTCAGATCAGAGATCAACGGCTAACATCAATCGATAGAGTAAAACAGGTGCAAACCGAACAGAATTAATGGATGCCATTAGAGACCTGAGCTCAAGGATGTACGTACGAAACCTTTTTTTATAGTGTACCGAGCCTAATCTTATGAATAGTGAAGGCTATGAGTCGAGGACGTTGCATAACTTTTTTTTAGGGAGGGGAGAGCGAAATTGCTAAAATTTCAAACCTAAATATTGAACCCTGGTAGCGACATCATATCATAATTGAATCATAATACTAATACCTTCATTCTTCTTTAACTAACGTTTGTAACCTCGTCATAATTATAAAAAAAAGATAATACGATATCCTACTCGAATGAATACTATAGGTGAATACCAGATCTACCTATGATATTATAAGTCTATTACCAAGGTACATATTAGGCCTTGTACCAGCTGAATATCAAACTTAGTACATGCAGATCCGCAAGAAAATAAACGTTGACTCAACCTAGCATCCATAAGCAAATCACGAGACCACGACACCATAGATCAAAAAAATAGGTTAGCAAATCTATGTTGGTTGAGCTCTAGTGTAAGGTAGGAGGAGCTGCTCAAGTGCTCACCTCAAGGGGTGAGGCCTCGAGCAGATCCACCAGTTGGCAGCACTAGCAGTTCCCCTACCATTTAACCACTCGCTCCATCTTCTACCTCCGACCACCATGCCAATATCAATAACGACCTGCTCCCCTATGACCGTCGTCGTTGCAGCTGCAATCGCAGCCGTAGCCGATGCACTCGTGAGCTTTCCCATTGTCCATCTCATTGCATCTCGTCTTCCTCTCCCTAGGCCCACCATGAACCTCATGCCCGCGTCTGCCATGTGTTCCTCAAGATCGAAGCTAAGTGCTTGCAACTTGCATGATGGAGTGGAAGGTAGGGCTAAGGACCTTGAAGCGGTATGAGGACCGACTGAGGTGTTGTATATCAACGGGACGACGGTGGCGGCGGTACTTAAATGGAGGGGACTAGGAGAAATGATGAGTGCTAGAAGTAGATGAGGCAATATAGCGCGCGGGTGGTGGGGACGGGATCTCGTCCTTTAGAATTTTGTAAAATACAACAATTTTTATTTTTTATTAGAATGTTTAATTTATCTTTATAATAAAATAGATAATCTACAACAATAATCTGGTAAATAATCTGTTTTAAATGTACCTAAGTAGACACTGTTAGTGTCAAGAATAAGACATATCTCTTATACACGAGTTAATGAATACGACAATACCATATACCTGATAGTATAAGAGAAGATATCCTTCAATTAAGGAAATACGGCTAGTAAAGAAGAAAAATTATCTTCCTGGAATAGAAAGTGTCAGAGTTCTAGTCGAAAAAAATAAGGTGTTCTTATATTCGTATTCCGTTCTATCTCTCCGAGTTCTACTTGGAGAAAAAGATAATCTTTGCTATATAAACAAAGCCCCTATGTTCAAGGAGGAGCATCGAATTATAAGTCATAACCAAAGCCACGTCCAGAAGCAATCCGAAGAAAGTCAGTGCCGTATTTACCGAATAAATCTCATCGGCTCGTTCTCGGCAACTTCTAATCGGCAGATCCATCCAATTGTTCTATTCCTAATTGTACTCCGAGCGATATTCCAATCCATAATACATATAAACTGGAGTAAGGTTATTACTCATCTTGAGGACCCAAACCAGTATAAATCTTTGTCTCTTATTCGTTTGATTTATTCTCGCGTATACCCCAATTCCAACGATTCTCATACTTTATAAATACCGTGATCAGCATATAGCCGGTCGACATACACACATCCACATGTAATCGCTGTGTACCTTAATTTTCTATCATGATACCGCCATTCAAGTTCAATTATGCGTCTCTCTCTCTCACCTATCTTTGTGCATGCAATCGTGTTGGCCAATATTAAGCAGAGGCAGCTACTAGATCTGATAATATGTACGAACCTGTGGGTTGTGACGTGAACGTTGAGAAGACACAGGCACAGTTAATCAACGACGATGGCCAGAGGAGTCAATATGCAATTTGTGTGTGTACGCAATATACCACAATGCATATATGATCCTGCCTCCTGTACGTTGACTACCACTCTAGCTCGTTTTTTCAGTTAGTGGTGGTCTCTGTGGGCCGTTGATATTGCCTTCAACGGGATCCTGTCGTGGTGTTCAATGCTTGCAATCATTTCTATCCCATATCACCTTTGAAAATATTTTGATCTTGGCCACAAAATAATTGAGGGTGGGGGAAGAAAGGGAAAGGGTTTTTCTTCTTATCATCTATATATACACATGTCATTTGTGGATCAGTACACCCAACCGTGCAATTGCGGATCGACTATCTGATTTATTTTTGGTGGGTTTACTAACTGGGGTAAGGAAAACCCTCGTGATTGACAAATGAATTATATTGTTTAGATTTTTACATATAATTGTTTATGTTGCATTGGATGATTGGGTTTTTAAATATTGTGCTTATTTGAATATTTCTAGTCTTAGTTTAGGTATATTTGTATGTAATTGTGGTAGCTAAATGTTATCTAGCGCTCCATAGCTTCAATTATTGCATTAACATATTAAAACCGTGTTGTGGTCTATTTCTATTCCACGTAGTAGGTCTAATTGAGTCAGGATGTTAGCGTGTACAAAATGACCGAATGAATGATCTTAGCATGAACAACATATATGCACAAAAATAAATAGCGAGAATACTATTAGAGATAAGATCTGAGAGGAAGAGGTGCGACAACACGTGCATGAATTAATGTACGTAGTCGACAAGCTCAATCACATGGTATAATTAATAATGTGCATACAAAAAATAATTAATAATAAAGAAATTCAGAGCTGAAAAAATAAATAATTAATATTCCCTTCAACTTATCCCAAAATATAATACTTCTATCTTGATAAATCTGTTCAAAATATAATAATTTATTCATACATTTTCTCATCTCGAACAATCATAATCATTTTTCATTTAATTTTCTATCTACGTATTTTCTCATCTCAACCAAATATAAACATCTCTTATTTAATCTCACAACTTTTCTTAATTAATCTATATAAAAAGCTTTAAAAATACTTATATTTTGATAGCGAGGGAGTGCTTTTGATTGGAAAAAGGTAAAAATAATCGAACGAGGATGAGAGAGAGAAGAGGGGACATGTGTACAGAAGAGCTACAGAGCCAGGAGCACAGTGGGTGTAGTGAAATGAAATGAAATGGTGTACTAGTTGAGTGATGGATGGATGCGTGAGCCGGTGGCATGCAGTACACAGACAGACAGCACCCACGATGCGTCACTTCGACAGGACAGTTTTGATCCCTCCCTGCCCTGTTCATCAGCTGATGAGTTAGCTACCACCTCTACAGCTCTATACTCTCTCACTGTCTCAGAAGACCAACCTAAACAAAAATGTAATATTATCTAAGGCAATAAATTTAAGTAATATTGTTCAGATTCATCGTATACGTTGTGTCATATTTTCACCATTTTTTTTGAAGGGAGGGAATACTCATCACTAGCTAGCCAATATGCATAGTTCACTTTGTTAAGTCTTAAGGTTCAGTTTGTTGATGTGATAACGTCATTGTCTACTTCTGTGTGCATGCGTGTGGCAATATATACAGTATACTCATTCCATTGACTACTTTACGTTGAAATAATTTCACCACATTTCCAAGCAGATTGGATGCCATCAATTTATTTTCTGACAGACAACAACCTCCTATTAGGTGTTACGGTGTAGTGTATATAATGTTTATATAACTGATTATAAGCTGTAACAATTTTATAATATGTATATATTTGTTCTTAACATCTTGAAAATAATCTAAGAGAAAGAAATATCAAACTCAACGCTAAAATTAAGCTTTCAAGATTTAAATTTAGGTTGATACGCCAAGTTATTAATGACAGGCGTGTAGTATTTGTTATAAACAGTTTTCGAGACAAATGTTATGTCAATGTTAAAAAAAACTACCAAAAGTTAAGGACTATCTAAGAGTTTCTTTAAACAAATGTGGATGATTTTGATTAGAATATACTCGAATTGAAGTATGATCCATTTACATTCTTATTGCCTGGACCAGAGCTCAGTTCTTTTATTAGAGGGGGGAAAAAGAATCATGGGAGACAGGATATTGGCACATCAACGTCGAGTCAGCAATGAGTAAGCCTGATGATATGCAAATTTGTGAAGAATATAGGTACCGAGTATCCACACGGTCTCCATATCGACTAGAGATAGGAGGTGAGTCGAATCCATGTATTATGTAACAGAGTAGGATTCGGTCGCAATATTGTTTTGTGTTTTATGGTATGACCTAGAGTCCTGTTCAAGTACTACCATGTAATAGATTAGAAAATTGATGCCGTGTCTGGCTAGGTTTTTCTCTTTGTAGCCTTGCCCCCAACCTATATAAGGTGCCCCCAACCTATATAAGGTGGATAGAGAGCCCTTTAGGGACAGGTAACCATAGATATAGCGAAATAAATTACAATCAGATCGTCAGATCAATACACATCTGACGAATACAATTTTCAAACAGGATTCATTTTAGATCTCGTGCGTTACTTTCTTTTCTCATTGCTGATTTTTAGAATCGACAAAATTAAATACGGATATATTTTTATATATAGATCGATGCCTAGTCATGGCTGCAACTTTCAGCATGTCGATATCAATAACGATACGTCGAAAAGCGCTGTGAAAACACTGAAAAGAAAAGGGTTAGTTAAATTATTAATTAGGCAAGTACAGCATGCGGTTTCCAGTAATTACAAGCAAAATCAAATCATGTATACTAATCAATTACTCGTATATGTATCTGATGATCGATCGACGACGTGGACGTATGTATGCTCAAGTACAGATGTGAGACCACCAGTGGCATTAATTAAATTAAATTAAATTAAATTGCATTGTACCTGAACTACATAAAAATATGCATGCACTAGACGCGTCCTGATCCAATACAGTACTAAGTGCGACAGGCGCCAAATGACCTACTCGAATTGCTCTCATCGATGATTTTTGGGGCCTCAAGATATTCAGTTTCTAGCTTATATTAGACCTGCAGATGAGACTAAATTATTATTAGTTGGTTCAGAAATAGGACGTTGCTGCTAGCAAGCTGGGTGGTACAATTATAAACAGATATTGATAATTTCATTGCATGTTTTAGATGCATGATTTATTAATCTTATAGAGCTGTGAGTATCATTGGGTAATGTGTTCGGTCACTAATACTCGAATATAAGTATTTTTATGTTAAAATGTGTATCACAATGTCAGCATTTTTTAATACACTAGTTTCAATGCATAAAAATCCAAGCATTTTCAACCAATCAGAAGCTTGGGAAATGAATCTAGTCAATTTAAAATTCAAATTTTGATTAATGAGGTGACTTAAAAGAAATATTATATTTTTTTCAAACTTAGAAATGATTATGTATATTTTGAAACGAAGGACGTATATATCACAACACCCTTGAATGCGTGCGTGGTAATTAATTAAGTTGTATACTTATTTTGACAGTGTGCTTGACTACCTTCGTACATATGTCGATTTAGACATCACCTTTAAGTACTTTTTAGTGTAAAGTATTTACAACAGGCATATTAAAACTACACTGTTGTGACAACTTTAATCTACATGTGTTGTTTTAGTGCATCAAAACCCAATATTTAGGAATACCAAGACTCAAGTTTAAAAAAGTTCAATGAGCTAGATCATACGCACGAACCAATTAAGTATTTACGATCGAAGAAATTACATAGTGTAATACATGGAAAAATGGAAATTAAGGATCACCATGGAAGATTGCAAGTGGGTCACTAGCTAGGTACCTGACCTGAAGGATCGGATCGGAGAGATTGCACAGCGCACTATAGAGGTAGACGACATGGGCGAGTTGATGATGATCGATGCTGATGGCTGGCTTAGCTAAAAGCTAGCGGTGTCGTCCTGTAGATATATAGATAGATAGATGTCCATCATAAGAGATGCTAGACTTTTACTCCCTCTAAAATAATACTACTATACTTATCATTTATCATTTTGACCAAGAATATAATCTTACAAAAACAATTTTAACCACTATATTATATTATAATAGATATAGAAATATCAATAAATACATGGTTTTATTAAAGTAATTTTTAAGACTAATCTATATCCACGGTCTTCATGTTTCTAAGATAAATATTTTAGAAATTATTTATAAACAAAGATTCTAAAGTTTGACATCAACCTTATTCAAAACAACTCGTATTATTAATCGGGGGGAATATTATTTTTGTTTATGGGCTTGACATAGACCTATGCATATGTAATATAATTAAATGTAATTATATTATTTGTAAGGTATGAACGTAATTATTTGAGTTGGCCATATATATGATCGCCAGCTAGCAGACAAAGTTTGAAAATGTGAATGCGACTATAACTGCTCGGTTATCGGTCTCGTCGAGCCGCTCCGTGTTTAAGAACTGCTCGATAAACTAACAAAAAAAAGTTTAAACTAAATTTTAAACTTTAAAATAGTCCTAATGTCACAATTTTCTCCGGTAAACGCCTGGTTATCACAATGAAGCTACTAACTAATGAGTACTTTTTGTAAAAGGGCATGTGGTTTAGTGGTTACAGTGACCTGAGTAGCACTTTAAGATCTGAGTTCAAATTTTTATAGGAACAAATTTTATATTAGGTTGTTTAGGAGTTAAGTTTCCAATTAAAAAGGACTACATTACATATATCTGATTAGATGTATAGGCCGGATAAAAAAATATCGTTCTAAACAAGAGGTTAGTGAGTACGTGCTTCTTGGATCGTGACTATACCGATTGTATTTTGTAGCCCTGATAACAGCTCGCACAAAACCAATCCCTTTCAGCCGTGTGTACCTGCCGATCGATCGATCGATCGATCGAAAGTACCGAGTTACATCGATTGGAGATCAGAGATAATATGCGACACGGCGGTGTCTCTTCTTCTTCTTCGACTTTAGCTAGCTAGCTATAGCTAGTAGCTGGTGCATATATACGTATGCAATTATGCATGTGGCGTATATATCTACGTATCTGTATGCGTGCATGTATGTATCAGCTGATGCAGACATGGGCGTTGAAAGCGAGCCATCTAGCTCTACCGTTATATCGAAGCTGCTGCGAAAGCAGCAGGCATCGCACATTGCAATTGCACGCGCGTGCGTGCATGACAGCAGTGCACTGGTCACTTTGGTATTTTTTTAAAGGTTTTTGATAGCTGCAACTTTTTTCACAATCTAGATTTTTATCTACGATTATAAAAAAATGCATTTTATAGAACATGAAAAAGGAGCCAAGAGCCACAAGTCTGAAACTTTTTTACTAACTGACTAGTAATCAACAACTGCTTCTTATCATCTCGAGCCTCCAAACATAAGAGTCTTAGCCCATAATCTTATTAGATGGCTACTGATTCTTATAATCTGGAGTTTCCAAACATGCCACGTCACCAGCAGTCAGTCTATAAAGACATAAACTTTCTCTGTTTCAAAAAATCCAATTTAGATGGAATATGACATTACCTAGTATAATTAACCTTTATATAAAAACTCATCTTAAATTGGGTTTTTTTTAACTGAGGGAGTATGCACGAGAGGGGGAGGAAGCCGCGCACGCAACGCATACGTGCAGCTACCTTACCTTAGCCTTTTCCCTTTCATTTTTCCGTTGCTGAGCTTGATGGGTCATGTCACCATTGACAACTCCACTGTGCAGCTGCTGCTGCTGTCCTGGTGCATGCCGTCCAGGTTACAAGAATAAACCACTAGTACTAGTACTTGTAGTTGCTCTTGATTCTTCAACGCCAGATCGACAGGTAACTAGTAGAGCAGAGCATCACTCAACAGTCGACAGGTAATAATCAGACCAAAATCGATCGGTTTCAATTGTGTTGGAATTTCCAGGGCCACCTTTCTCGGCAGCACGAGCCAAAATTTATCAGGACCAGTTTTACAGACAAGTCAATGGAGAAACAAAAAGGAAAAAGAAAGAAACGAGTTAGCAGCAGCAGCAGCAAGGGAACTACAACGACGACAAATTCTGTATCTCCCTTTCTCAGCCCTAGAAAAAATCTTTGGGTTGAGGAAACACATGTATCAGGTATATCAAACCTACAACAGTCTAGCTTCTCTCTCTGGTCTGTTGGTTTCTCTCTTCACGTCGCCTTTTCTTTCCTTCGTACCAGATATTCCATGACAAGCAGATCCATCTTCCCATCTGTTACTTTCCTGTCTCCGTTCCTTTTTCAGTTTTCACCCTCCCTTCATTTCTTCCCTCCCTTGTTGTTCCATGATGCAGCAGAAACGACGGTTTCTGCTGCTGCTGCTCCTCTCCATCTTCCTTCTTGCCTTAAACTCTCGGATCAGCCGCTTTGGATCCTATGCAGCAGCGCAGCAAACTGTATCCCCGACCAATCGCCCTATACAATGTCTGGAAGGACTCGAAAGAAAGTCACCGACACTACTCATGTTGTACAATCAGAAGAATCTATTCCTGTTTCTGTATCATCTAACCTATCGTTATCCCCCTGTATCCGCCTATAAAAAAGAACATAAGCTGCCGATGTCTTTATACTCTCCTCGCTTATAGGACCCACATGACGGTCATCAAAGTCATACCACCCTTTCTTCCCTTCATGCTGCACCAAAAATATGAGTAATTAATCACAAGAGGCTCTGGCTCAAACCTCAAATGCAAATTATAGTCAAAATAAAGAGTATACTAGTCCCTCAATCATACAAACCGATGTATGCAAGTCACACAAGCAAGCATGCATTAATAGTAACAGAAAATGATCGATGGGGGAAAAGAACACTTACATAAACATATGCAGTATAGTGACCACCTCCCATGCTTCCATAGTGATTACTAATAGCATACAATCGATAGTGGTTGGAAATCTGTTGGCCCCTGCTACCGATATACTTTGAAAGGTCAAGATCATGAACCGGGAAGTCCACACATGTCTCTAGCTTGTTTTTGGTATATCGACTGTATGAAAATCTTTTCATGTGTATTATAAGGATTTCCGGTAGCCTCCAAAGGTCTAACTTCTTACTAGCTTGGCGATGCTCTTTACAGCCTGGGCAATACCTGTACAAAGAAATTGGAAATTTATATCCGTTGAAAGGCTTCAAAAGGGAACAAGAATATTCTTTACTTGGGAAAAGAATCATCTCTACTCTTATAAAGAAAGGAAAAGAATTGTGAACTTGCGCAAAAGCAATGGAATTATAACCACTACAAAATATAACACTGAAAAATGTAAAAAAAAAAATACCACATGTCTTCTGGGCCTAATGGTTCCTCCTTTAGAAAAGCTTCAAGGCATGCATATAGAGAACATGTCTCCTGTGGTCTCCTTGAGAATAGGACAGCCTTGTAGATCTCTGGAAGATTATCTAAAGAACTAAAATTGTATTGCTCTAGTCCATTGTCCTGCCAACACACAACCACATGCAGTCGCTTCTGTGAAGCAGTAAGTCTAATAGGTTGGTCCATTTCTATCTTCATGCGTTGGTCTGGAAACCTCTCATTGATCAAGTAAAATTGCATTCCATCTTCAGTCATTGTTTCATCGTCACAAGCGTTATTGTTTATGCTGGTTGACTCTGTAGCATCAGAGTTCATATCGATGTCTGCAGTTTCATCCACAGGACTGCTTTTGCCAATTATGTGGTCAGCATCTGAACTATCATCTTTTGGTACTCGGAATGGAGTCATAACCTTTTGGTAAAGATCAAAGATGGTACTCCCATTGATTGTGTCAGGAAGACTTGACACAAGGGGAGTGCCAAAAGACTTCCAGGATTTCCTGCCAAAACTGGTGAGGGTGGACCTGCTTATCAAAACAGCAACATTCATATATTTAATACCCAACTTAGACAGTTAGATCAACACAACGTAAAAAAATGAGATTGTACTTACTCCATCCGTTGGTTTCTGAACACCACTATTGGAGCATCTTCACTGTCTTTTGGAAGTCTATATGCAACCAAGCGATCTCCATCTCTGATCAAGGAGATGACTTCAGAAGGTTCCTCCAAGTACCGGATAAGTGCACTATTGTAGACCTACGTAGAGATCATCAAATATTAAGTACCAAGGCATATTCAGTAGCACTCAGGATTATAATGATAATGTAGGAAAAAGGAAAATACCTCAGCAACCAAAAGGCGCTCATCGCCTTTCAAGGAACAAGCAATGCTTAATGCATCGATAAGAGTCTTCGTATCTCCAGATTTTGGCACACTTACAGTATACGGAGATGGCCCAGTAGTCCCATCAGTATTGAAGATTGTTATAGTCATTGTTCTCATAGTTGTTGAAGGCAGGGGCAAAGACAGGTACATGAATGGATCAAATGTTACAGATACTTTCCTGCAATCAGGGCAAACTAGCGTCGACTTGTATTGACCCTGTCAATGGAGCACCAAAAGATGATCAACAGGAGATAAAACCATGTGACTTACTTGTGTTAGGCATTTTGGCAGAAGAAACAATTATGCACCAACTACCCCAGCACATGCAAAAAGGGTATAAATATATCAATGTTATCACAAGGAGTACTGGAATTTTATTTGTCCAACGGTACCGTGTCTCTTATCCACCAAAAGAGCAGAAGCAGATATATCAGTGCTGTCTGCTAATTTATTATGTCAGTATGTGCAACCCTGAAGAATCTACCAGTTTTTCCTAACCATACATGTCATCAGATCAGCATACCAATATACGCAGCCCTATGGCTCAGACCTCAGAATACTAGTTGTTGCCTAACTCCAACAAGTGAAAGTAGTGCGATGTACCTACAGTCGTAGAGTTTACTTGGATCTGACAACACAGATCCAAAAAATATCTCAGGGCATTCATTGTGATAAAGTCATAAAACATGAAAATCGTGAATAACAGACTAGGCTGCAAAGCTGCAGTGTACACCAATTTTGCATGTGGCACCAGTGTATCGGCACCAGTGGCAAGTGCAATATTGGCTCAAAACTAGATATGTGAATAATTTGTTTCCACTTCAAATATATTCAATTTATTAGAAATTAGTTTCCTCAGTCTTACATTTCTTAGGGGGTCAAATCATAATCATTTTTATAAACGGAAAAGTATCATATCTTTAACCAAGCAGGAAAGAATTAAGACCCTTCCATGGCTCCATCTAAAGTTTTAAACTTCTCTTACCCTACTATCCCATTCCAGGTATTTATCTCCTCTAGAAACCCTATAGCCCTTTCTGCAATATATTACTCCCTCCGGGTTGATAATACTTGTTGTTTTGGATAAGGCTATTGTCAAACTTTAAAAATTTTGACTATGAATAACATCTAAAATATTTATCTTAGAAATATGGCGACCATATGTATAGATTAGTCTTAAAAGTACTTCAATAAATCATATATTTATAGATATTTCTTTATAAATTGTAATAAAAAATAGTGGTCAAAGTTGTTTTTTGGAGACTGTGTCCTTGTCCAAAACAACAAGTACTATCAACACAGGGAATATCTGAACTTCTGCAAATCAATGTAAAGATGGCAATCAACAATTTAAAGTTTGATCTGAATCAAGTAACAGTAGGGAATTGGTTGAGAACAGATAAATGAAATTTATATACATGGGATCTGAGTGGAATATATCCATTATTATCCATGTTCCACTAATTTAAATCGTTTTTAGAGTTATGAACTGCTTATAGAAGGAATCTAACTGACTCATAGTGATTGAATGTCCTAAATAGGCAGAAAATAGAAGATTTGGAGTGTTTATGTGTGTGCGTACGCGTTTGGGTGCATGTGCTGTGTCTGTGTGAGAGAGAGAGAGAGACTGTGTGTGGGGGTGTGTGTGTGTGTGTAGCAATGTACAGAGGACACAGCACATATCTTGGGAGAGTGACATTGTGATCATATATAACTAACCTGGCAGATATCAACTATGATAGAATCATTCCGGGCTAAATGGTTGCCCCAGTACTCATCCGCAACCTCTTCATCTGGACGACCATCTGAATCCTTTGCTTCAGAATATGGTTTACATTTCACACGATTCAAGTCCTCATGGAGTCCGTCCAACAAGAAAGCCAGAAGTTCCTACAGGCACCATTGGTACACAAAATCATTTGGGTATTAGGTGTCTATTATGTAAGTTTATCACAAAAATGCCAAATAGATATATAGGAGTAATATATTTTCAAGAAATAGAATAGACCCTAAAAATCGTAGGTTTTGAGCACTTGTCAATCAAATTAGCGGAGTAGCACCAGAACTTATGGAATTTAGGGTAATTGATTCAGAAGCTGGTATAGGTAGGAACTAGGATCAAGTGGCAAACACATTGCAAATCATAGAATAGGGTCCACCATAAGAAATAATTCAGGGTGTGTGTTTGGAAGTGACAGAAAACTGTGTATTCTCAGAAATAAAATTAACTAACCTGGGAATCATGTTGATTAAAGCCACTGAACTGGGGGGCAAAGCGTGCAAGCTTTCCTTTAAATTGGCGAGGTGCAACAGGGGTTCTGTCCAGAACCCATAGCTTCCTCAACAAATCCCCAAATGAACATGCAAGCTCACCCTATTTAACATTAACACATTGTTCTAATGAGTTCAGGAAGCAAAATAATAAATTCCCATAATACATGAAGTATGTCTATATGGAAAGGAACTTCAACATGCCTTCAGCCCCAGTGGGTTATTATGGTTTATTTCTTTCTTGAAGTCTCCATGGAAGTAGTCAACCAGCTTGGATGTATGAGCTAAGCACTGCACAGCACTGTTCATGAAACATGTGTTTCCAAGATTGTCTAGTCCTGTTAAACCAGTGCCAACTTGCTTAGAGCTTCCACTTGAATCCAGATCCATGCCCATGATGCTCCCATTGCTCATTGAACGACTCATTGTTAATGCTAACTCATCTTTTTTCCCATTGGCACCATTTGCCGTAGGTTCTGACAGATCATAGAAGTGTATTTCTAGAGGCATCTGAACATGTAAAACAAGAATTAAGGATAAGAAAAAAAAATATGCTACAAAGAACATTATATGGGAGGTAATAGCTAGTGACAATGAAAGACCACCAAGAAACTGTGGACAAAACCTAGAGGATACTATAAGCTAGGTTGGTCAATCTCAAACTTATGGTAGAAATGTCAGGTTTTTATCTGAACTTAATCATGCCAGGTCAGTCTGGATTAACTAGCAGCACATGTGTATTGGTGGAGTAACTATTGTTACCGGATATACCGATATAGTGATGGGCCAAAGTTCAATCCTCATCCGAGAGTTCATTTTGCATGTTTTGAGTGAGACCGGTTCCATACGTTTTAGTGACATGTGGAAATACCTTTTTTATACATATGATTTAGATGCCTGCATATACAGTGGTTGGTCCTGGCTATGACATGTGGATAGCCTGCTAGCTATTCCCTCGAGTTTCAGCTAATCAAATTGCAAATAGACTATATTTGGAGAAAATTGGTGAGAGTGGAAAGGGGTTGACTAAGTTCAGATTGAAATATAACTTAAGTAGTAAACATCCAAGCAATTGCTAACAGGGAGAATGTTCTAAAGTTGCATACAATTAAATAATTAATTTTAGAATATGATAAGGTAGTAGTAATAAGATTGACCTCCTGATCAGAAGACCGAGTGTCTTGGGGCATTCGATTCCATTCGTTCATCAATATAAAAGTTGTTCGTCCAGAGAAATCCCATATATGAACCTAAAGACAATACGCATGTGATAAAGTAAAATAATTTGAGCATTCATCCTGACTTATTGAAAAAATGGATCATCAGGAAAAAAAATACCAGCTCAGAGTCTGCAGTCAAAATCTTGTTTGCTCGTTTAAAGTTCTCAGCAGAATTATCCTGAAATGTTAAGAACAAAGTGAAAAGTTTTTTCTAGAGGAAGATTACTATACCAAAACTTCATCCTTCGGAACAACAAAATCTGCGATTAATAGATGAATAAAATGGAAAATAACTAGACCTTTTTGCTGATCTTGACGGTTAGTGCATTTGTATCTCGCGTGACTGAAACTCTAAGCATTATAGGGTAAATGTTTACAGATCCTTCTTCGGTAAACAATGAATTTTTTCCCGCATTCTTGCCAGAATCAATATGCCTACATGAAAAAAGAATCAAAGTCAATTAGGCTTTGAAAAAGTAAAGTCATCAGAGTAAGCAAGCAACAAAAGGAAGTGTAATAGAACCTGGCAGCTATGCATATATTTACATAGCTGCCAGCCCTAACTCATAAATGCAGCATTGTGTTGACATATTAATGCTTATAGTTTTATCCCTCATATTCAGAAGAGACTTTTAAATGGTTCAGACTCGACTTCCAAAGAAGTGCATTATTTCTTGCTATGATCCATCAATCAGTTGAAGGCTCCAACGTAACAGCCTAATTGTGAACCTTCACTGAAAGTCGCCGGCATGGAAAATCTAAGTTCTAATAGAATGGATAAATTAAACTAAATAGTGTAGACTCAGCAATACCGCTACTAGTATGCTAGATAGAAGATGTAATTATCTGCTTCAATGCCTTGATGCAAAGTTGATGTCAGAGAACTAGGGAAGGTTGATTCAAAGGATTAATTGTGCATCTCTTCATGGGAATGTATTAAAATAAGGCTTGCACAAATGAAACAACTTATCATCATGGAAGTTAATGTGGATGCCTCGTGTATTAATTACTAATTATAGACCATTATGGTTGGCGCGCCACTAGAAACCTTTCAAGTAAGGGAAGGAGCATCACCCCCATGTCACGCCAAGCTAACAAACACTAGACATCAACACGAGGATAAACAACTGGATGCAAAATCTGTTATGACAACATCAGTCATCAGCGATCTAATCCATCTAGTTCTGTGCAGCCATTTTTCCTCTTACAGAAACATGTAACACACGGGTTACAAAAACATGTAACACAGGGGAGAACCCCGGTTCAAAGTTTCAGTGAGGAAACCAGCACCATGTGAGTCGATTTCAGAAGCGAATGTTACTACGATTTGCATATATTCACAATACCACATGAGGCAATCAACAGTACAATGCAGCTGCTGCCTACTCCTTCAGTAATCATCAACCATCGAATTTAACAAACTAGGCATAACTACCGACTGGCACTCAATGTAGCACGATCATCGGATCAAACCTATCGAGAAGTTGTAAAAAACATAGGGAAACCCATCTATCATCATCGCAAGTGGATGTGAAATGAGAGCGAGCAAGCGAGCGTGCGTTTCTCACCAGGCGCGCGCTTTGGAGAAGAGGTCGGCAGCGACGAGGGCGTAGGTCCTGGAGGAGGCCGCGTTGGAGGCGGAGGCGGAGGCGTCGGGCTGGAGGAGGTCGTCGGCGCGGCGGAGGGTGAAGGCCTGGTCGGAGATGAACATGCTGAACACCTTCATGCCGATGCCGTAGGAGGTCGGGCCCGACGGCGCCGCGGCGTACGGCACCCCGGCCGCCTCGATCCCGCCCCCCTCCTGCGCCTCCCTCCACCACCTGCATTCGTCCGCGCCCCGGTCAGGTCAGCCACCCACCCGATCCGATCGGGACGGAGCCAAGCTAGGGCTAGGGTTTGTACCTGTGGAGGACGAGGAAGACGCGGTCGTCCTCATCGGCCGCCGCCGCGGGGGCGGAGGAGGAGGTCGACGGGGCTTCGCTTGCGGCCGCCGCGGCAGCGGGCGGGTCGTCGTCGGGGGTCGCGGGCATTGCGGCGGTGAGATCTGCGCCGCGTCGCGGTGGCCCGGCGCGGCGCGGCGAGGCGAGGCGAAGCGTGAGGGATTTCACCTTTTTTTTTTTTGATTTTGGTTTTGAATCGGGGAGGAGACGAAGAGCAGGAGATGAAACGGAAGAGGAGTGGTGGTGGTGGTGTCGACGCGAAAGAAGGAAAGCCGCAGTTTAATGACGGCGGCGACGACGACGAGTCGGATCTCATCTCATATCTCATCGGGTTGGGTCAGGTCGCTTCGCAGCGAACCAGATAGAGCGGGCCCACATGTCACTCAGACAAGAAAGGCTGCAGTGTGGCTCCCACATGTCACTCCTCCTGCAAGGAAAGAGAAATCGTAGACGTACGCATACCACTATACACATGCCACGCGTATGCCCAAGTGGATGAGGCTAGGGCTTTTTTTCGGGCGAACTAAGGGTCTGTTCGGCAGATCGAACTCCAAACGCGCACAGTGCCGCACAGTGTTTTTTCCCTCGCGCACGCTTTTCAAACTACTACACGGTGAACTTTTTTGCAAAAAGTTTCTATACAAAAGTTGCTTAAAAAAATCAAATTAATCCATTTTTGAAAAAAAATTTAGCTAATACTTAATTAATCACGCGCTAATGACCGCTCCGTTTTCCGTGTTTACTGTGCGCGTTATGAAACCCTATGCCGAACAAAGCCTAAGAGCATCTGTATTCTATTATATTGTATTATATTGTATTGTATAGTGTAGGAAGGGGTTCTAATAATGAGGTTCATATAAGAATAAAAGATTGCTCATAATGTAGTTATGATGGGACCCTTTTTTATAAAATAACCACTACAACTCCTTTCTCTCTTCATGAATCATCTTTCGATGTTACACTTACGGTGGACCATGGTATATTCTCTCTTATATGAGAACGGGTTCTTTTCTTAGTATCGGATACTCCACTAGAATCTGCTGAGAAAAAAGAATATAGTGTGTAGTACTAGTCTTAGCTTCTCTTTCTACTTGTAGGACCCCTCTGAATTTCACCCTACATATGCTCTAAGGTGCGTAGTGTCCTCGTTTAATGTTGTATGGTCTTTTCAATGTATCATACGAAATTTGATAACTCTGGTTTTGCCTGTTTTCGCTATAGTGCCAACGAAATGACAAACTTATGTTATCACCCTCGTATAACTTGAATACAAGTATATTCAAAACATCACCATATAAAACATATAAGGCTGAGTGCTTTGGTTGGGTTGAGAGTTAATCTCTCCGACACGTAAAACGGAACGACTCATTACTACATGATTAATTAAGTATTTGCTAAATTTTTTTTCAAAAATGGATCAATATGATTTTTTAAAACAACTTTCGTATAAAAACTTTTTGCACAAAACACACCGTTTAACAGTTTGAAAAACGTGCACGCGAAAAACGAGAAAGATAAGTTGGGAAGAATAACAAAAGAACACAGCCTAAAACACTTAACTATAGCGTGATCTTTGTTCGGCGGCTTAAATATACACATATGCCTCCAAATTCAAATGCACTAGTAACCCAATGGATGCTGAATTCATTGAATTCAACCATCATCCAAACGAGTTCCATTTTTTCTCCAAGTTCCTCGGTGATGCACGCGTAGATTTTTTTTGTAAAAAGAGAATATCCCATTGAAATTCACTCTAAAATGCTAGCATCAATTAGTTTTTTTTAGAGGAATGACACCGCTGTTGCCTGTTAGAGTAAGTTTGGCGATAGTAACGAGGGGAGAGGCGGGTCTGTGGGAGGATCCGCCAATGGATATTCCCCTCTTTTCCTGGTCTCCACGAATTTACCAAAACACCCCCCGGAAGTTCAATAAATTACCAGAGGAGCCCTCCCTCCGTTTCGCTTTCCACCTTTTTTTTTCTGCGTTGAAACGGATTAATGCGTGCGTACGTGGCGTGACGTGACTGGCCCCGTGATACACGCTGACCAGGTTGAGCCCAATACTCCCATGGGCTTATTTTGCACTATCGGCTAGGCCCGTATAAGCATATTAATGGGCTTGGCTTAAGGAGGCTTTGCTACCGAAATGAAATCTCATGGGCCTTTTTGTTCTTTTCCATCGAGTATGTATCCACTCTTCTAGTATAGTTACCAGGAATAACATTATTTTTTTGTTTTCGGAATCAAATATATGTGAATCCCTCTAATTTGGAGTTTGAAACGGATAAAGTAATAGATAACCTGATAACAAATATATTGGTTTGGATATATTTAATCCTGGATACATTCAGCTTCCACGCGCTAGTATGCACCGCTATGTAGATATATTGGTTTAGTTTTTTTTTAATTTCAAGCAGCCTACATACTCCCTCCACTTTTCAATGTATGATTTCATTGATTCTGGTAACATGTTTGACCACTCGTCTTATAAAAAAATATATAAATATGAGAATATGAGAATATGAGAAATAATGTTTAAAGTACCTTTAATGATAAAACAAAATAAATGATACTACATTACGCAATTTTTAATAAGACAAAACTGGAGGGGGTATTTTATTTATTTTAGGTTTAGCATGCATGCAAAATGTTTGTCCAAGTTCTTTTTTAAAAAAAAATGAAAGGTTCCTAGCACATCACCATCTTCATGTGTAGCCAACACCAACAGTCCAGCACTATCCGTGGATAGCATTGCCTAACCTGTCTACCCAAAGTGTCAAAGGTGTGTTTGGTTGGAGGGATATTTTTGGATGAAAGATGTCGATCAGTTTTTTAGCGTGTTTGGTTGGTAGGCGAGGGTGGATATGATAGGCCAAGGAGGAAATATTCTATGAAGATGCTGGATGAGCATATTCGGTCAAATTAGCCGGATGAGGAGATTCACCTTTGCTAATATTGATCATTATTAATTGATTAGCAATAATTAATACATTTTGTTATTAATTAGTAATTAACTTGTCAAAAATAGTGTTAATTATATATAATTAGTCTATTTTATTGTTAATTACTAAATATTATGGCTATATTAATGATAACTAACATATTTTATTATTAATTAATATGTAATTGGTTTTATCCCGTTCCTTCTCATCCATTCCACTAAACAAGAAACTAGATGATCATATTCATCCAACCAAAAAACAGGACAGCCGTGTCCCTGTAAATATGGATGAACATATCCTATTTAACTTTGAGCACGAACCAAACGCATCCCCTCTGGCCAAGCAGGTTGGCAGCAATCACCATAACCAACTACAAAAACATTCAGACGATTGCCAGTCAACCCCATCAAATCCAACATGTACATCCATCCATCCACTCCAATGATCCAATCCAAACAGCTCTGCAACAATACCTTTAGATATGTCTTCATATGCATGGTGATGGCACTATCGTCGTTCCCACCAAAGCAAAAATTGTGCGTGTTATAGTAGTTCATGCTCATCTTCAATTCAGCTTTCAAGCCCGGCCGGCTTTTCTCCTGTTTGTCAAGTCACAACATATGCACCTCACTCCAGCACAGCAAAGATGCAAGTATGTTATAGTCGGTGCACACCGATTCTACACACGCTTGTGGGTTCTTCAGATTGGAGGAAATTTGGAGCGATTCTGGATGAACTGAACTAACAAAGACTTTTTTCCTGTAACCAACGCGGTCTAAATCATATGAAAATCCTGTAAAATTCCTACATGAGCCCTTTAAAACGCTGGAGATTAAAAAAATCAGGAATTTAGTAAAACTACCATCGAGAGCTCTCAAATGTTTCTAGTCTTTTTTCCTATGGTGTTTTGGTTTTGGACTCCTCGTCATATCCCAACTTGTTATTCGGATGTACCTTCTATTAAGTAAAAGTCGTAATCAAATTCTATTATTAAAAAAGCTCTGAAATGTACGTTTATAGTTGTCGGCAACGGGATTTTAATACTGGTAGCTAGACAAAGTCATGCATATATATATATATGATTTCACCGATGCATTAAATATGATTCTCTCAGTATTTGTTGGAAATAGACGACGAAAGGTGCGTAAATAGCAATTTTATTATTGTTCGGGACAGTACATGAGATCAGACGTAAGGTACAAATACTTGAAAAAGGGTGGCCCAACTGCCCCCAATGCGTCACATCCCGGTAAATGACTGGATCGTGATGCATATGTTTCAATAACTAGTTAGCAAGTCTTTTGCTTTGAGAAATGTCTAAGTAGCAAATTATAAAATTTTCAATGCGTGCATGCTTGTTTTGAGGACGAATGTGACATGTCTGACTTTTTAGTTTGCTCACGCGATCGAATACCACTTCTGAATTCTATGTTCAAATGTTTACTTGTCTATTCTTTTGCTTAATTATTTTCATATTTAGATGCAGGACAGCAAGCTTAATTCTATGCATTTTTTCCATCATATGTATGGATCAAAGACGATTATAGTTAAGCACACCCAAATTGTAACACACAATATGTACACACCCCTAAATATACCTCTAAGATTTGTTCAATGAATGGTGATGAGCAGAGGGACAAGCAATATTTGCGAACATCATGAAATACTTATGGAAGCAAACCCACTTGAATATGAGTATGTAGATGCGCGCTAAGAGATAAATGACTTGTTGTATCGTTTTCTTTTAGAATTACAGTATAAATGCATGCGCTCACAACGTACGCACACTCACCCTTATAAACACATACACGCACATTCCATCTTTATTAGCATATTCATAAGACTGGATCGATATATCTTAAGATTGACGACTATCTTTCGGATATTTAATTAAGATAAACATTTTTTTTGAAACATACATACAAAGAAAAAACGAACACAAATCAAAAGGCAACTTTTTTCCTTTACTTTTTGCTATGATTAAGCGGGGGCTAAGATGTGGATGGAAGTAAAAAGAGCATTGCAATTACGTGGACAGACTGAACATGTGGCTAAGCTATAGCCACTGCCGTGTGGGCCCAACGCAGGTGATGATCATCCGTTGGACAATTGGGCAATGGGCATACATGGATGAAGGTCTTGTCTCTCCTGTTGTCTTTGATATGTAAGATATGCACCTTGTGATATCTTCTTTAATTAATCGTTTCAATCCTTACCTGAGGCTGAAGGACCTACACATCATCTTCATCATCTCGACTCCACCAAGACTATTTATTTATTTATTTTTCAGTTTAATTGCACACCTGATCCTTTTGGCTTTTTTTCTCTAATTGATTCATTAATTAATTGCTCTAGTATGATTCACGTTTAATGTATGAATTAACAAAAATAATGAGAACGATTTACATTCGACCTCTACTGATATACACACAAGTTTTATTATAAAGAAATAGTGATGAGACATATTCTAATTCATATTCGACCTCCACTGACTGATATACACACAAGTTTTATTATAAAGAAAATATTGAGTGATGAAACATATTCTAATTTATATGTAAAGATGACTAGTTAAATTTAAAAGTAAGATAAATACAGATTCTAGCGAGTAATTATGTACCTTGATACACACAGGTATTTATATGGAGCGATGTCAATAGCCGGCAAGCTGCCGGCATCATTGCTGGGCCAAAGTAAAACTCCATGGACCTGCGAGCATATATATATTTATGCAGGTTATAGCCGGTTAGATGCCTGGATCGACATTGTAGAAATGTCATAGTTATTGTCTTGTCTCCCTGTATGATCCACTTGCTGATTGGCACGCATCCATGCATGCATACTAGCTGCATTTTTTTTATCTTAAATATATATGAATATAATAACTAAATACTCTCCATGGAAATACAATTAAACACATATATTTACCGTATGGAAATAGTATTACTCCATCAGTAGTAATTATTAATTTACTATTTTGAACACTTTAGCAGGAACATATATATACAGATTTGAACTTCTATCGTTTGCCCTTCAGCTTATAATTTGTAACAAAATTTTGAAATTTGAAACTTAATTGTAGACTTTTTTTGTGTGTTGGTTGGGGAGGGGTTCATCGTAATTTATTTTTCAGCGTTTGTTTTTAAATTGCAAAGTATACAAATATAAAAGTTTTAGTAATAAATTATTTTTTGCATGATAAGGCGTTACGGTTTATAATCAACGTATATAAGCGAATCAATGACTATCTTGCCAACCCATATTATCTGATTGAGTACATCTATCTATCCAGATGCATATACACATCCATATGGAACGTGGAAAGGGCAATTAATTAAGCAGATCAGAGACGACGGGAATTAATCAAGTGATGAACTAATGATGAGTAATAAATTAATCACCTTTAGCTTAGCTTAGCTTAGCTAAGATAGACAGATTTGCTTACACAATCTTACTTAGGCCAAAAGAAACAATTAATTAATAGGAACAATTGTTACTTTGGCTATATGTATGTAAGAAACTTATCTTATATTATACTCCTACTAGTACTAGATAGATTTAATTTGGTTGATATTGGCGCGTGTCATCTCCAAACGCCAACGCCGGCTGCTGCCTCACTCAGCTTGATGATGGCTGCACAGAATTAAAGGTGTACCACCTCACCTTCTCTTTTGATTTCAACCAGACATAAAAATAATTAATGAGGAAAAAATATATAAGCTCTTTTACATAGTCATTTTAAAAATCTGTACATCTCTTGTTAACAAATACTACTACTATTGAGCAGGATAAGCCACATGACATTCGTCGCACACGTCTTATGTCGTCACACTGAACGTAGAAGTAGTAGGTCTTGGCATTCTTTTAATCGTTTTAACATAATTCAACAGTTAGACATTTATTCTCTTTTTTATTAGAACAAAGTAAAAGACCACACATGCACACATGTAGCTGGAGGGCATGGGGTTTATGTAATGTGGGAAATGCTCAAATGATGAATAAACTTATACAACTCTTATCACACACCAAATCAACGTGGAAAGTCAGAGCCAAAAATATGCCGTTGATCTCCTCTGTCAAGCAAGCTAGTCGTTAAGTTTTCTCTCCACATATTATGCTACTTCTGTCACACGAATATAACATCTGTCTCTATTAGAGGGAAACGTTGCTCTTAACGCATTCATTATATTGAACAAAAGAAGAAACTAGAAAAAGAAAAAAAAAGGTCTATTCTTGCCTATCCATCAAACACTAGCTAGCTTGCAAGACAAAATAACACATCATCATGTCCATCTAAATGCATGCCCATCCATATACGATATATCCCTATGGCTACAGACAAGCGTTTGTATGACATCCTTGTGGCTTTGCTATAATCTCAGAAAATGGGCACCAACTGCTGTGTGTATCCCATTTCTAAACTCCAACCAGATTCAGAAATTTTCTCGGTTTCTGTTAACACGCTTTTAAACTACTAAACGGTATGTTTCGTGCGAAAATTTTCTACATATAAGTTGCTTTAAAATATCAAATATATCTATTTGCTAAATTTATAATAATTAAAACTTAATTAACCATGTGCTAATAACTTTCACGTTTTATATGTATCAACTTAATTTTTTATCTTTGTGAGTTCCAAACACCAGGACAGGTGTACACCGGTGGTAGTGCCAGTTGACCTTTTGGTACCCTCCATCACACTTGCTGTGGTTGACACCTCTGCATGAGGAAAATGGGTGGGGCACACGCCATTGAGGACTTTTAAGATTTTTCAACAGCACGAGGAGGAGGAATGGGTGGTGGATGTATCATCACTTTTCATGGTCCATAATAATTTCTTCCTGCCATCGGAAATAAAAATAGCTAGCTTGGATACGGATTTGCTCAAAATTAATTATGATGATGAACATCATGTGTCCATTGTATTTTGACATGTAACAAGTTTATAACGGAGGTGAATATCAAGAAATACATCTTTTCTAGACGGAGGGAGTAATATACTTTGTTTTTCTCATAGTTATGTGGCACAAGCAACTAAGCTAGGGTATGGTTGGATTACCTCTTGATTCAAAAGAGGAGTCAACAATAGGATTAAACAACCATAGAAATTATTAAACTAAGCTAGGGTAAACTTATGACAATTATCAGTATATATATAGTGCAGAGCTATTAGTCTCATCGTTTGATATACAACTAATAAGTCATAAAAAAATAAAGTATGAAAAAATTATTTATGGGTAAAACTTTTATATTTTTGTTTTTAACGACTTAAAAATCAATGCTAGAAAATAAATTACAACAAAAAACCTTAAAATTAACTTTAAAATTAGGTTTTAAAATTCAAATTTTTGTTACGATGACCGATAAGCAAATGAACAAACGATGGATGTATAATACCATAAATATAAAGGCCACGGCATTCTCCCGGACCATTGACATGTATACCATCGCAAGCAACAAGATTGGAATGGACCATTGGTACCAGACATGCCATGAATCCCCTTTGGAAAGGAAACCAACTCCCTGACTCCCTGGCTTGGAATTGCTTGTAGCCTTGTGTGCAGCCAGGCATATTCTTGATATGGCTAGCTAGCTAGCTGGGCATAACCCAATGGATGAAAAATTCTTCTGTGAAATGCACATGGCTGCCATCCTGGCCATCGTATTTTCTTCCATGGACCAGTTTATTGGTGCATCAAGAATTTAACCTTACAGATCATCTCTGTCCTTTAATTCCTGATGTACCTATACTAACTACCTAGTGCTTAATTTGTTTACTGAAGTGAACTATTGATACCATCTACTGTATGAGAGATTATATGTATGTAGAACATTATGCCACGGATTATCTACTTTATTTTAGGGGTAACTTTCATGGATGAAATAATCCATAGCAATAATCTAGTGAAGCAGCTAAAAAGAATATAACCTATATGCAGGGGTATTTGAGATTAATTATTTACCTCTGCAACAAGGTTAGGTTCTATTGTGGAATGCCAAAGCTCCTAGCTAATTTTGTTTAAAAAGTAGCACTACACCTTTTACCTGATTTTTCTTTGCGTGGATTTGTATATATAATACATGTTGTATGGGCCCAAAACAAGTAATCATTCCATATGTGAATCGATCGAGGTGTATGTCTAATTTAACACCTGTAGCAATGTTAGTTTAATAGCTTGTCTAGATCACCATCAAGAGTAATCCACAAGCACAAACAAACGCTTAGCTTCAAATAATTGCCTGGACCTTTCACTAGTGCGGAACTGTTCATCTGTGTCAGACGAAAACCCTTATCTGTATTGGCGAGAGGCTTCGTCAAGAACTAATGGTCAGTGATGTGAGAAATCATTTTTGTCGGGCCGGTGGCCATCACCAATGAATGTTATCTTTGTCGGACCAATACTAAACCCCGTCACCAATAGGTTTGACCCAGCAGAGAAGTCAAACTAGAACCCGTCACCGATGAGTCATCCATGACGAGCCCCTACTACAAATCGACATGATTAGGTTACCTTTGTCGGTATGGTCTAGAGACCGTTGGCCGTTACGGATGACTCATCAGTGACGGCCTTTATGCTAGACCCGACATCTTTGGTGCGCACCGGCATCGGTGAATAGTTCTAACTCGGTCGCAGTATTGCCTTGTGTTCTATGGTAAGCCTAGAGTCCCGATCAAATACTACCATATAATAGATTAGGAAACTGATGTCATGTCCACCTAGATTTTCCTCTTTGTAGTCCTGCCCCCAACCTCTATAAGGATAGATAACCACACACATAGCGAAATAAGCTACAATCAGATCGTCAGATCAATACACCCAGTGGATACAATTCTCAAACAGGAGTAGGGTATTACCTCTCATCGAGAGGGCCTGAACCTGTCTAATTCCTTGTCTCCGTATCTATCCACTTTTAGGTCTTGTGCGCTATCCCCTTTTATCATTGCCGATTTTTAGAATCGACAGTTGACGTGCCAGGTAGGGGTTGCCTCGAGTTTTCCGTCGACGAGTGCGATGGAACCAAACTACGACGTCGCTGAATTCGTCTTCGCCCAAGTCTCCCGAACACCGTGAAGACTTGCACCAAGCTCGTTCTCTTTGTCTCGGATTCAGTCCAACCGGGGAGATCAATCTCGGTGAGTTCGACGATTTAATCTCCGACATCATCGTATTTTTTTCCCTTCCAACTTATCATTGCTTATTAGATTGATTTCTTATATCAGATTAATCTCTTGTTGTTTTATGTTGTTGTTCACATATAATTACGTGGCACTATTGAGGCAATTGATGCCGATCATGGACTCGTAGTGTTGCTATGTAGTCAATCGATCACAGGCCTACTCCACCGTTGTCGTTGCTGATGGTGATATCGTGTCCATTGTCACCAACTGGTTTCTTCGCCTCTACGGTTGGTGGATTCCACCGCCATTGTTGATGGTGACATCGTCTTCACCATCAATCGTCTCCATTGTCGCCGACTGGTTTCTTCGCCTCCACGGTTGATGGATCCTGTCACCGTAGCTGATGGCGATATCGTCTTCATCGTCGGCCGCCTCCATCATCGCCAACTGGTTTCATTGCCTTCATGGTTGGTGGATTCCACTGCCATTGTTGATGGCGGTATCGTCTTCACCGTCGGTCACCTCTATCATCGCCGACTAATTTCTTTACCTCCACGATTGGTGGATTTTTTCACCATTGCTGATGGCGACATCGACTTCACCATCGGCTGCCTCCGCCATCGACGGCTGGTTTCTTCGCCTCCACGATTGGTGGACTCCGCCGCCATTGTTGATGGGCGATTTGTTGTTGCCAACTGGTCTCCTTGCTTTCATGGCTACACGTCTCCACCACCATTGTTGGGTGACTTTGTCTTCATCGCCGGCCGCCTTCGCTGCCGTCGACTGGTGTCTTCGTCTCCATCGTTGGTGGATTCCATCGCAGTTGCTGTTGGGCGACATCATCTGCACCGTCGGTTGCGTCTGCTGCCGCCGACTGGTACCCTCACCTCTAAGGTTGTGCGACTCCGCCGTTGTTGATGGGCGACATCGTTTTCACTATTGACCGCCTCTACTGATACCAACTGGTCTACTTGCCTTAATGATTGGCCGACTTTGCCACTGCTGGTGGGCAACCTCATCTTCACTATTGGCTTGTCTTCATCACTGTGGACTATTGTCTTCGCCTCCACAGCTAGCTTATTACGCTGGTGTTGATGGACGTCTTCGTTTTCACCATCGGCTTCCCTTCACCACCGCCGACTGGTGGTTTCGCCTGGCCTATTATACTGTTATGAATGAGCGTCTTCATCTTCACTGCCGGCGGCCTCAGCTGCTTCCACGGTTGGTGTCTTCGTCGCTGTTGATGGATGACCTTGTCCCTACATAGGCCACTTCTGCCATCACTGAGAGGATTACCAAAAAGCTAAATCATCATTAATTTTCTTTTTTATATGATATTTTTCTTTTTTTCTTTGCCTCACTACATCAACTGGTTCTCTGTTGAGTAGTGAGTCGGGGGCTACAGATGTTATATCATATTTTTTTTCAATAATTTTTATAATGTTTATCCTGATTACTTGCGAATAAATCCGAGTAAAAAAAATGCCAAGTAGTGAAGCTCTATTTCTGATGCTTCCTGTTTGGTGTGTTGACGGATGGTTGCCATGAGCCGATTCCTAGCACCCAAGGACTTGTCGGGTAGAGTGTATAATGCAAGGTGCTAAGTACTACTCGGAGAAAATCAAAAGTATAAGGATAAAATAATTTGTTTTCTGCTCTTAACAATTGTAAAAGTACCCGAGTAGCACAAATTCTGATGTGTGAAACTTTGCTCCATGAAAGACGAACTTATGTTACTCATACGCATGTCTGGAAAGTGCCATGAGCCAACTCTCAGTGCTTGGGGACTATGACTAGTTCGACATAGTGTTTTAAACATAAGGAGTCAACTACTCGGGGAAATTAAAATTGACAAGAGGAAAAATACATATTTATAAATATTGCAAAATGCTTGAATTTTCCTCAAGTACTACATTTACATCAGATACTACTCATCCTTCGTGTTTATACTGCAGGATCCAAATCCAGATACACATAGTAGGGATTCATGGCCATAAGCTTATCTCCTACACTCTAGGAATGGATCAGTCAGTATAACACCATCAACTTGCCTTCGCCGCCGTCGACTGATGTCCCCGTCTTCACGGTTGACCTATTATGTCGTCGCTGATGGGCGTCTTCGTCTTCACCACTGATTTGCCTCCGTCGTTGTCGACTAGTGTCCTCGTCTTCATGACTAGCCTATTATGTCGTCACTGATGGGCGTCTTTGTCTTCATCACTAGCTTGCCTTTGTCGCTGCCGTCTGGTGTCTTTGCCTCCACGACTAGCCTATTATGCCACTACTGATGGGCATCTTCGTCTTCACCGCTGGCTTGCCTTCATCGTCATCGTCTGGTTTCTTTGCCTTTACTACTGGCCTATTATGCCGTCGCTGATGAACATTTTTGTCTTCACCGTCGGCTTGCCTTCGTCGTTGTTGTCTGGTGTCTTTGCCTTCACGGTTGGCCTATTATGTCAATGGGCATCTTTGTCTTCACCGCCGCCTTTCATCTGTCGCGCCGACTGGTGTCCTCGCCTTTATGGCTGTCCTATTATGCCACCGTTGATGGGCGTCTTCATCTTCACCACCGGCTTGCCTCCGTCGTCGTCGACTGGTGTCCTCGTCTTCAGGGCTGGCCTATTATGCCGTCGCTGATGGACGTCTTTGTCTTCACCGCCGGCTTGCCTCCGTCGTCTGGTGTCTTTGCCTTCACGGCTGGCCTATTACGACGCCGCTGATGGGCATCTTCATCTTCACCACTGGCTTGCCTTCGTCACTGCCATCTGGTGGGTTTGCCTTCACGGCTGGCCTATTATGCCGCCACTGATGGGCGTCTTCGTCTTCACCATCGGCTTGCCTTTGCCGCCACTAACTAGTGGCCTAGCCTTCACAGCTGGCCTATTACGTCGCCGCTGATGGGCGTATTCGTCTTCATCGACCTGCCACCTTCACTGATGTCGACTGGTGCCTTCGCCTTCATGGCTGGCCTACGTTGCCGCCGCTGATGGGCATCTTCATCTTCGTCTTTACCGCCAGCCGTCTCGTCTGTTATTGCCGACTGGTCTCCTCTCTTCCACGGGTACGCGTCTCTGCCACCATTATTGAGCAACTTCGTCTTCATAGCCAGCCGTCTCTACTACCGTCGACTGTTGTCCTCGCTTTCATGGTTGTGCGTTTTCACCGTCAGTTTGCCTCTGCTGTCGTCGACTGGTGTCCACGCCTCCAGGTCTATGCAACTCTGCTACAATTTTTGGGCAACTTCATCTTCGTTGTCTTCATCACCACAACCTATGCTGTCTCTACTTCATCAGCTTCTCTACTTCAACAACCTCGATGTCTCTGAGAAACTCGACACCTTGGCATGTGCCACCGATACAACGTCATGTTAATCTACTACAACAAGTGGTGCTCCAATCTTCAAGCTTTCTACTCGAACATCTTCAATGCGTATCTTCACTCAAGCGATGGATATTCGACAACAAGAAGCTACTAACTCTATGTTTAGTTGTTTTCCAACTAAGTATAGAGTCGAGGGCTACACAACATACATGATTGAAATTCGATAGACATTTTTTCTTCAACAACTCCAACTTTCTCCCCAATAATTTCGATAAGCTCTTCTTCTTAGACTTGAGTTCGAATCAGTCGGAAGAATTAACAATCAACTAAATCACGTTCGAGCTTCTGGACATTGCCACAGTCTACTCCATGTTTCTCAACTGTCAAGTTTGAGATTTAATGTACATATCACGGTCAAATTCAACACTGTCCTCTGGAGTTCTACCCGGATATTGCTTTAAGCCTCCCGAGGTTGGGCCTAGGAAGTTTGGAGTCATCAACCAATTAACTCAAATTCAATGAGTTGGACAACATCATCAACATTTACTCTCCTCCACATGGAACAACATCTACTAACGGGCAACTATGACTACAATAGAAGGACAAACAACATGCTCTTGAGGTTACCAGCTCAAGCATGAGGATTATACTTTCAATCTGAACTATTTTCGGATAAACACGACATGAATTCATGGCCATGGGTTTATCTCTTACGCTCGAGGTTTGAATCAATCATTATTCTCCACTCGAGCCATCGGTTGAGTATTTGCGCCAATCGGGATTCAATTATCACACTTACTTCGGTACACCTCACAAGGGATAACCACTCGGATCAGAAGCAACTCAGATGAGATGCACTCGGTCTACATCAACCGGGAAATTTATCACTCGGGAGCAGATTAAGAGGCGCGTTACACACCTTATCTTTTTAAGGGTATCGGTGGGCATATTTTAGGCTTAAGTCTAATAGGTCCATAGCCCATATTTTCAGGTGTGGTTTGCCGCATGTCCTTAGGGGCTTAAGCATATTTATTTTTACAATATGCGAGTGGATAATTGCCCAATACCTTTAAAATCCTTTTTTCCAACGGTTATACAACTTTTTTATAAAAGTTGGTACAATTCACTTTAAAGAGGTGGCAACTAGTGAAGCTTTATATAGCTGATATTAAACTTTTTTATATATAAAAGTTAAGCATTGTTTGGTTTTTATAAAGCAGTTGATTGGATTCTATATCATTGCTATAGACCACATATGTGTGGATTTTTATAAAAAGACCAATATTATGGTTTAGGCTGATTATAATATTTTTTGGTCATTATATAGGCGGTTGGTAAATCTATTTGTGTGTTTTATTAACTTTAATTTTACACCACGTATGCCATAAATTTTTCAGGTGTGGTGAAGCCATATGTCTTGTAGGGACTTAACCATACTCGTTTTTGCGATATGCGCACGGTGTGAACCCAATACCTTAAAAAATCAATTACTCGTTGCAAAAAGTCTTTTTATTAAAGTCATTTGCTATGCAACTTTTAAAGGTGACCAATAGCATGTTTTAAGCCTTTTCTAAACTGGCTTCTTCTTCTTCATAAGAGTCAAGTGCTATTTGGTATCATTTTAAAGACGCGGTTAGCCTAGTGCTACACACATTCTATACACGGTTGACCTAGTGTTACGTGATTCTTTTTTATTAAGTCGTAGTTGGCGTTGAGCTATGCGCATTATATTTTTAAGACGTGGTTACCCTAAGGCTACACACATTATGTTCTTAACTTGCGGTTGGCCTAGAGCTACGCGCATTATATTTTGTGCAGTCGGTATATTAATAGGATCAAGTTATTCTAGGATTTACACCATATATGCTATATTAATAAGTCATATTATTGACAAAAAATTATAGTTGTTGACTATATGATTAGTTGTTTCCCAACTAAGCACATAGTCGGGGCTACATCTATTAGGTGTATCTATTCGATGCACCTGTTTATTCATCTATTCGATGCACCTATCTATTTAATCTATTTGACGAGCCCTCCACAAGCCTCTTTGCAAAAGATCAAAATGAGGTCTCAAGAAGTAAGAACTCGGGAAGCCTTCACGGGAAAGATTGAAGCACTCAGTATTGGTCATGAACCACGGAGAAGATTGCAACTCGACTATGAAGGTCTCGGGGGCTACTGTAGAGAATATAGGTACTGGGTACCCACATGGCCTTCATATTTGACTATAGATAAGAGGTGGGCCAGATCTATGTATCATGTAATAGAGTAAAACTCGGTCACAATATTGTCTTGTGTTCTATGATAGGGCCTAGAGTCCCGATCAAGTATTACCATGTAATAGATTAGGAAACTGATGCTGTGTCCGGTTAGGTTTTCCTCTTTGTGGCCCTGCCCCCCAACCTATATAAGGTGGGCAGGAAACCCTCTAGGGGCAGATAACCACAACCAGCGAAATAAGCTACAATCAGATCGTTATATCAATACACACCTGAGGATACAATCTCCAAACAGGAGTAGGGTATTACCTCACATCGAGAGAGTATGAACCTATCTAAATTGTTGTCTTCGTATCCATCCACTTTTAGGTCTCGTGCGCTACCCCTTTTATCATTGTGTTGGCGTAGAATTTAGACCCGCCTTGCAACCAAATGGGTTCCATGTTTTCACGGCAGCCTGGGAGATCTGCTTAGCTCCAGTGCAGGTCTAATGGCTTGCCTAGGTGCGTGTAGGGCGTGCCAGTTGATTTGATCTACAATCAACAAGATAAACAAGTAAACCAGATTAGTGAACAATGAACCATTGGCCAATGGGCCGATGTCGCATTGTCAAGACCCAGCCGATAGGGCAAAGTTACATCGGCTTACTTGTAATTATAATGAAGTAAGATTAAAGTATACATCTAATCTCATTGGCTTTAATTAGCACATTAATGTCAATCGGTGGTATCGGCCGATGAAGGATAAAAGAGATAAATACACTAGCCAATACTCTAGTGCAAACCTGTATGACCCAATCGACCTGTATAAATATACTGATCATAGACAAACTTTAAATAGCGATCTATGATAAACACATTTATATTTGTCGATCCACTCATACAAGTGGCAAACACATATAAAAACATCATAGTAATTACATACGTAAGATAAGACCGGCTGAAACCCCGGCTCTATCCTTAATTATGATCAAAAACAGGCTTTGGGTTGGACCTCAAAACAGGACTAAGGTCGATAGCAACTCAAAGTGTGAATTGAGGCTTAACACAAAGAAAATCAAGCTGTTGATCACTTTTGGGGATGGTAGATGCTTTTAGATAATCTAGACGAGCAAACTAATTCGACCACCGTCGGCAATACACCCTAAAACGAGTTAATCGTTAGCGAGATAGAATTAGAAAGCCACACCAGGATTAGCCAAAACATGATAGACGACGATCACATCGCCAGGGCTTAACGTGTCTAAATTGACACGTTAGCCCCGACGATGTAGATCGTCGGGTATGAGTTCTTACCTTTGCTCTAGGGAAGCAAGAACTCATAAAAAGCTAACCTCTTGCGAGGGTTGGCGATGCGCCGAAAGTAGATTGATTTGTTGTTGAATTGGTTGAGAGAGTTTCTATGTACAAACTACCGGGATATTTATACCCGAGATTACAACATTGTCCAGATAAGACACGATCTTATCTACAACTTAACAAACAAGTCTTTGCGGCAGACTCTTGCCATAGATTAGATCTAAACCTACTTGATTTACAAGATACAATTGCCTAAAACCGAGCCTTATCTCTATTTGGCAATCTCCTTGAAGCTTATCTTGAGCCCAAACCAAGCCCATGCTAACTTTATTTACTTCATGTCTCTATCGGTCAACAACCACGTCGAATCTGTATCGGCCGATATGCTCTTCCTGCTAACGCTTCTTCCAGTCCCATACGTTCACCGAGTCCGATACGAGACTTGGTCCAACTCCAACTTAATCCTTTCTCTCTGCGTCAGTTTTCTCTTTCCTCTCCGAATAGATTGCAAAAATTTGGTGTTAACACATGCCCCCCAATTCCGCTTCATTATATAATGTGGTGGAATTAACTCCAAAGAACCCATCAACTTCTTCGCTAGGGTTTGTCTGAAAACCGCACAGATCCAGATTCATAGCCCTCCGCTGCCGATTTCCTTGCGCATTTCTTCGTTAGCCACATACGCTTCTCGACTCCGGCGACTCCTCGACGTTCGTTCAGCATCGACCCCCTTATCGGCGACCCCTTCAAATTCATCAATGGCTTCATTGCCGTTCTACGCTTCTGAGATCCCCATGGTGAGTCAATCCTTTCTAAGTTCACATTTTCATTTCCCCGTCGAGTTCTTCGAACTAGGATTTCCGCTCTTGCCCCCCCGGGTCTTATTTTCTATCATTGTTTTCATGCCGTTGGTCTTCAAGAACCAAATCTTGATCCCCACCAATGACAAGTCACACCGGTTCCTGCTCGGCCCTATGGGCAGTTCTGACTCAACTTGGTTAATAGACGCAGAAACAAATAGAATCCCCTTTAAGGAAGTAAAGCCCAATGTTGCTTCATGGAAGCATACCTTCAGATCTTGGCCGTCCAAGCTCAATGGCTACAGGACTTGGTACAAGAGGATTGCCGCGGCCAAACAAGTCCATTGGGATGAGATAGGAATCGGCCAGTGTATTGCTCTGTCTTTGGCCGATACCAAGAAGAACGAACCTCTTATATCAACAGCCACCTACTTCTGGTCTAGCACTCTGAATGCTTTTCTGTTTCGGCAAGGTCCGATGACCCCAACACTGATCGATGTCAAGATGCTGACAGGATTAGACATACACTCTAAGATAAACTCCTTCAACCTCCTCATCAATAGCAGACACAAGCTAAAGACCAAGAAAATTGGAGGTTGGTCTAGATACATATCCGAACATATGGAACAAGGATCTGTCTCAGAAAGAGAGCATGTGGCCTTTCTGACTCTATGGTTAGAAAGATTCATCTTCTGCGGATCAACCTGTGGCCCCACTTCAAATTGTCAACATCTAGCTCAGGCCCTAGTTGAAAAGAAGCAAATTCCCCTTGGCCGATATCTTCTTGGAGCTATCTATCGGCTACTACACATTGCCACTCAGGATCTAATGTTGAAACAAATAGTGGCGCATGGAGGTCCATGGTGGTTCATCCAGCTATGGTTAACAATTTATACAAACACCATGATCGATCGATCTCCGTTATCAGACTCAGTCTTTCCATTGGACTATACTGACGACGAGGATCCCACATCAAGAAGATGTATGTCCTTTGGAGAAGCAGCTTCAACCTACCCTGGAGCAGAGCAATCGGCCGAAGAAATATCCACCTGGTTCGTCTGATTCTATACTGGCCCTCCATCAACCAGGATGGACATGTACATCTATCCTTCAGATTCCGAGTTTGAGCTCCCTCCCGATCTGACCCTGAGCCATCTGAATGATGACATGGTTTCAAGGGAAATCTTCATGATTGACATCACTCCTTGCCTATTCCCAGTAGGCGTATTTCAAGACAGAAGCACCAGTCTATCATACGAATTCTACAACCCCATGGTGGCTGCCAGACAATGTGGGTTGGGACAACTTCCAATCAGCCTACACTTTCATCAGCTCCTAGAGAGCAGGGGTACGGTCCCATCGGCCCTGATCATGAATAAAGCCCTGGAGATCAAAGCACCAAACTTGGGCGACTGTGATCGATTATGGCTGAGTCCCTTCATCCATATCAGCTTCCAATCATGGTGGCAGGAGTAGGCTACTCACCTATTCCATCAATCGGCCAGGTATTATTTGACAGAGCTTATCGATAATATCAGTCCCCAGGTCCCTGATGCCCCAACACCATCAGTCAGCAATAGTGGGCGGAAAATATCTTATGCTCAAGCTCTGGCCCCATCAGGAAGCACTATTTTGGAGTCGATTATTGGCCTTACTGCCCCAAAGGTATCATCACTACTCCAAGGGCCGATAATCAAAGAAACTCCTAAAAGGAAGGCGCCGGCAAAAGAAAAGACCCAGAAAACCAGTAAGAAACGCAAGACTGATGATCAAGCCGATCTTGATGAGCTAGACCCCTCCGTGGAAGAATTCCTCGATGAACAAGTAATGGAGGAAGAGGTCGATGCAGCAGCTGCCGATCTGCCCGAAGAAGAAAATCCATCGGCCGAAACTGCTGAAAAACCATCGGCCAGGACCACTGCAAATCCACCAGCCGATGACCAAGCCGATACTGCCCAACTAAGGAGAACCAGACATGCAATCCGCAAGGTTAATACAATCCTTTTCTTGTAGTTATGTAATCTCCTTCTGCTGGTATGCTATAACTTGATATCCTTTTCAGGTCGTCGCATCGTCTTTGTTGAAAGAGAGAACTCAATCGGCCCCTTTGGCAAGAACTAAGAAAGCAACCTTACAAAGGCGGGAACAAGCCAAGGCCCGATTGAGAACACCATCTCCTTCTCCACCACCCTCTCCGATTGCTTCGGTAAGAGTTAATTTTATATTGTCTCTCTAGTAACATAGATCTGCTCACCATTTTTATGCTTTTTCTTCAGCCGAGGGCTCCATCACCTACACCACATCGGCCAACCCCCTCGCCCCCTGTGTCAAGACAACAAAAGGAGGCCGATGCAAGCACAGTCGACAACCCATCACAGGTAAATCAGATCACTTCAAATCCCTTGCCGATTTTGTTTGACTAGGTTAATCATGCCCTATCTCGATGTTTGCAGAACTTAGCCGATATGTTTTCTTTTGACATCAGCCAATTTCTTGATGACGAGGACAAAGAGCCACCCAGCACAGCCAAGGCACCAATCTCTAAAAAGTTGAAGAGCCAGCTGTCCGATATCGCTAATCGGTTGGAATCATCATTGGAATCCTTGGTGGAGAACTGCAACCCCATCAGGAGTAGGGTGCAGAAAATTCAAGACCAACTACCCGAAGATCTGATGGAGATCCTGACGCCAGCCATCTTCTTGGAACAGTACCACTTCAAGCTTCATAGGGCTAAAGAAAGAATCGCGGAGAGGCGGGAATGAGAAAGCTTGGAATCGGCCCTGACCGCCAGCAAAGCTCAAGTCAATTCTGATAAGACTCGGCTGGATGGGCTGGCTGTCGAGCCGATTATCTTAAATAATAGGCTTGACGAACTCCGGCGCCTCAAAGCAGATTTGGTGTCCAGGCTAGAAGCAACTCGTAAAGAGATCCAACAAGTTGAGGCTGGGATAGCTGCATCACCAAAAGCAATAGACGATCAGACGGCAAAGCTAAAGGCATCGGCCAAATACCATGCGACCCTGAGCAAGTCTTTGAAGCTGATTCCGGGGTCGATGGCCGATGACGCTCAAACAATAGAAGATATAGATCAGATTCGTCGTAAGGCCATTGCAGCTATCGAAAACTTCATAGGCTGATGTATTTTTGCCCTAACTATTGTAACAGGACAATTTTATCTCTGAGTAACATATAATTTATCAGCTGAAAAGTTTTCAGTCCATTAATTTATCGGCTGAAAATTTTTGAAGTCCATAAAAAATCGAACTAAACTTTGAATCCATCCGATAAACTTGAAGAATCGCGTAGTATATATCTGCCCCCCAAATTTTGGAAGATGAGGGCTCATGTTGTAAAATTTGAACTAAGGGCGATAATAGATATCGGCCATCTAAAGGCGATGCGTAATACATCGGCTGTTATCATAAATCGGCTGGCAAGCCGATCATGACTCGATCCAGACGCTTGGATAGTATTTCTTTAAGTATTTTCCATTAAGAGCTATGTCATAAACATCTCCATCTAACCCTTTCAACAAATAGGCATTGCGAGGAACACGTTGATGAATCCGAAAAGGACCTTCCCAATTGGGCGACCACTTGCCGAATTTATTATCCCTGGAACCAATCGGCATTATTAATTTCCAAACAAGATCCCCTTCCTCAAACGACTTGGCAACAACTTTTTTGTTGTAATGACGAGCAACTCTATCCTTATCGCGCTTGATTTTTTCCAAGGCCCGCAATCGGACGTGTGCCAAATCATCTAACTCATCAACCATAAGATTATGATATTCATCGGCTGTCAAGTCGTCTTGCAAGGCAATCCTTCTTGAGCCGATGTTAGTTTCCCACGGCAGAACAGCTTCATGTCCATAAACCAGCTGATATGGTGGCACTTGAGTCGCACCATGACAAGCCATCCGATACGCCCAAAGGAAATTGGCCAGCGTTGTATGCCATTGTCTGGGCTGTTCATCAATCTTCCTCTTGATCAGCTTGATCAAGGTCTTGTTAGAAGCTTCTGCCTGGCCGTTAGCTTGTGCATAATATGGAGAAGAATTTAACAGCCTGATGCCCATGCTGTCGGCAAACTCAACAAACTCATCGGACACGAAGATTGATCCCTGATCTGTAGTCACTGTTTGCGGTAACCCAAACTGATATATAATATGCTCTTTGACAAATTGAATAGCATCCTTGGAATCAACCTTCTTAAGAAGGATGGTCTCAACCCACTTTGTGAAGTAGTCTGTAGCCACTAAGATATATTTGTGTCCTTTACTTGATGGTGGATTGATCTGTCCGATCATGTCGATACCCCATCCTCGGAAGGGCCACGGCTTTACGATTGGATGCATATCCAATGACGGTGCTCTCTGAATTGCTCCAAACTTCTGGCAATCTTGACATCCTTTATAATACTTGAAACAATCCTCAAGCATTGTTGGCCAAAAATATCCAACGCGCTTCAAAAGCCATCTCATTTTATGGGCCGATTGATGGGTTCCACAAATCCCTTCATGCACCTCGCTCATAGCAACTTTGGCTTCTTCGAGACCCAAGCATTTAAGTAAGATACCATCAATCGTCCGATAATATAGGTCGTCATCTAACAACACATAACGTAGAACTTTGTATTTCATCTTTCTTGACGCCGATTGAGAAGGGTTTCTCAAATAATTGATGATAGCAAACCTCCAATCATCGGCATCCACGGCAGCGATCTGAACTTTCAACATCTTTTGCCATCGGCCTGTATCCTGATGCCCCCTAAGCTAGATCATTGGCTTTCAAATTTTGCTTCCTGGGTATATGTCTCATGGCCACGATCTTGAAGGCCTAGAGCAATTCCTTACATTCTTTATTGTAGACTCTGAGAATATCATTCCTGCATTCATACTCCCCAGAGAGATGATTGATGACTAACTGTGAATCGCCAATGATTTCCACGGAATTGGCCTCGACCTCTTGTGTGAATCGCCAATGATTTCCACGGAATCGGCCTCGACCTCTTGTAACAATTGCAAGCCCTTGAGAACAGCTTCATATTCTGCTTGGTTATTTGTATAATAAGGCTTGATAGTAAAAGAAAACTCGAAGCTTGCCTCCCGAGGGGATATGATGACCAGGCCGATACCGCATCTATGTCTGCAAACAGACCCATCAAAATACATTGTCCATGGTACGATGTCTGAATATGCAATCGAATCATCTCTGTGTTGAACAATGAAATCGGCTAGGGCTTGTCCTTTGATCGCTTTAGCCGATTCATATCTGAGGTCAAACTCTGTTAAGGCAAAAATCCACTTCCCAATCCTCCCCTTTAAGACGGGGGCCGATAGCATGTATTTCATCACATCAGCCTTGCTTACCACAATGCACTCGTTAGAAAGTAAATAATGCCTTAATTTAGTACATGAAAAATATAAGCATAGACATAATCTCTCCACCGGCGTGTACCTTGTTTCAGCATCCAACAACCTCCTAATGAGGTAGAAAATAGCTCTTTTCTTGTCATCAATGTCTTGAACCAAAACTGAGCTAATGGACTTCTCATCAGCTGATAAGTACAGCCTGAATGGAACCCCTTTCTACGGAGGGATTAGAACTGGAGGGAAACTTAAATATTCCTTGATATCGTCCAACGCTTTTTGTTGCTTATCACCCCATACGAACTCTTGATCGTCCTTTATCTTCAATAATGGAGGGAATGGCTCTATCCTGCCTGACAGGTTTGATATAAAACGCCGGACAAAGTTGATCTTGCCGATCAGAGATTGTAACTTGGTCTTGGTGGTTGGAGGCTTGATGTTTTTTATAGCGTCAATGTTCTTCTGCGTGATCTTGATTCCTCTCTCATGGACCAAGAAACCTAGAAACTGACCGGCCGATACGCCAAAGGCACATTTGTTAGGGTTCATCTTTAGAAAATATTTCCTTGCTCTTTCTGGTACCTTGCACAGATCGGCCAAGTGCATATCGTACTTTTTACACTTTACGATGACATCATCGATGTAAACCTCAATCAGCGAGCCAATAAGATCATGAAAAATATAATTCATAGCTCTCTGATAAGTAGCTCCAGCGTTTTTCAAGCCGAAGGTCATAACAACCCACTCGTATAGGCCGATTGCCCCCGGGCATCTGAAGGCTATCTTGTGGATATCTTCCTCGGCCATGAAAATCTGGTTGTAACCTGTGTTCCCATCCATGAAGCTGATGATCTTGTGACCAGATGCAGCATCAACCAGCAGATCGGCCAATGGCGTAGGGTACTCGTCTTTTGGCGTTGCTTTGTTTAGGTCTCTGAAATCGATGCACACCCTGAGCTTGCCGTTTTTCTTCAACACTGGAACTATATTGAAAACCCATTCCGCGTATCGGCAGGGCCTGATAAAGTCGGCGTCGTAAAGCCTTGTGATCTCTGCTTTGATAGCTTCGTGCATATCGGCCTTAAACCTCCTAGGAGTTTGCTTAAACGGCCGATAGCCTGGTTTGATAGGTAACCGATGTTCTACGATCGATCGGCTTAACCCTGGCATTTCATGATACTCCCATGCAAAATAGTCTATGAATTCTTTCAAAAGATTTATCAAATTATTCTTATATTCCTTTGGCAGGTTAGTACTTACATACGTCGGCCTAGGTCTATCATCTACTCCTATATCAACTTCTTTGAGTTGATCGGCCGACGTAAAGCCTTGTCCCAATTTCCCATCTAACTCATCCACCGCGTCATCCGTGTAGGGACTAGCTTGCTCATCTTGGGCAGTGGATGGCACATCTTTGTTAAAGTAATTGCTTGTCTTGGTCTTCTATTGTCTCGATTTCGCAATCAGTTACTTTGAAGAAATCGGCCTCCCAAACTCGTCCAGACAGGCAATCGATTCCCTCCATCTCCCAAACTGCCAGATCGGCGTTGGCCACGTGTACTGACCGATCGGCCTGCACGATCTCGACTTGGTCCCCTTGCCATTGTATGAGGCACTGGTGCATTGTTGAAGGGACGCAGCAATTTGCGTGGATCCAATCTCGTCCCAATAACAAGCTGTAGGAACCCTTTCCATCAAAAACAAAAAAGGTGGTAGGCATCGTCTTGTTGCCTACGGTGAGCTCCACGTTTAACACCCCCTTCGCTTCTGATGCGTTGCCACCAAAATCTTTCAGCACAATGTTGGTCTTGATGAGGTCCTCAGGTACTTTTCCAAGCTTCCTGAAGGTTGTATATGGCATTAAGTTTACTGCCGCACCGCCATCGACCAGCATCTTTGTCATCGGCCGCCCATTGACGAGTCCTTTGATGTATAACGGCCGGAGGTGCCTGTAGTTGGTGTCTGCCGGTTTGTCGAACACGGCTTGATCTGGTGACAACTGTAGCCTAGCCGAGGACTGCTCATCGTCGGCTACCGCTTCATCGGCCGTTTGTACGCTGTATTCTGCTGGCAATATGAAAACCATGTTAATAGAAGCCGATGCTACACCTTTACCTTTTGCAGACGTAGGTGCTTGAGTTGATTTGGAGGTGCCCTCATCGGCCTTGGCCACTGCAGATTTTATCCTCCACTCTTTTTTGGTCTTGGCGGGCCGATGGGCAATTGTCGCCTGCTGCTCCTGGATCTGCTCCTTTTTCCTTAATCTCTGAACCCGTCGTTTTTGCGTCTTGCTAAATATGTCGCTTGGGCACCATTGAGGGTTCTGGATCTGCTCGTCGTCCTTAGTGCGACGATCATGGTGCATCGGCCCTAGCCTTTCGTGTACCGATTTCCTCTGCTTGCTTGGCCGATGCACTTGTTTGCTCGAGCCACCCTGGTGAGCGTCTTCTATATCATTACATGCAGGGCACTCTTGGATTGACGGCAACCTCATCCCTTCATTCCAGCAGAACCGAAAAAACTCGCACTCCCAATGAGGGTCATAAGAGTTATCTTGGTCGGTGTAGTCCTGTGCTTGCTCCTCCCGTTTTCGTTGGTATTTTTTAATTAGGCCTTCTGAGGTCTGATGAGGTCGCTTGCCGGTCCGATGGCCATTGCCGTCGGCCCTGTCTGCCTGTACCATGTTGACTGGGAACGGGTGTCCTTCTATCTTCATCGGCCGCTTGGCTTCATCAATCTTGATCCTGCCTTGCTCGATGGCCGATTGAATCTGTTGTCGGAAGATTTTGCATTCATTGGTGTGGTGGGAATATGTGTTGTGCCACTTGCAATATCTTCTCTTCTTGTTTTCTTCGGCCGATGGTAGTATATGACCTACTGGCAGCTGAATCTGCCTTTCTTGCAGGAGTAGATCAAATATTTTGTCGACCTTGTTGATGTCAAAGTCGTACTTATCTTCTTTATCGCCCTTCTTGGCCCACTGGCATGTTGTTGGCCTCTTCATCCGGGCCCATTCGGCCAGATCGACGTCGACATCATCCTCATCGTCTTCGTCGGAGGTCTATTGGTAGACCGTGTTGATCTTTTTTGCGAATTTCTTTGCCTCCTGGAATCTCTGTTCATGGGCCGATACTCACTGTGCTAGCTGAGCTAAGCTATCAAATTCCTGCGACGAGAACCTTTCTCGTATCGGCCCCAGTAATCCTTGGAACGCCAAATCGGCCAGTTGAGAATCGGTCAGACTGAGGCTGTAACACCTATTCCTTATGTCCCTGAATCTTTGGATATATTCTGGGACCGATTCATCAATCCTTTGCCTGATGGCGGTAAGATCGGATAGTTTCATCTCTTGTACTCCATTGTAAAAGTATCTGTGAAACTGTTTCTCCAAGTCGATCCATCCTCTGATGGAATTGCAGGGTAGCGAGAAAAACCATGTAAATGCTGACCCTGACAAAGACAGAGGGAAAAATCTCACCCTCAACGCCTCTATGGTCGATGCCTCACCACATTGCGCTAGGAAGCGGCTGACGTGCTCGTACGTAGAAATGTTATCTTGCCCCGAAAATTTGGAGAAGTCCGGGATCTTGTATCGGCTCGGCAGTGGCACTCTGTCGAACTCCTCGGGGTACGGATGCCGATACACTGTGAAATTCTCCTTAGGCTTTAAACCGAATTGATCTCGCATCACCTCGGCTATCATATTGGCCCAATATCCTGCATGCTGGTGTGGAAGCTCCTGGTGGTAAGGCCGCTGAAAGCCTTCTGGCCGATATTGCCTCGGGGAGTACGGCTGGAAGTTATGATTGATGTTCTGAGTATCGTACTGCCCTGCGGTATACTGCTGGTAGCCTTGCAGCACGTTGTAAGCGGCTGGTTGTGGAGGGTTGCTTGGCGTGGAGATTTGAGGTTGTCCGGCCGATGGCGGATTGACTGGAACTTGCTGTATCGGCTCGACCATCGGCTGTTTGCCTTTCGTCCACTGTGCAAATTGTTCCTCTGTGATATGTTGGGGGCTTCCTCCCGCTTGCTTGGTCAGGACCAACGGCATGGTTGACGCTGGTTGGGCTGATTGAGGTGGGATCGGCGCCGTCAGTTGTGGGGCCGTACTCAAATCGGTCCTCACGGTTCGATATGCGGGAAACTTGTTGTCGGGCAGAAAAATCGGCCCTTGAGCCTTGTACTGGTGGATAGATCTATCTAAGATTGATTTAACTGTATTGGTCAATGTGTTCACCAGGATGCCCGACTGATTGACTAGCGCAGAGTGAACTGCGGAGTCGATGCGGTCTTTTAGCGTCGGCGCGGAGTGCTCTTCGGTCTTGACCGCATGGTCGTGTGCCGGCGCTGACGTACTGGCTCCGTCTCTAGGGCTCGGCATCACCATCTTAGATTTTTGAATAAGGGTGCCTTACCGAGTCCTGGAATGCGTCTGCAGGTACTTGTTTTGAAATTGTTCGACCAGCTTGTCCATCTCAGCTTTTTGCTCCTCGTTGAGCTGGTTGACGGTCATAGAGACGATGTTCTCCTCGGAGATCTCACTCTGCTTCGACATCCTGCGATGATCTTCTTGTTGTTGCAAGGCTTGCGTTCTTGAGGTCCCACCATGCGTGCCAAAAGCGTGTTGGCGTAGAATTTAGACCCGCCTTGCAACCAAACGGGTTCCTCATTTCCACGGCGGCCTGGGAGATCTGCTTAGTTCCAGTGCAGGTCCAATGGCTTGCCTAGGTGCATGTAGGGTGTGCCAGTTGATTTGATCTACAATCAACAAGATAAACAAGTAAACTAGATTAGTGAACAATGACCCATCGGCCAATGGGCCGATGTCGCATTGTCAAGACTCAGCCAATAGGGCAAAGCTACATCGGCTTACTTGTAATTATAATGAAGTAAGATTAAAGTATACATCTAATCTCATCGGCCTTAATTAACACATTAATGTCAATCGGTGGTATCGGCCGATGAAGGATAAAAGAGATAAATACACTAGCCAATACTCTAGTGCAAACCTGTATGACCCAATCGACCTGTATAAATATACTGATCATAGACAAGCTTTAAATAGCGATCTATGATAAACACATTTATATTTGTCGATCCACTCATACAAGTGGCAAACACATATAAAAACATCATAGTAATTACATTCGTAAGATAAGACCGGCTGAAACCCCGGCTCTATCCTTGAAGCTTATCTTGAGCCCAAACCAAGCCCATGCTAACTTTATTTACTTCCTGTCTCTATCGTCCAATAACCACGTCGAATCCGTATCGGCCGATATGCTCTTCCTGCTAACGCTTCTTCCAGTCCGATACGTTCACCGAGTCCGATACGAGACTTGGTCCGACTCCAACTTAATCCTTTCTCTCTGCGTCAGTTTTCTCTTTCCTCTCCGAATAGATTGCGAAAATTTGGTGTTAACACATTGCCAATTTCCAAAATCAACACCCACCTATCGACGGCGCACGGTGCAGGACGGGTGCACCACGTGGCACTGACGCAGCGGCCACGTGGGCGGACGGATGGATGCCCCCGATCTGCCCGAGGCAGATTGGACGGCTGCGGAGCGGCGACGGGTTGTCGGCCGTCCCAACCAGGAGGCAATGGCGGGCACGGCCCGATGGTCGTCGACGGCGACCATCCGGCGCAACGAAGAGAGGGGCAGAGGATGGGCGGCTCATGAGAGCTCGCATCGACGGGAGACGGCGCAAGGACGACGTCGGCGAACACGAAGACGACAACAGCTCGGGAAGACGTCGACGGTGGCGAACCGGCAACGGGTAAGGTGGTGGAGACGCCAGGCGAGCTTCGGCTTGACCTAAGGAATACGACGGGAGTTTTATAGAGGGAAATGAAGGTGCTCAGCGAGCGGCAAAGCCGGCTGGAGAGATAGGGGAATGGCGGGCTCACCGGTGATCGAGGGGAGACGAGGTTCTGGCGGGAATCCGATAGCGGGAGGTGGCGGCCGAGGCAGCTCTCGACGACGCGAAGCCAACGGCATAAACGACGCAACTCGGTGAGGCGGCTAGTGACGGTGAGCGGTGATCGGAGGCGGTGGGAAGTGGCGGCGCTAGGGTGGAATGGCACGAGCGCGATTTAGTGCACGAGGAGCGACGACAAATGGGGGAAAAGGGAGAGGGGCGCTTAGGGGTGGACTTTATAGGCTCGGGGAGCTTGGACCTGGCCAGGGTGAGGGCGAAACCGCTGATGACGTGGGGGGAGAAAGAGAGAGAGACGGTGGGATTTGAACTCGAATTCGAGGAGGATTCGTGGACGGGTGGCGTGGAGAGGAGTGGGGGAGTGGGTCTCGGCATGCAGGCAGCGTGGAATTGGAACGGGAGGCGCGGGAAGGCGGTGGCGTGGCTGACGTCAGCCCCGTCTTCTCCGGCCGGAGGTTGGGGACGAAGCTGACAGGTAGGCCCCACCTATCAGTGTCCCCGAGGAGGACTGGCGTAGGCGGCTTGGCTGGGCTGCGGCCTTCGGCTGGCCCAACAGCGAGGGTAGGCGCGGGTGAGCGGGAGCGGGCCGACGGGAGGGGTTGGGCCAGAAGCGGCCCAACGGTCGAAAAGAAAAAGAAAAAAGATTTAGAATTTATTTAATTCTAATAATTGGTTTTTAGTTATTAAAATTATTTCCTTTGCTCTGAAAATTCCACTTAAAATCTAGTTAGTGCATTTTAATATGTGGAACTCAAGAAAAATCCCACCATGCTAGTTTCACTTATTAAATATATTTATTAATTAAGGGTTTGCTCTAGGTTAATTCAAATAATTTCTTGGAGCAATTTATTTAATGAATTAAGGGTAGGGAGAGAACTTCGGGGTGTGACACCAACCAATAGTATCCCTAATTGGAACCTTGTCGGAGCTAGGCTTTAGGAGGAACTAATACCTTCTTCCCTAGATCTAGCTTCTTGGGAGCCAATGGTGAGGTGTGCACCTTTCCTTTTCCTTTCCCTCTTCCACGAGCTTGTTTGCTAGATACCACTGGTGGAGAAGAATGTGCCTTGCTCTTTTTGAAAAGAGGGGGAATGTTAGGTATGTCGTCGGCCTCCATAGAATTAAACCCAAAATCCGCATCATCTTTGTAAAGGGATATCCTTGTGTGGTGCATCTTTGATGGTAGGAGGGGCTGAAGGAGCTGGAGCAGGTCTTGGCGGCGGATAACTTGGTGCATTTGACCTAAGAACCATCGTTATGACAAGTTGGTCCTTGGGCCATTGGATAAAGGTCCCACGTGCAGCTCCTAGGGTCAAAATTTCGTCGTTTGGTGGGATCTCCAGAGGCCAGTTAACCCAATTTTCCTTGACCATGTTCACCTGGACTTTAGCATGCCCAGCCACCAAATCCACCCCGTGCACTTTGGTTTCCAAGGTAGGCTTGAAAGTGACTCCCTCAACAGCAACAGATGAAAACATTTGTGTCACCCTAACTTCTAGGATGCACTGTGTGGGTCCCTACGATAGAGTCATCCACGTTCTTAGAATAGGATATAATAGATGGATTAGTTAAGACAACATATGCATGGTATCTTGGTTTTACCGTTATATGGTCGACTGCGGCGGGGACTGGTTCTTGTTCTTGTGCCGCCTAGTTGACACGTAACTGCTTTGCCGTTGCGTGGGGCTCACTTGTAATCTAGGAATGGGGATAGGGTTGGCATTATGCTACTGGAGCTCTCCCCTGATGTGTGTCTCCACCTCAGAAATTTTCTGATCAAATTCCGAGCTAAGTTCGGCTCTGATCTTTTCTTTCAGGCGCTCCTCTTTCTATGCCTTAGTCAGCTTCCGCCTCTTATACTGCCATGAGTACTGGGGCAACCCTTTCTTCCATGGAACTTGAGAGCCATTGCCTCTTGTCTGTCCAGGATGTTCTGGGTTGCCCAACGCTTTTGTGAGGATTCATCCTTGCATCTTTGCGAGCACATCTCTTGCGATGACTATCTCTCGGCAGCATATTCGACCTATAGTATAGTGAAGTCAGATGAAATCATGTCTACTATACAAAGAGACATGCAGATTAAACATCCAATATCGAGAACTCACCAGTTGTTGGTGCACTCGTTCATCATCGGCATTTGGGAACGTAAGTGATCCATCGCTGTTCTTAACGGCCCGTGCCCTTGCCCAATTCCTTGCCCGTTCATCTGGGATGTCAGCAAATGGTGGTGGGGTGTTAGATTGTGTTGCAGCCTCATCCTCCAGCCGTCATTGCTCTTGCTTCCCGCTATATCCTCCAGTGCCATGCCGGTGTGGGTGCTTGTTTCTAGCCTGGAGTTGCCAAGCGGCCTCGCTTTTTGCCAGTAACTCAGGAGTTGTTTCTACAGCCACAAACTCACCCCAAATAGTTTCTGTGATCCACGGGTACATGCCAAATAGTGTTGGATGGTTGGTGTTGAGTACGAACTCGTTAACGAGTTTTGTCTTAAAATTTTTCCAACAATTACCCATCTTTTGGAATGCACGACGCTTCAAAATGTCCTCGTCGTCTCGAGAGTACTCGAAGCACTCCTTGAACTTCTCCCATGAGGTGTCCTTATCCTCATTTGGCACTTCCTTGACATCGTCCAATAGGATGCTGAAGTGTCATCTTCCTAAGACTCCGCATGTGCTTGCAAACCTCTTCACTACTCATGCTGGAGCCAACGGGAATCCTTCGTCGTCAATATCCGTTTTCGTTAACCGTTTCCTAGGTAGCCTATTTGTAGTTTTAGGGTTACGTCCGAACGTGGTTGCACTAGTTGTTGCCAACGTGGCTGGGGCTTGATTAGACATTTCCTACAAACTTCGTGACATATATACAAAATTCACAAAGAAATTATCCCTTAAATTCATTAAATTACCCTAAATTCACTAAAATATCCTAAATTCACTAAATCATCCTAAATTCAATAAATTGCACTTAGTGACATATATATGCAAAATTCACTAAGAAATTATCCCTAAAATTTACTAAATTACCCTAAATTCACTAAAATATCCTAAATTCACTAAATTACCCTAAATTCAACAAATTGCACTTAGTGACATATATGCAAAATTCACTAAGAAATTATCCTTGAAATTCACTAAATTACCCTAAATTCACTAAGTCACATATCTAAATTCACTAAATTACCCTAACTTCACTAGATTGTGGAATATTACCCTAAATTCACTAAATTACCCTAAATCATCCTAATTCACAATGCCCTAAATCACCATACATGCATAAAATCTCACCAATTCACCAACAAATAATTCATTAATTATCCTAGCAATGAATACAAATTCACCAACCGGTGGAGGTCGATGATGGCGGTGTCGAGGGCAGCGACCGGGCCTAGTGGGGGTTGAGGCGGTGGTCGGGCTCGGTGGAGAACGTGGTGGTGACGGCTGGGCTCGGAGGAGGTAGATGCGGTGGTGGCGAGGACAGCGGCCGGGCTCGGTGGAGAATGAGGCGGCGATGGTCAAGCTCGAAGGAGGTAGATGCGATGGCGGTGAGGGTGGCGGCCGGCCTCGTTGGAGAACGAGGCGACGACAGCCGGGCTCGAAGGATGTAGATGCGGTGGGGGCGAGGGCAGTGGTCGGGCTCGGTGAAGAATAAGGCTGCGACGGCCGGGCTCGGAGGAGGTTGATGCGGCGAAGGCAAGGACGATGATCGGGCTCTGTGGAGAACGAAGGCGGCGACGTCGAGGGCTCGGTGGAGTGAAGTGAGAGTAGACCTGAGACTGAAGTGAAAAGTGAAGAACCCTAGTCTTCATGTGGTCAAACCACATCTGTAACGGGCTTCAATTTACCTCCGTTACGGATGGTATCCATCGGTGATGCTCGTCAATGAATGACCTTGAGTCATCCATGACGGGCTTCAATTAAAGCCCGATTGGGATAAGGTCATCCATGATGGGCTTCAATAGAAGCCTGATTGAGATAGCATCATCCGTGACAGGCTTCAATTAAAGACTGATTGAGTTATCTCAATCGGTTGTTACTTGTTGCCCATCACTGATAGCATTTTTAACTTTTTTTATGATAAACATTATTATTTTGTTTTTTGTGCTTATTTTAGGGTTGACCATAGTTGACTTTTTCCTTATTCTTTGTAAGGGTTTAGGGTTTAGGGTTTTGTATGAAAGCATGCCAATATTAAGTGGGAGTGCGGCATATGCTTCATGCCTTTTCAAGCAGGAAGTTTTGAAACGTTGGACGCAAGCCTGATTTTCAGGGTATTACATAGCAAGCCCGATTTTTGAAACGTTCAACCAAAGTACTTCTTTCATTGTAAGAAATAACAAATCAAATTAATACAAAGGCTTTAATTATAAGGATAGGCATTCCGAGTGATCTTAAACAAGCATATGACACATCATGATTTGCCCCTCCTCGACTGCAACGGCTACGTGACTGGTACGCACGCCTGAAGTGGGTGACTGAGGCGAGTGGGGAAGTGGGCGCGATAATTGAGGGGGCGAGTTAGTGGGCACGGGAAACGAGGAGCCGGGCGCAACGGAGGCGAGGATATAAAGGGCGTCGAGGAAGGGATTCGTTTCCTTCCTCTCGCCACTTTCTCCCAACTCTACCAACAGTGCCCTAGCTCTCTCAGCTTCCTCGTTCCCTTCTCACCGCTCACGCTCATCTTCTCCACCTCGCCGGCAACATGACGCGAAGCTCCGCGCCGCTGGATGGCAGCATGCTACCGCCCTCCCGCATCACCAGCAAGAGGTAGGCCGGGCTGCCGCACAAGTTTATGCCGGCGTCGACCGACCAGGAGGTGGTCATGCTGGGCGAAGGGTGCCCAGCGCCGCGCTACCCGGGCCGGTCTATCTTCTTCCTCTCCTTTGCTATGGCAAGACTGATCCTGCCGTTTTCCACCTTCGCATCACCAGGGCTGCGAGTGGGATTGGGACCCGAAGGACCTCAGGGTGGTGGTCCAGCGCGTGTTGAATCACAGCACCATGGACCATCGCTCATCCCTCCGGGGATCCTCCCCCTCTACGGTGACCCAAACCATACCAGCATCCTGGCCATCATGCAGGCGGTCGGTGCCTCGGGGGACCGGGCTCGCCGCGGCAATGATGGCGCAGGCAGCAATCGTGGAGGAGGAGAGGAGCGACCTCCCCCCGGAGGTGGCCGCGCAGCAGAGCCCTGTGGCGGGGGTTCGGGGAGCAGCCGTCCTACGGACGCCAAGGGGAAAAGAAAACAAGGAGGGAACCCTTCCCCATCTCCCCCAATGGGGTCGAGACGGAGCGCACCACCGACAGGTGCCCAGCGAGCGCCGCGCCGACGTCCTCGCCTGAGGCCGAAAAGAAGAAGAAGCGACTCCACCGGATGGGGGAGACCAAACCATGTAGGGGGAGCTTCATCAAGCCCCTAGAGTGGCCCTTCAACCACCCACCCCGCTGGTACGATCTCGCCACCAAGGCAGACGGTCTTCCATTCCCCCAGCCCCTTATTCTGTTTTGTTCGCCATCTGTGTTTCAGCGAGATCCCGTCTCACGGCGCTCGTGGCGGCGATCCCTCCCAGCAATCCAAGGCCGGACGGCCCGTGAGCGGTGATGCCGAGGAGCCGGCGGCCGAAGAGGTGCGCCGGCGGGGGGCCGATCGGCGGGAAGCCNCGCTTGCGGGAGGCTGAGAAGGCCACTTGGGAAGCGGCGTGCGCGCGGCAGGCCGAGGCGGCCCCTTGGGAGGCCGAAGCAGCTGTACAGGCGAGGGCACGCATGTTGAAAGCTGAGGTTGCATGTGCGCGGGAGGCCGAGGCGGCTACGGGGCCGACCGGCAGCGGTGGGGAGACGGCGTGCCCAAGGCCCGATGCCACGGCGGACACCGAGGCAGAACAGGCCTCAGTGGGAAGCCCACGTTCGGGCAAGGCGCCTAAAGACGAGCTCGGGGCCCGCACACCCACCGCTGGGCCGAGACGAACTCTGCCACCGCAGGGACGACAGTCCCCTTTTTTGTCTCCACTCCGCTGAGCGCGGAACCCTTCTTGCAGGCGCTGGCGACGGCGAACACTACCATGCTGGAAGGGCTGCCCGCACCTTGCTGGGGGAGCGGGCTGAGCTCAAGGCGGAGTGGGAGCGAGTCGCCGAGGGACGGCGCTCCGTGGAGGCCGGCCGCACGACGCACGGGAGGCACGTTGCGGAGCTCGACACTCGCGCCGAGGCCCTGGCCGAGGTGGCCCGTGAGGTGGAAAGCGTAATACCCTACTCCTGTGTAGGGTAATATAAAAGGGGTTTATACAGGTTCAGGCCGCTTGAAAGCGTAATACCCTACTCCTGTGTATGATGATTTTTCTGAGCTTTGAAAGACTCTGAAGTCGGATGTGCAAGCTAGAACTCAACAAGCCTTCAGACTAGAGATCCGACATCCGAAGTTCCAGCCCCCCTTCCCGCTAGGCATGGTCCTCCTTTTATACTTCAAGGGGATGCCACATGTGCCGCGAGAGCTACCTAGGAGAAAGGAAAAATATTCCTTGCATTAAACGCCTGTCCGGCACCTTAGCCCGGAAGCTACCAGCACGCCGGCTGTCGTGCGGGGTCCACCGAATCATGCCCCCTGACATGGGGGACACCCTTATCATTCCTCATTTAATGGATGAGGACTTGGGAGGCATGCATGCACCGGGAACGAAATCCCGGGCATGTTCCATGCAGCCAAGCTAGTTTCGGATTGGATGGGAGGCTCAGAGCCTCTCATCAGCAGACGGGACGGGGCATACCTGCCACGCGTCCTCTGACACACGGTCAGGGTGCGCGTGGCTTGCCGCCGTTTCCTCTATCAATCAACCGGTCACCGACCGGTCGCAGACTGGTCATAGACCGGTCGCAGGCGGAGCAGGTGCGCAACATGCCGCATTAAATGTGGCATGGTGCGCCCGCTCCGCCCGCATTGAATGCAGGTAGGTGGGCGCTGAGTGACGTCCACCTAATCCCATACACGTGGTGGCCGCACGGCGCCTATGAGGAGGTCTCGGGGCGAGCCGACCCCTCGGGCTCGAGCGAGAAGGCCGCCGCTCCTCCACAGGCCCCACCCCCTCAAGGGAGAATGCCACGTGGATGCCGGGGGCAGCCTCTTCCCTCTAAGCTTGGTACCCCGGGCCCATATTACCGACTGTACCATTTTATTTCCTCTTTCCTCAACAATTGGGCCAATCTATTTTTTAAAAAGAGTTTCAATCTAACTTCTGATTTGACAACAGTTGGACCTCAACCTTCTTATCTAGCTCGTCTGCTTTTGCTAGCAAATGATCCTTCTCCCTCTTGATCACCCCACTAACATTCTTCGCCCACCCTCTCAAAAATTATCAGAGCCTAAGAATTTTATGGTGCCATTTTTCCAACATATTAAACCCTCTACTTTCCTTTCTCCAAATGTCTACTACTATATCCACAAAGCCATCTCTTAGCAACCATCCAAGTTCAAACTTGAACAACAATTATTTATTAGCATGTGTCCCAACCCCCATATCAAGCAACAAAGGAGTATGGTCAGAGCTCTCTATTAAGAGCCTTGACAGTTGCTAATGGATACTTTTGTTCCCATTCAGTGCTCATTAGCACTCTATTTAACTTCTCAAAAGTTGCTCTCTCAAATTCAGACAGTCTATGACAGCGTTGAACAAAAGAGGCCATTTTCTATCAAAGTTATTATTATTCTTCTCACTTGCAATTTTTTATGATATTGAAGTCTCTTCCCATAAAAATAGGTATAGATTCTTTATTACATGAATTAATAAGCTCTACTAGGAAAGCTTCCTTATATCGTTTAAACTTAATACAAATCACAAATCCATAAAGCCATTACACATACACAACACCAAACAGATTAAAACCGTAATCCCGTTTGAGTCTACTAAAATTAAGGATCAAGATTAGCGAAAACAGGACGATTAAACGACTCTCACTAACAAACTAATCAACCGGATTAATCAGGATTATCCAAAAAGTAGTTAATAAAGAATTAGTTGGTAATATCAAAAAAAAAAAGTTGGTGAAGTGAAATAAAACGACTGCAAAGCAAAGCCGGCCGCTGGGGCCCTCTTCTCCGATATCTCTGACCCCAGAATAAAAACAAAAAATATATATAATTAAATAAACAAAAATATAATAATTAAATTACAAAAAGAAACCTCCTTATTAATTTGGTCGTCTTCCTCCTCCTTGCTCTCCTCACATGCATCTCTCCTCGTACATTCCTCCTCCTCCCGTCCCAATCTCCAATCTCCAACCCTGCAATCCCAAATCCCAACCCGACCCGACACAAATCCCCTCCCCTAATCCCAATTCCGCCGTCAAAATCCATCCTTGCGCTGTCTCCCTCACCGGATTCGAGGGCCAACCGCTCAATTCGATTCGATTTGATTTGGGTGTGAGAAATCGCGTGTTCTTGGAGGAAGATTTGGGTTGATGGTGGCGAGGATGTGGCCGTGGCCGCCGCCGGCGAGGAAGTTCCGGGTCAGGTTGGTGGTGCGGCGGGCGGAGGGGCTGACGGCGACGACTCCGGCGACCTCGTCGACGGAGGAGGTGGAGGCGAAGGTGGCGGTGGAGGTGAGGTGGAAGGGGCCCAAGGCGTCGCCGCTGGGGTCGCTGCGGCGGGTGATGCACAGCAACCGGACGCGGCTGGAGGCGGCGGCGGCGGCGGCCGTGGCGTGGGAGGAGGAGTTCGAGAGGGTGGAGACGTTCACGGCGACGTCGCACCGCAAGTCCGGCGGCGGCTTCCACCCATGGGACCTCGCCTTCTCCGTCTTCAATGTGAGCATCTCTTCTCACTCTTCTCTTGGTTTTACCTCCGTGATGCATTTCAATTTTCATCTAGAATGGAATTTGCTTCTTGTTTCATTGTTTGGTTGCCTCCTTGATGCATTTCAATTTTAAGATAGGGTAAAATTTGTTTTTGTTTCATTGTTTGGTTGGTTGTGTGAAATAAAAAGGATGAAATTTTGCCTTCAATGAGCGCTTTTGGTTTGATTGGATAGAACAATTGCTGTTAGTTTTCGTCCGATGATCAATTTAATTTGTTTTGCGTTGGTCGTTTGATTGATTCTTGCTTGCAATTTTTTTATCTTATCATTCGTGTCACATTGACAGCGAAAGTTTTGACTTTTCTTTGGAAAAAGTCAAGTCTCATTGGTTTGTTGGTAACTCCCTTCAAGTCGCTTGGATCTAACAGAACCACAAATAATATAAATTGGTTTTATTTTTGGCCAGTCCTCACTGTAAAAAAAATGATGATTTAAGGAGCTTTAACGAAACCGAGTTGCATGCTATTGGTTTATATTGGTGGTTGGTTTTGGCTTTGGACCTTTTTTGGCGATGATATGATGGTTGATTGGTTGGGTTCTTGCATTTTTTTTTGTTGGCGATGATTAAGTTATCTGCAAATTGTTGTGGCCAGAGTGTGGATTTATCGGATGTGTCGTGATCATTATACTTTTACATGACAACCTCAAACAATGAAACATTTGAAGCTAGATCGTTTTTGTTTCAAGAAAATGAGTTATTTGAATGTATGGTAAGTACCTCTCGGATCAACAAACAATTAGCTGCTTATTTAATAGCTTGGCTAGCATAAATTAGGTTCAATGTAGCGGAAAGCATATAACTGTTTTATCCGTTTAGTAGTTTTGACGACAAATCAGGAAACGCAGAAAAACATGCTACTTATTGTTCTGGAAACAACGGTGAAATTAGCCAATCATGAATTGTGAAGGATTATTGTCCTTTCCTGTGCCAATTTTTATTATGATGCAATTACCGTTTTTGTCATGTTCGTTTCGACTGATAGGCGAGATTCTCATTTTGTCTGTTGTTTGCTTTCGATATATCGTCATTCGTGTTTCAACATTATTTGAGCTCTGCTGACAAGAGAAAGAAACAGAGCTAAAGTTTGGGGTTATTACAGCTTTTAGGTTTTTATACGTGTTGTTAACCAAACAGTTATCTATATAAACAAGTGGAACAATATTTCTTTTGGCATTCTCCCTTGGTGTAATTGTTCACTGATTCCTGCAGTTTAGTCTGACTTCCTTGGTTTTGTTTTTGTTGTTACAGGATTCAAATAAAGGGCCAAAGGGTGAATTGATTCTGGGTACCGCTTCACTTAACCTAGCAGAGTACACGTCTGCTTCTGAAGAAGTCGAGATAATCCTCCCATTGTCGGTGCCGAACGGTTCATCTGAGTCTTCCCCATCACTTCATGTATGTCAGCTATACAATGCTATAAACCAGATACTTTGTTGTCAGTATCATTTATTATACATTGGAATGCCAATACCATTTTTGGTTTCTGATTCTCCTCAAATGGTCATCCATTTCCTGACCTTAATATCCTTTTTTCAGCTCACTTTGAGCCTGGTGGAATTAGGACCTCCTCACCAATCACCTGATGCTTCACAGCGTTCTGCTGTTACTGCTCCATTGTCACCTTCCAGTGGTGACTCTGTTCCTTCCAGCAAAGATGAGGTTTCTTCTGTCATTAAAGCGGGGCTGAGAAATCTAAAAATTCTCACAGATCTAGTGTCTACACGGAGGTCCAAAAAGACTAACCGAGATGATGGCAGTGAGGATAAGTGCTATGTTCATAGTGATGGTGCTGAATACCCTTCTGATACTGACTCCCTCGACGAAGATCTAGATGATAGAGAGCAGGATGATGGCTTAGGGGGTTCAACTGTCAGGAAATCCTTCAGCTATGGTTCCTTGCAGTCTGTGAATTATGCCGGTGGCCTACTTTATGCACATGCAAGGATTGATGGAGAGCATGAGGACTGGATATACTACAGTCACCAGAAATCTGAAGCGGGTTATTCTGTAGAGCAAGAGGCCTCGTCCACTGCTGAAGAACCAGTGGTTTCAGTATCACGGAGGAGTCTGCTTCCCTGGAAGAAGAAGAGGAAATTGAATTTACGGTTATTGAAGGTACTGAAGAATAAAGGGGAACCTTTACTGAAGAAGGGGAATGACGAAGAGGGAGGTGATGACATTGACTACGATCGGCGATTATTGACCACTTATGATGAAAATGCTTTAGAGGTACCTGTTTCCTTGATATCTTGTGAAAGAGTCTTGAGTTTCATTTTTTTGTTCATCATGACATCAATATTGGACCTGTATTATCGTTGGACCATTATTGATAGCATATCATCTTCTCATATGCAGGGATCAGATAGCTCCATCAATAGTATGGTGTCAATATTTGGTGATGATAATTTTGTAGTCGGGAATTGGGAGTCAAAGGAAGTACTTAGTCGTGATGGCCACCTGAAGTTGTCTACCCAGGTGTTCTTTGCATCAATTGACCAGAGAAGCGAACAAGCTGCAGGGGAGAGCGCCTGCACAGCACTTGTAGCTGTAATTGCAGATTGGTTTGAAGCAAACCAGGATCTGATGCCAATCCGCTCGCAGTTTGACAGCCTTATCCGAGAAGGGTCTCTGGAATGGAGGAAACTCTGTGAGAACGAGACATATAGAGAGCGATTTCCTGACAAGCACTTTGATCTTGAAACTGTCCTTCATGCCAAGATCCGTCCACTCACAGTTTCCCCCAACAGGTCATTCATTGGGTTCTTCCAGCCTGAAAGTAGTGAGGATGGAAGTGGATTCGATTTCCTTGATGGAGCAATGTCATTTGACAACATATGGGATGAGATTAGCCGAGCAGCAGAGTGCTCCACTGAAAAACCTACTCTATATATCGTCAGCTGGAATGACCATTTCTTCGTCCTCAAGGTTGAGGCTGGCGCATATTACATTATCGATACACTTGGTGAGAGGCTGTATGAAGGTTGCAACCAAGCTTACATCTTGAAGTTTGACGACAACACTACAATTCACAAAGTACCTGCTGAAAAGAAAGAAGCCAACCCTGATTCCAGTGGGTGGTTGAAGGGTTCGTCAGATAGCTCATCAACTGATCAGGACAGCGTAACTGACACTGAAGAGTGCGAGCTCGTGTCGAAGGGTAAAGAATCATGCAAAGAGTATATCAAGAGCTTCTTGGCTGCCATCCCGATCCGTGAGCTGCAGGCCGACATCAAGAAGGGTATCATAGCATCGACGCCACTGCACCACCGTCTCCAGATCGAGTTCCATTACACCGAATCATGCCCCGAGGAGATCCCTCTGCCTTCTTCATTACCTGAAGTTGAAGCTCCCTTCGAGTTCTCCTGGCCTGAGCCGCCTCCTGCCATGGAGGTTACCCTAGCACCCGCAGTCGCCGCCATATAACTCACCATGGAAGTGCCTGCCCTAATGTTTAACATATAGAGAGCCTCTTTTTCAGGGCGAATTGTGTAGTGAACCAGATCAAAGATTTGGCTTCGTTTCTAGTTTGCACTTTATTTTTCTGTCTAATTATGATGAACTGACTAGTATAGGTGACCCCCCCTTTGGTGTGTGTTTTCTACTTTTCTTCACCTTCCCTTCCAGGTTTTAGGAGCTTTCATTTTGTAAAGAAAGAAAGGGTGTTTGCTCCTAGTTATCTTCACCTGTGAAGTGGCTTGTGCTTAACTTGTAATCCTTGAACCATATCAATATGTTAATTAAGCCTTTGTTATCTTCTTATACATGTTCCTGCTGGTTTAACCTCACATGTTCATCACAAAGGTTCTGAAATTTTGGACTGAAGAAGCATCATGTGTGAACCAAGGAAAATTTAGGCCTATATACTAAATGAGATGAGAAATACACTGATTGAGCTAGACAAGAACACTTGGGTTTGTGTCCAATGAATTAATGTTTGTCATCTTTGTGATAAAACAAAATCATTAAGATAATGAGTAGTTTAATGTCTCCATCAGTGAAAAGATTTGTTTAGAACCCAACCTTTCATTGTCAACCCCTACCTTTCCGGCGCACGATCGGCACTGACCCGGATTGGGTCGGCGCCGATCCACCACAAACAAAGAACATATATTTTTTTAAAAGAACACAAAAAAGACATTAAAATGAACGAATTATTGTCAAGCCAATATTTCTGATGAATGCGACAGATGAACTGCCGCTGTAGATGAACAGCCGAAAGGGTTCGTACACTGTGTTCTTATGCCTACTTGGATGTGAATCCATTTGACAGGTCAATGTCAAACTATGTATTTGTGACCCATGAAAAAAAGTAAAGTAATTAATATGCATTTTGGTTAGGCCTAATCTCCAATCAAGGGCCATTTGGCATGGTTTAGAAAGGCTCTGACATGGAATATAAACTTTTTTATTTTTCACATTTTAAATTTTCTCTGATATTTTAAGGTGTAGTATTTATTGTGCAGAGTGTGAGCTGGCTAATGGCAAGTTGGCAGCACTCTCTTCTCTGGTCAACTATTAACTGTGTGCATGCTCGTCAGATGGGCCATAGGTGATCTGATCAAGCAGCAAAGGATAATGTAACATGAAAAGCGAGTGATGCCAGCTTAGTTAATTACTAATTGGATTCTTAAAGCAAAAGGTGAAGCATTTCTTAATGCAACTAGATCTCAACCTTTTCTGGTCTTTGACCACACCTACATTATCTCTGAATGATACTCTTCTCCACAATCACATCAGGTTAATTTCCATTCAGAAAGGAGGTAACACCTGCAAAAGAGAAGGAAAGTTCAGAGCTTTACCAACCAGCATGGTGTTGTTGTGTAATCTACACTGGATTTCGCCAAGCAAATTTTCAGTCAGTCTGTAGTACTTGCCACAGTAATTTCAGGGCTTAGAAAAAGTGCAGAGTGCCTTCTTTTTTTGGCTGATGAATGGTTTTTCAATCTGAAAGCTGTTGCTAACATTATTGGCTTAGGAAAATTTCAGTGGATTCAGTTCAACACCTACTGTACCTTGGCACCTGCAAATGGATTCAGTTCAATGGAAGTAAGTACATGTCACATGCTTCATTTTAAGTTCATTCTCTTGGCAAAAAGTAAAGCTACCACCAAGAATTCTAGGTCTGAAACTCTGAATAAACAAAAGAATTAGTCAGGATCATCATGGTCAGAGAATATATCTGAAGATGAAGTTTCAGAAGAAAGTCAGGCACACAGTTTACCTCCACAAGAGTGTAGTGGTTTTCTTATCTGAACCTTATTAATTAAGCTATAACACTTGTATTGGTACACAGATATACCTAAACACAGTATCAGTACAGGCACTGAATGTGACGCAGCATCAGCCTTTCCATAACCATAGATCGAATTGTAGCTGGTAGGACAATTCAATAGAGACATGAGGAACCCTGGCTTTCTTGTGACTACTTGTAAAACAAGAGAAAAAAAATCTGAATTCTGAACCCCAACACTACTGTGTAAAGAAATGAAAGCAACCAACCACTGACCACCTTAGCTTTGCTTTCCCTTCACTTTCAGAGCCTTGCAGTTATCACACAAAACCAAGAATGTATCAAACAAACATACTGCACTGATTAGCTGTTGTTAAAGCTGCTAATGACTGAGGATTACCAGAAATTAGTGTACTTCCTTCAAGCAGTGTGAGTAGAGTTAACTGAAATGAGCAATCATGTTTATGATCAGCTTGCTGAAATAGTTACCAGCAATCAGAATCAGGCTCAGGCTCATCAGGGTTATGAACTTATGATATTATCATCCAAATGGTTTGGTTGGCGATCCATCTCTGCTCAGTTAGCTCCCCAATCAGGCTACTTTTCTTAATGCCATTTATTGTTCTCCACTAAACAGTTCACACTAGTCACATCAACATTTTGTAGGTCTGAGCATCATCCTCATATTGACATTGACATGAAATTAAATGGGCCTGACACTGCACCATTCAGGCCCAGATAAATTCAACCAGGCCCAACCCATCAGCTTACAAGGCCCAAGTAACACCAGACAGGTGGTCAACAGTCAACAACTGAACGTTTCTTTTCCTTTCCTTTAACAATAACTTATGTCAGAAAAATCTTTTTTATAATAGTATAATAATTTTTTAATACCGCACGGGCCACGAGGCGAGCGTGCGGGATGGACACGTGGCCTCCGTCGGCCCACCGTTATCCGGCCCGAGGTTCGCCACGTGGCGCCCCGGCGCGGGTGGAGAAAAGCCTCGCGTACGCGGCAGTACGAGGCGCGGATCCCCGTGACAGGTGGGCCCAGCATCCTCCGGGCCCAACGTGTCACTCGCCTTGCGTCGCCTAGCGCGCCTTTTTCCCGTAACCGCGGACTCCAACGGCTTCCTCTGCAATCCGGTTTGCCGCCGACCTCTCAGTCCCGCCGTCTCTTCCTACCGCCTCCTCCCTACACTTGGTCCATGGACCATACACCCCACCCCCTCTCTCCCCGTCTAACTACCACAACACTACGGTCCATGGACCGCGTCGACGGAGCGTCCCTCCCGTCCCACGCCGTCAACCTCCCCACGACGGCCGTCCACGTCTGTCCCGAACCGCCATAGCACCACTCACCCAACCACCCACCCATAATCCCACTGTCACGTGGGGCCCGCTCCCCGAGGAAGGCGGTGGGACCGGTCTGTCATTGGGGGAGGGGCGGGTTGTTGAGCTGTCACTGGAGATTATCCGCGCGTGTCCCCTCACGGCCTCCCGAAAGGAGCCGTTATTTAATTATCGGCAAAAATCCGAGCAGGGTGAGAGGATATAAAAATCCCCAAATCCCCACACGTCTATCGTTTCGTTTCCCCTCTTTCTCTCTCTCCTCGTTTTCTCTCTCCACCCTTCGCGAGAGTGCGTGCGTGCGTTGCGAGCGGGAAGCGAAAACTCGAACCATGGCCACGGCCGGCGACGAGCAGCAGCAGGCGGCGGCGGCGCAGCCGGCGGCGGAGGTGACGGAGGCGGCGAAGGAGGTCGTGTCCGTCGAGATGCCGGCGCCGCAGGGCTGGAGGAAGAAGGTTCGGGACGATAGCTTTGGTTAACTGCTCCTTAATTCGGTTGCTGTTTCGCTTCCGTTTGGGTTTGTGTGGTTTGCTCTGCTATGCTTCGCTTGGATTACGTCGGATTGGAGCGGAATTCGTGCGGTTGAGGGGTGTTGGTGGGCGGAATTGAGGGAGTTGGAGGTCGAATTCGAGGTGGATCTAGGGTTTTGAATTTAGGGGTTTGGTGCTTGCGTCGTTCCATTTTTCGGTTCTAGGGTTCGTGCGATTGGGTTCACGCTCTCAGCTACTTAAGATTAAGCTAGGGTTTGTATACTTATGGGTCACGTGAGTTCGCTGAGCTCGATTGGAGCTGTGTCTACACGTCGCGAGCTGGGCGAGCAGTGTTGGAGCTTGTCTGCTATAGTTGGATTATGTCTCACCACTTCCGCGAGTGGGTTACTTGGTTTGGTGGAGTGTACGCTGTTCGGGGTGATTAGTGTTAGAATTGACAGTTTCCGAGCTCGATTGAGCTCTGGTAGTAAGATTCCCAAATTTGGGTTCGAACTGCACCTCTGCATTACGAGATGGTTGTATTGTTGGTCGGAATATTCCAGGGCGTTGGTTGAGTACTTGTGTGCAGGTCTGGCCCTGTTGGGAAGTGGTTTGCCTTTTAGTTTGTTGTTAGGCGATAGATGTAGACTTCATTAGCTAACTCTAACTGTGTAGTATTTGTAGTGAAGCCGAAATGGGAAATGTTCTGCTGCTGTGAGCTGCTGCGATTGCATTTAGTGGGATTAGGATGTGTGCCAAGATCATTATTCGTATTTGTACTTTATTTTGGAATTTGGCAATATCGTAGGTTTGGTTTTAGTATTACTATTAGAGCTAGCACTGTAGGAGGCATTGCTTGAGCAGAGTGACCTGAGAAATGCAAAGCGTGATGTAACAGAGCAGGGCACTGGTGTGTCACATGTTGGCAGTCATTTGTTTCCCTGAGAATATGTTATGTTTGTCTAAAATATGGTGTCATTTGGAATGCTTCTGCTCACTCATCCACTTAGATATTCTCTTTACCCCTTCTCTATTCCTCTAGGGTCGCATCAGAAAATCCCAGCGACAATGACCTTCTTGAGTTCAGGAACTTATTAGCTCTTGATACTTTGTGTGCTTATGGTGACTCGACTCCCTGGATTTTCTACTGGATAAAAGAAGCATGCAGAATGTATCAATTAGACTATTCAGTTTATTTGGGTTGTTTCCCTACCATTTGTTTCTATTTTCTCTGGATAATAACTGTGCTGGGTGATCGAGGTTGCTTGTGACTTGAATTCAGCCAGTAACACCATAATTTGTCAGGTAGGCCCATTACCTACTTGTTTGTTAGTTTGTTTGAACTCGACCTATTTTCTGTGATATAGGTGGCATTATTTATTATTGCTTATATGGATGGATATGGAAGTTTATTGTCTAAAGTAATATAGGTGGGATTCTGGTTGGTGCTTTTGTCATGTACTCATCTCTTGCTAAATTTTTGTTTGAAAGGGGAATAAAATGTTTTGCTAAATTTGTGGACATTTGGCATGGTTGCCAAATTAGTGTAGGTTACCTTGTCATTGGTGCTTGTGGTGTTTCTGTTTTTTCACTTCACCAGAAACTCTGTTTTACAAACTGTTTACATTTATGCGATTTTACTAGAAATTGGTGAAATGCTCCTTGAAAGTGCCATTTTGAAGTTGGTACAATCGCACAAGCTTAGCAGCGCTAATCCTTTGGGCTACAAAAGCATTGGTTTTCTTTTATTACATAACTGCAAATGCAGAACATGCTGCCTTAGACATGTCTATCGCCTTTTTTTATGTTTCACAATGGAGATAAATCCTTTTTTCCTCATGAAAGAGTTCTTAGTCATTCTGTTCTATTTACTCATAACTGTGTTTGAAGCCAGTGTCACTTCGCGATACTAAATCTGGGCTTCTCTTGTTAACTTTGTTTTGGACTGCCTAAAAGGAGTTCTTTTGTGCATACTGTGCATAAAGTAGGGTATTATTAAGCAATTAATCTGGTCTCACAGTTTTGTTATCATTAATAGCAGTAACTTTTTATCCCTAACATTCTGCAGTCATATTCATGTTAAAGTCAACCTGGTTAGTACTTGTTGATTCTGTTTTGTACTATATCTCTTTATATACTTTGCTGGAGACAATCAATTAAAGTAACTTGAGAAGTCGAAACACCAAATTACCAGTATTTGATTCAGTTTTGTGCAATTCAAGCAGTCATGGAGAAAGTATTAGTCCATATGATTAGTTCGTAGATGTAAACCATATGGATTGCAGAATGGTTTTCCTTTCTGAAATTGTTTATTCAATTAAATGAATTCCTGAAACGAATTTATGAATTTGGTCACTTCGGCAGCAGTGTTTGCCAGCTGCCAGTTGTTTATATATATGTTTGGGTTTGTATTTTTTTAGGATCATTTTTAAACAAATTTCTTGAGATCGTCACATTCTACCCTTTTTATTTTAGTCCTGTAATTTCTATTTAAGCAATAGCCACTAGTTATCCACAGTAAGCAAGTATCAGAAGGAGGTATGGGTGAAGTCGGAGTTGGTTTTCAGCTGTTATGTACAAACAAGACTATGGGATTGTTCTTTATTGGTAGTTGTCTAAGGACAATGCTAATTCTTTTTGTGGCATTTTTTTGTTAACAATGTAACTTTAAAAGTAGCATCAAGCATGCAAGCTTGCTTAGTCTGACAATATTAGGGGGCTTAAATAGGATCCTGCCTCATAGAAGGTTGTCGATTCACCATTAATTAAACATTGAATAGCACTAGGATCTGTTTTGTTGTGCAGTCTATTTCTGGGGACTTGTTGATGTGTTTAATTTGTTTAATGTTACAAAGAAATGTTTGCAGGCATATGTATTTCATCATTTGATAGCATCAATTAACATACTTGTTTTCCTTGTATTGTAGTTTACTCCCCAGAGAGGGGGGAGATTTGAGATTGTTTTTGTTTCGCCAACTGGAGAAGAAATTAAGAACAAGAGACAGCTGAGCCAGTATCTAAAGGCGCACCCTGGAGGCCCTGCATCCTCAGAGTTTGATTGGGGAACTGGTACCCACTAGATAAATTTCCTTCTTTAGTGCTGCCATGAAATTTCACTAGGTTTAGTAGAAATGACGATGACTGCAGCAGTCTCTCTGCTTTATCTAAGAAACACTTGGACACAGGTGATACTCCAAGGCGCTCTGCTCGCATTAGCGAGAAAGTTAAGGCTTTTGATAGCCCAGAAGGGGAGAAGATCCCAAAACGTTCTAGGAACTCATCTGGCAGGAAGGGCAAGCAGGAGAAAAAGGAGGCCACTGAAAATGAAGAAGCGAAAGACGCTGAAGCTGACAAGGAGGCGAAGGAGGCCCCTAGCGAAGATGCTGCAAAGGAGACTGATGTGGAGACAAAGCCTGCTGAAGAGCCGAAGGAGGCCCCTAGTGAAGATGCTGCAAAAGACACTGATGTGGAGATGAAGACTACTGAAGATGCCAACAAGACCGCAGATGCCGACACGCCTGCTCCAGCACCAGCTGAAACTGAGAAGGAAGATGCAAAACCGGCTGAATCTGAGGCTGCTCCTCCAGCACCATCGGAAGGAGAGAAGAAAGAAGACGCTAAGCCAGCTGAACCTGAGGCAGCCGCTGCTCCACCAAGCAACCCAACTGAGAACGCCGTCGTGGCGCCAACCGAGCCTGCCGCACCCAAAGCTGCTGCTGCTGTTGCTCCAGTAGAGAACTCCGCGGACAAAGGCCCTCACCAGGACAGCCAGTCGCCTGCCGCCGCGGCGGCCACCAAGGAGTCATCCCCTGTCAACAACGGGCAGCTGCCGGCTGGTGCCTCCGCCGTGAAGTGCACCTGAAGATGAAACCCCAAACGAATCATCATCCTCCCTTGTCCGTGATGTACGCCTTTAGGAATCATTCGCATTTGCATTGTAATCAATCGACCAAGGAACTGACGTTGCTGGGTGACAGCCGGTTATTAGGCTCTGCATCATTTTAGTTTGTTTGTATGTATGGTGTGGCACAGCAGCATACATACATACATGTACCCCCATCATGCTCATATCTCTATCATGCCTAACTTGTTGTAAGCACATTAATCTTAGGACATATATACTGTCGTCTGTCTGTCTGTTTGTACCTGTGCTGTATTATGTGTAATAACTTGATTAGCTATCTTCTTATTATTATCATCTATGAATAAGGTTGGATGTGGATGTGGATATGCATCCTCTTATCCATCTATTATATCCATCGACCCATCAGGCAGAGTGATTTGGATATATTCCCGGTAATGCCTGTGTAATACTAGTGATGTAATCCAAGTTGTCTTGTGTTGAGCATTGTAGATGGATTGGTTTGAACAGAATGGAATTTGGGGAGACGAATTTCATTTCGTATTTGAGCCCTTTTCAGTGTATATGCTCTGCTCTTGCTTGGTTTACATGATTACATAGTAGTCATGACTCTGTGGGCTGGTCGGCGAGCGGCGCAGCGACGGGGCCGGTCGCCGGCGGCGGCGAGGTGCGGCAGACGGGGCACGTCGGGTTGAGACGCAGCCACGGGTCGACGCACTGGCGGTGGAAGGAGTGCGCGCACCAGGGGAGCACCCGGAGCTCGTCGCCGCCGCCGTACTCGCCAAGGCACACCGCGCAGCTGCTCTCTGCCGCCGCCGCCGCCGCCGCCGCCGTTGCCGTGCCATGCACCACCTTGGGCAGCGCCTTGATCGCTGCCTCGTCGAGCCCACCGGCCGCCTCCGCCGCGCCGCCACCGCCCACGTCCACCACCACGACGTCGTCGCCTCCCCGCCGCGTGCGCGCCGCCGCGGCGGGCACGCCGCTGCGCGCGCACATGTGGAGCAGGACGGCCATGGCGACGATGGCCCCGACGCTGACGGTGCTGAGGGCGATCTCCAGCGCCGCCATCACACGTATGTCGTAGTATCGCCGCACGCCGCCGGCGACGAGCGAGTTCCGGCGATGGCTATGGAAAAATTAATCGACGATGCGTGCAAGACAGCTCGAGGGTGAGTGGCTGGGGTTGCATTGGGCCATGAAGTTAGGGACTCCAGCTACTAATGGCGAGACACCGACTGTTTCTGGTCCCTGCATCGCATGCTACTACGTCCTTGATGGATTGGACATTGTTTGGTTTCCTCTGTGTATTTTTGTGGTAGTTTTGGGTTCGAACAGAATTGGAGTACTCCTCGTCTTTAATTTGACTGGATTCCTTCATTCTGTAGTATACTAGTGGTTGTCTCAACTAGTATTATCCATGCCATGAAACAAATTCTAACACTACCCAACCGAAGGCCAACGTCTTCTCGTCTAGTCACCTGGCTACTTCGTGCCACTCAAAAATTGAAAACAAAATGATACAAGGAGTAACTTTTCCATTTTCACTTGCATTATCTATATATATGTATGAATGAGTAAGTTTCCGATTAAACCAATTTGACTATGTGTAATGATCTCATTTGCACGACACAAGCATGCACAAAGTTCTGCATGCAACTATCGATACTTTGCACCAGCACCAAGCAGTATATATCTGTTTTTTTTAAAAAAACAGTATATATCAAATTTTCATTGCATCATACAGAAGCAAGCAAGGATGGACCTAGGAATAGGCCAATGCTTAGGCCGCCCTCATTAGATGAAATTTTAAAATGTTACATGAGCCTTTCGTGCTAGGCCTTGGGCCATTACCCAAGTGATCCTAGATGTCTATCCCCTAAAATCAAATACACTTTTCAGGTATGAACATAAGTAAAAAAAAAGAATCATATGAGGGACAGACCCATCCATTTAGCAGGTGGGTCCATCGATCCAGCTATGGTCCGCACCATCCCACACCCTCAAACCTCCCTCCTAGTCATGGGTCTAGCCCATTAGCCAATAATCCACCATTAACCCATCGGATCAATAAGTAGGGATAAAAATAATCACCAAAATTTTCGACCGAATGAGTATCCCGTATAAGTGGTACTTTTTTTTACTGTTTTGATTTGGCCATATATAAAATTTGATTTTTTTTCTATTTTTATTTTAGCACCATATTACTGTCTAACACTAAATAGTTAAATGATAAATATTTTTTTTATTTTAGCACAATATTTTATATTTTCGGAATAAACGTTTTTGGTTATTTTCATCCCTACATCCAGGCACGAAGCATTCATCGTTGAGAAGACTACGCTTACCACCTCACTCGTCTGACTTTAATATTTATTCAACTATTTATTTTTGTTGTTAACTCGCTCGATGCTCATGCAATGCTTCGTCATGCCAATTCTATGAGCTGGTGACTATGATTTATTTGCAGTGCCACGCACCAGACATCGGTGCCATAGCCAGCAATCGACTAGGCTAGTTCCTTGTTAGAGGCTGTCCAATCTGTATTGTAAAGCCGCGTCCATTATTATTATATGATGTGGACTTGTGTTTAAATTAATCTAGGAATTAAGCCAATTTGATTGTCAGCATCCAAATATATGCTTATGATTATCAATTTGATAATAGTAAAGGCTAAGTATCTGGGATCATTGCATCAAGAGCGATGCACACTAGCCAAATCAGCCCACTTGATGGATGTAGCACGCACTACTACAGAAACGATTTTTTCGTGCGGGCCGAAAAGCATCTTTTCGTGCGGAAGGCCTACCCGCACACGCGAGAAGGTCTGGGAAAAGACCATTTTCGCGTGCGGGCGGCCCAACCGCATGGGAAGATCTGAAAGTGCATCTAGGCCCTTAATTGTTTTGATGATTAATGACAATGCGATTAGAGATGACTAACAATTTTATTTAAGTGAATGTGAAGGATTGTTAGTCCGTGACGTTTTGTAGCGCAATGCATAACTCAAAGAATACGAGAAAATCATGAGTTGCGGCAATGATCAAAGGTTGTATTGTTTATTTTCATCTTTTTAGGTCATTAGGAAAACCGCACTATTAAGAGGGATGATACATTGACATATGAGGAGTGATGACAATGCTCAAAATATTTCTTAAGAAAATGTTTTTCCTCAGTTTCTGCATTCTGGAAATTTTCGGAGTTGTCCGAAAACTATTTTCGGAACTTCCGAAAAATTACAGAACCAAGTTGTGCGTTCTGGAAATTTTCGGAGTTGTCCGAAAATCATTTTCGGAACTTCCAAAAATATACAGAACCAAGTTGTGCGTTCTGGAAATTTTCGGAGTTGTCCGAAAATTATTTTTGGAACTTCCGAAAATGTCTTCAAACCAAAATTGCTTTTGGAAATTTTCGGACTTGTCCGAAATGGATTTTCGGAATTTCCGAAAATGTCCAGAAGGCAGTCTTGGATCTGGAAATTTTCGGAGATGTCCGAAATTAATTTTTAGAATTTCCGAAAAATGCAATTATTGTGCATAACGGGCAGATCTGGAGCTGTGGCTATAAATAGCCCCCCCTCTTCACTTGTGAAGGTTGCTGGTAACATTGGATATTTTCGTGCCCTTGGCTTGTTCATCTCGCGATTCACTCTTGAGCCTTGCTTTCTTGTTTCCCCTTCTCACCCGTGCTCGAGTTGGATTTGGTGTGCTTGTTCATCTCGCGATTCACTCTTGAGCCTTGCTTTCTTGTTTCCCCTTCTCACCCGTGCTCGAGTTGGATTTGGTGTGTGTGTGAGAGTTGTGGATTCAAGTTTGTGTGAGTGCTTGTTGACTTTGTGAAGATTTGTGAGCACTTGCATCATCTCCGTGAGTTCTTTGCTTCATTTGTTGCTCTTGGGGGTTGAGGACTCCTAGGCGGCTATGTGTCACTTCCGAGCCACCGATCTACTTGTGGTTGGCCGGAAGAAGTTTGTGAAGGTTGGATCTCACCTTCGAAAGGGAAGAGATACCACTAGTGGAAGGAGGAGTGTTTTGTGCAACCTCTCGAGGAAAGGGTTAGTGAAGACCCGGCTCTTTGTGAGCTCCTCAACGGAGAGTAGAATCCCCTCAAGGATTTGAACTAACATAGTCTTCGGGGACGATGGAAAGGGAAAGGTAATGGGATTAGGTAAGATCGCAATCTCCAATGATCTTTCCATTTCCAACGTCCTCTTGGTAAAGTCCCTAAACTATAATCTTTTGTCCATCTCTCAATTATGTTCCTTAGATTACAATTGTCTTTTTACCGATGTTGATGTGACCGTATTTAGAAGGAATGATTCCTCGGTAGTCTTTACGGGTGTTCTCAAGGGAAAGCTTTATCTTGTGGACTTTTCTTCAAGTAAAGCCAAACATGAGACATGCTTAGTGGCTAAGTCCAACACGGGGTGGCTTTGGCATCGGAGGCTAGCCCATGTTGGTATGAGGAATCTTCACAAGCTTCTAAAAGACGATCACATCCTTGGACTAACAAATGTTCTTTTTGAGAAAGATAGAGTTTGTAGCGCATGTCAAGCTGGGAAGCAAATTGGAGCTCATCACCCAGTTAAGAATGTGATGACTACCACAAGACCATTGGAGCTTCTCCACATGGACCTCTTCGGACCCATTGCTTATCTAAGCATCGGAGGTAACAAATATGGTCTTGTTATTGTTGATGACTTTTCACGCTTCACGTGGGTGTTCTTTTTGCATGACAAGAGTGAGACTCAAGCTATCTTCAAGAAGTTTGCAAGAAGAGCACAAAATGAGTTCGAGCTCAAGATCAAGAACATCCGAAGTGATAACGGCAAAGAGTTCAAGAACACATGCGTGGAGAATTTTCTTGATGAAGAAGGCATCAAGCATGAGTTCTCGGCTCCATATTCACCTCAACAAAATGGAGTAGCCGAGAGAAAGAACAGGACTCTCATCGAGATGGCAAGGACCATGTTGGATGAATACAAGACATCAGACCGTTTTTGGGCCGAAGCGATCAATACCGCATGCCACGCCACCAACCGCCTCTATCTCCATCGGCTTCTTAATAAGACTCCTTATGAGCTTCTTACCGGTAACAAGCCCTGTGTCTCTTACTTTCGTGTTTTCGGTAGTAAGTGCTACATTCTTAACAAGAAGGCGAGATCATCAAAGTTCGCTCCTAAAGTGGATGAAGGGTTCTTGCTTGGGTATGGGTCAAATGAGTGCGCATACCGCGTTTTCAACAAAACCTCTGGTATTGTTGAGGTCGCGCGTGATGTGACATTTGATGAAACTAATGGCTCTCAAGTAGAGCAAGTTGACTCACATGTGTTAGATGAAGAAGAGGACCCAAACGAAGCTATCAAGAGGTTGGCTCTAGGAGATGTTCGTCCTAGGGAGAAACAACAAGGGGTCTCTTCCTCAACACAGGTGGAGCCATCTACATCAACCCAAGCCAACGATCCCTTACCTTCACACAAGGATCATGGTGAAGAAGACGAGCACGTGCCATCTTCACCAATCAACCTTGCACGCCTAAGGGTACACCAAAGCATTCAACGAGATCACCCCACTGACAACATTCTAGGTGATATCAACAAGGGAGTATCCACTAAATCTCGAGTTACAAATTTTTGTGAACATTACTCTTTCGTGTCTTCCATTGAGCCACTAAGGGTAGAAGAAGCACTCGATGATCCGGATTGGGTGATGGCGATGCAAGAAGAGTTGAATAACTTCACACGGAATGAAGTGTGGACATTGGTGGAGAGACCAAGGCAAAACGTGATAGGTACCAAGTGGATCTTCCGGAACAAGCAAGATGAGAACGGCGTGGTGGTAAGAAACAAGGCAAGGTTAGTGGCTCAAGGGTTCACCCAAATCGAAGGATTGGATTTTGGTGAAACCTTTGTGCCTGTAGCTAGGCTTGAGTCAATTCGTATTCTATTAGCCTTTGCCACTAACCTTGATTTCAAGCTCTACCAAACGGTCCAATTAATGAGTTGGTGTACGTGGAGCAACCGCCGGGGTTCGAAGATCCAAAGTATCCTAACCATGTTTATCAACTTCACAAGGCACTCTATGGGGTTAAGCAAGCCCCAAGAGCTTGGTATGAATGCCTTCGTGATTTTCTTGTGAAAAACGGTTTTGAGATTGACAAAGCTGATTCTACTCTATTTACTAAGAGACATGGCAATGATATCTTTGTGTGCCAAATATATGTCGACGACATTATATTTGGCTCTACTAACAAGTCTTTTAGTGAAGAATTTAGTAGAATGATGACCAAGCGCTTTGAGATGTCCATGATGGGTGAATTGAAGTTCTTCCTCGGCCTTCAAATCAAGCAACTCAAGGAAGGAACCTTCATTTGCCAAACAAAGTATTTGAATGACATGCTCAAGAAATTTGGCATGGAGAATGCAAAACCAATTCACACGCCCATGCCGTCAAATGGGCACCTAGACCTCAACGAACAAGGTAAAGACGTCGACCAAAAGGTATACCGTTTCATCATTGGCTCACTCCTTTATCTTTGTGCATCTAGGCCCGATATCATGCTTAGTGTATGCTTGTGTGCAAGATTTTAAGCCGCTCCAAAAGAGTGTCATCTTGTGGCCGTGAAGAGAATCCTTCGATATTTAGTGCACACACCCAACCTTGGTCTTTGGTATCCTAAGGGAACAAGGTTCAACCTCATTGGTTATGCCGATGCGGATTATGCCGGGTGCAAAGTGGATAGGAAAAGCACATCGGGTACTTGCCAATTCTTGGGTAGGTCCCTTGTTTCTTGGTCTTCTAAGAAATAAAACTCTGTCGCCCTATCCACCGCCGAAGCAGAATATGTTTCGGCGGGGAGTTGTTGTGCTCAACTTCTTAGGATGAAACAAACCTTGAGAGACTATGGCCTAAATGTGAGCAAAATTCCACTCCTATGTGATAATGAGAGTGCCATCAAGATAGCCAACAACCCCGTCCAACACTCCCAAACTAAACATATTGATATTCGCCACCACTTCTTGAGAGACCATTCCACAAGAGGCGACATAGACATTCAACATGTGAGAACCGACAAACAATTGGCGGATATTTTTACCAAGCCTCTAGATGAAGCAAGGTTTTGTGAGTTGAGGAGTGAACTAAATATCTTGGATTCTCGGAATGTGGCTTGATCTATTGCATGCTTGTTGTTTGATAGAGTAGGGTTGTTTACCACGTTGAGACAAAATGGACATTCAATTCATGGATGGACACTAGTCATATTTCTTTTGTGTAGATAAATTGAATCTATGTGTTTGGGGATCTTTTTTTTTCAATAAATTTTCATCCTTGCACAATCTAAGATAGATTCACACATTCCCTCTTTCGAGGGTGAATTATCTTGTCTCATGGTAATTTACTCTCTCTTTGATCCTTGGATCAACCCATTTGACTTGTGGTATTGTTTTGTGTGCTTGCTTGTGTGCTAGTTGCAAGTTCAAATGGGAGCCAAAGTGTTCGACCATCCATCCTTTCCAAAATTCCCCTCAAAAGATTGTGAAAATGTTGTTCTTCAAAATTCCCGGTTGCGAAAAGGTTTCCTCAAATTTCCTCAAAATTTTCCCCTTCTCAAAATTTAATTTCAAAATGGTTGCGAAAAGGTTTCCTCAAATTTCCTCAAATTTCTGACCAAATCATTCCAAATCCTGAGGTTCTCTGCATATTTTCAAAAATTCCGAAAATTTTTCGGAACTTCCGAAAAGGTTGCGGTCCAAATAGCTTTCTGAAAATCCATTTCGAAACTTCCGAAAATCCATTTCGAAACTTCCAAAAATGTACAGAACCGGAAGCTATTTAAGGTATCCTCCACCCGTGGTTCAATCTATCTCACTTTTTCAACTCTCCTCCCCACGGGTTCCTCTCCTCCTCCTCTCCACCGGCGACCAAATCCTCTCCGGCAACTCCTCGGCGCCCTCTTCCTTGCGGGAACTCGGTTGGGGGCCTTTGTGGAGGCTACATTGTCGTTTTCCTCCGCGTTCTTCACTCGTTCTTCGTGTTCTTGAGGTATCCTTCTTCAAATCAAATCCTTTGCCTCCTCGGTTCAAATCGATTGATTTCCTTCGGTGGAGATGTTCCCCTAGTGCCATAGCTCTTGTAGGTTTACTTTCACAAGTTTTTGTTGGTGGATTTGTGCGGGATCTAGGATTTAGGGTTCGGTTAGCTTTTTTCGGAGACGTCCGAAAATAATTTTTGGAACTTCCGAAAATTGCTGCCCGAGCCCTCCCCCCTCAGTACTTGCATGATTTTGCCTCCAATCACTTGTAGTTCCCTTCCTTGTCTTCCATGCACTCATTGTCTATCACCTTTTTGCCTCTAGGATGCATCGTCTCAAGATTGCCTCTCGTCGTTCCAAGCGTTCACGGGATCGTTCTCCTACTCCATCCTCTCCGGAGGATTCGGACAGTGATTGGTCCGGAGCGGAGGACACGGGTCCTCAAGTGACGCGGGTGGCCAAGGGCGGCACTCTTCCTCCTCGTCAGTCGACTCAGTCGCACGGCGCTGCGGGTTCCTCGAGACAACCTCGCCAGTCTACTGGTGAGGGCTCGTCTCAGCAACCTCAGACGCCGCCGCACATTCCCGCCGTCCCCATTGGGCCTCTTCACATTCACACGCCCGAGCGGGACCCAGCCGTGGTGCGCCAAGTGCGCGACTGGCGGAAGAAGTCCGATGTGGTTGCTCCTCACTGGGATGAAGATCCTTGTTCCAGTCGCCGCTCGGCCTCTGATGCCCGGTTCTGGACTCTCTTTCAGCAGGACTTCTATGAGTCTGTCATCAAGCCCAAGTCTAATCCCTCATTGCAAATGCAATGGATAAACTGGGAGGAGAAGCTAGCTCATGATGATCCTGTCCTCAACACAGTTGTTGCCGTCTGTGAAGAGATGGGAGTCCGAGCCTTTATGACTCTTCAGCAGCCTTGGTGCAATGAGATCATTGCCCAATTCTATGCCACGGTGTACTTTGATCGTCAGCGTGGTGTGCATTGGATGACTCAGGGCTCCTGGTACTCAATTACATATGAGAGGTTGGCTGAGCTCTGGGGCTTTGATTTGCACTGGATGCGCCACTTCACAAACCTGCATGATCATCAAATTCCTCTCAACACTGAGCTTCGTCCTTTGTACCTTCCTGATGGTGTATTGGGCAAGATTGAGGGTCTTAAGCCCTTTCACACCTATCTCAACCGGATGATGCGCCGGACCCTTGTGCCCAAGGATGGTGATGCTAGCAGCATCAACCATCTCTCCAGAAATGTCTTGCTCAGGTTCAATCCTCCCTCTCAGCCATTCCATGTGTTCAACTTTGTTTGGGAGGAAGTTCGCTTGGCATCCATTCAATACAAGAAGGGTTTGGTCTATGCTCCTCATCTCATGCGGATGATCGAGTCTGTCACTCAGTTGTAGTTTCAGCATGAGATGCCTCACCCTCAGCTTCACTTGCGCCTGCTCAAGGCTGATCGCCCATCCCGGGCTCCCACTTCTGCTGCCGCTGGGGACATCCCCTCCTCCTCGACTCAGCCTCAGCCGTCTGCTTCTGTGGCTCGTCGTGCGCCGTCTCCTTTGTTTCGCATTTTGCGGAGTCTGTTTGGTCTTTGCTCTGCAGAGGCTAAACAGAATCGCAAAGCGCGAAACGAAGTCAAGAAGACGGCCCGGCGTGTCAAAACTATGCAGGCACAGCTAAACCAGCATCTTCAGGTGGATGTCCCTCCTTCCCCTCCGGGCTTTGAGGCGGAGCCTGACGAGCCTGAGGAGGAGTTAGAGGATCCCTTTGCAGGACTTCCTCCAGACTACGACTTCTTTGGTTATGGCCATGGCTATGGCCATCCTCCTCCTCCTCCAGAGGATCCTCCCTAGGCGCCGTTTGTGTGAGCCGTCGTCGCCTCCTTCCCCCTTTTTTGGTGTGTTGATGCCAAAGGGGGAGAATTTCTATCTCTTTTGTTCCAAGTTTGGTCAAACATTGATGGCACCTATTTATGTATGAGACTATGTGTGGTAGAATTTGAGTAGAACTTGAGTTGTTGTAATCTCTTTATTCATTATTGTTCCCTAATGACTGCTTATGTGTGACTTTGTGTTGAAATGTCTTTTATGCCAATTGTCTAGGTAATGCATTGCTTTCATTTCTATTCATTTGTTATGTGATGGTGATTAAGTCTTAGTGTGATTCGTGTTGTGAGCTTAAATGTGAATGCAAGGTTTTAGGGGGAGCTCTCCACTTGCCTATAATGCACACTTCTAGGGGGAGTTTTCACTAAAATCTTACTCTAAAACCTTTATATTGTTTTATTCTCTATTGTGATCTAATCGTGTTGTCATCAATCACCAAAAAGGGGGAGATTGAAAGTGCATCTAGGCCCTTAATTGTTTTGATGATTAATGATAATGCGATTAGAGAGGACTAACAATTTTATTTAAGTGAATGTGAAGGATTGTTAGTCCGTGACGTTTTGTAGCGCAATGCATAACTCAAAGAATACGAGAAAATCATGAGTTGCGGCAATGATCAAAGGTTGTATTGTTTATTTTCATCTCTTTGGGTCATTAGAAAAACCGCACTATTAAGAGGGATGATGCATTGACATATGAGGAGTGATGAAAGTGTTCAAAATCTTTTCTAAGAAAATGTTTTTCCTCAGTTTCTAAAATTTTTCGATTTGTTCGAAAATTATTTTCGGAACTTTCGAAAATATACAGAACCAAGTTGTGCGTTCTGGAAATTTTCGGAGTTGTCCGAAAATTATTTTCGGAACTTCCGAAAATGTCTTCGAACCAAAATTGCTTCTGGAAATTTTCGGACTTGTCCGAAATGGATTTTCGGAATTTCCGAAAATGTCCAGAAGGCAGTCTTGGATCTGGAAATTTTCGGAGATGTCCGAAATTAATTTTCAGAATTTTCGAAAAATGCAATTATTGTGCATAACGGGCAGATCTGGAGCTGTGGCTATAAATAGCCCCCCCTCTTCACTTGTGAAGGTTGCTGGTAACATTGGATATTTTCGTGCCCTTGGCTTGTTCATCTCGCGATTCACTCTTGAGCCTTGCTTTCTTGTTTCCCCTTCTCACCCGTGCTCGAGTTGGATTTGGTGTGTGTGTGAGAGTTGTGGATTCAAGTTTGTGTGAGTGCTTGTTGACTTTGTGAAGATTTGTGAGCACTTGCATCATCTCCGTGAGTTCTTTGCTTCATTTGTTGCTCTTGGGGGTTGAGGACTCCTAGGCGGCTATGTGTCACTTCCGAGCCACCGATCTACTTGTGGTTGGCCGGAAGAAGTTTGTGAAGGTTGGATCTCACCTTCGAAAGGGAAGAGATACCACTAGTGGAAGGAGGAGTGTTTTGTGCAACCTCTCGAGGAAAGGGTTAGTGAAGACCCGGCTCTTTGTGAGCTCCTCAACGGAGAGTAGAATCCCCTCAAGGATTTGAACTCCGGGAACAACTCTTCGTGCTACAACTTTGGTGATATTACTTTTCCCACTCATCTAGCTTTGCTTGATTGTGCCGCTATAGGTCTAGTTGCTGTTTGTGCTAGCATATTCTTGTTGTAGGCAGCTAGATCTAGAGTTTTCTTTAAAGTGCGCTTACTCTGCTATTTTCGGAACTTCTGAAAATCATTTTCGGAAATTCCGAAAATTCCTGCTTCCGCATTTACTTAAGTTTTTGAATTAACCTATTCATCCCCCCTCTAGGCCTAATTGACTCTTTCAAGATCGATTATCCCGTGCGGTCAGCTTAAGCGGCCCGCACGGAATAATGGATCTTCTCGTGCGGGCCGCTTAAGCCGACCGCACGGGATAATCGATCTTCCCGTGCGGTTAATTAAGTGGACCGCACGGGAAGATAGACAGCAACATTAATTTTTTTTGTGCATATATTATTTTTTGTGCATATATTGGCTTATCTCTCCCTCCCTCCTCTCCCTCCCTCCCTCTCTCAGTAATAGTATATATACACATCGCACGTATTAAGAATTAAACGTAATTAATTATTTTTTCATGGAATTAAGATATTAAATTGTACGCCTCACATATATACATATCATCGTGTCTCGCAATTTACAAAAGTTCAAAAAACCACATAAAATATATACGTAATTAGAAATATTTGTACTAGTTAGTATACATATGTTCTTTTTCCCACTCTCTAAGTCGTTTGAAGGTATCCCCCGTCGCAAGCTTGCTCTCCGGATCGTAGAAATCGTCCAAATGGTTGCAGACATCGCGGCGGATGAAGCGACAAATATCTGCACACAAGTTTCGTATGGTTCGATCGTCGAACCGGTTCGCTACAACTGGAACGGACAGGATCTGTTTAAGAAGGAATACACATTGTTATAGTTAGGAAAATTATGCAAGATCTTATAATGTGTAAAAAGATATTTTCTCTGGACTTACTTCTTCAAACTTTGTAGTGTATCTCCCGTTGATTCTAAGCATCTCGCATAGGTAGTATCTGCATAAATTAGTCCCTGGTGGTTGCTTAAAACACTATTTTGAATAAAATTGTATACATCAATATTTTGAGTGAAACAAGTATATATAGGAAATGTCATTATAACGGACATGTAATTACCGGCCATTTTGTCTTCACGAGAAGCTTCTTCTTTTGTGGATTATTGATTGGTCCACCGTAGTCTATGTAATATTTGTGTGCTCTATAAAGACAAAATAATTGTTTGAGTCAATTATGTGTCTTCGAGAGTACAACAGCCAATATTTAGTAAATGGTGCATAACAGGACTTACAAATTTAATATAATGAGCAACTCTGTAAATGTTTCCTCACCATAGTATGCCGGATCCAGCACTACGGCCAAGTGGTCCCGCGGATATACCAGAAAAAGTATGTAGTGATCGCTGCAAAGAAGATATGTTAATCGTAGGTGATATCGTACTAAAATATCAGTAGTACGGAAGAATATTACGTACCGCAGCACATAAGGGACCAAGAGGACAGTTTTGTCTTTGTGCGCGACCATCGCTCTGCCCAAGTACAGTGCTACGCTGACCATCTTTTTCTTGTGCATTTTTTCGACGACCGCTTTTTTCTCGGGCGTCGTTTTACCTTTGAGTTCATCGAAATCTGCACGAATATTCACCGTGTGTTCCGTCCAGCAAACCCTTGTTGGGTTGATGTATCCTACTGGATGGTTGGCCTTTTCGGCGACGTGGAATTGCATCCTACGTAATGTAGCGGGTAATTTATCAGAAGTTAGCTAGCAAATGAATTCATTTATGACATTAAATACGATTGACTTATACGCAAAACGCAACAACGAGATTTATATCCAATTTGTCCAGCTTGAATAATGCGTGAAGGTCGTTGAAATCGATTACTAGCATCCCATTTGGTCCACTGATGAAAGCGTTATCCGGGACCTTCACAGTAATCATTTCCAGGCCCTTTTTAGACGCCTTCAGATACCAGTCATGCATCAGCCTCATTTCCCAAGGCAGGCCTTCCATGACGTGCGGCGGCAGGACACAACCACGCATTCAGTCGTACGTAATACCATAAGTTTGATACATTCGTACACAAAAACATATGGTACACAATGGCATCGTATTGATTATAATCGCGTGTGTCTTGAATGTTGTCAATACCAATGATGTGTTGGTTGCCTGATACAATAATGTCCATCTTTTCATCGGAAGGATCCTTCACATAAAAAACATGTGCAACACGCTCGGCAAGGACCCATGGATCATCCTTGTGTCCAATTTTACTCTGTTCAGCACACGTAAATCCAAATTTATCAACCATGCTGTCTTTCACCCATTGGCATCTGAGAACAGAGATCTGAATGTTTAAACCGTAGTCAAGTTCCCATATTTCTTGTATGATTCCGTAGTAAGACTTGTTCTGCCCTGTTGCATCCAACGCTTCGACACGAACCCCACTGTTCTGCGCTGAGCTTTTCCTATCTTTGCTGTTTGTGTAAAAAGAATATCCGCCGATGTCATACCCTTGCCATGAGGTCACAAGGCTTGTTGGGCCAGCTGCAAGTCTTTCTATCGTTTTTTCCTCGATAGATTCTCCATACGGTAGCTTTTGATCCTTCAGCCATTGAGGAAAAGTGCGCTTCTGTTCTTTCGAAACCCAATCGTCGAATCGCCCCGGATTGCATGCTCTCATCTCCGAAGTGTGTTGCTCAATGTAGGGCGTAACGATGGCGACTTGTTGAAGAACACTGCTGTGTGCATCTGATACCGCTTTGTAATCGTTGTCGTAGAAGCATTTTCTTCCCACAGTACCCTTCCCAGATAACCTTCCTTCATGTCGAGGCACCGGTATCCCAATGGGGTTGATATCTCTCATATAATCTAGGCAACACTCGACAACCTCCTCAGTTGTATAACCCTCTATCATCGAGCCCTCCGGATGAGCACGATTACGGACATACCCTTTCAGAACGGCCATGTATCGCTCGTACGCCCACATTTGATGTAGGTATAGAGAACCAAGTTCAATAATTTGAGGGACAATGTGAACAATGAGATGTTCCATCATGTCCCAGTACGATGGAGGAAAAAACATCTCTAGCTAGCAAGCTGTCTCGACTGCGAATTTCTGAAGGGGTCCTAATTCTTCTGGATCAAAAACTTTCTGTGAAACTCGATTAAAAAAATAGCACAGCTTTGTTATCACTACCTTGGTGTGCACTGGTTTCACCACCCTTATAGCGATAGGGAGGAATACCGTAAGCATCTTATGACAGTCGTAAGCGTTGTATCCAGAAATCGACAAATCTTTCATTGATACTAGTTTCCGGATATTCGATGAGAATCCAGTCAGCACTTTCAATCCATGAAGACATTTACAGAAAGCTTTTTTCTCTTCTAGTGACATTGAGTAGCATGCCGGTGGAATCTCAATCTTACCATTCGTTAGCTCTATAGGGTGGAGATCTTTCCTTATGCCCAAATTGACCAGGTCATTACGTGGCTTCAACATATCCTTTGTTTTACTTGGGATGTCAAGTAAAGTCCCGATGGTGCTGTCGAACACGTTTTTCTCGAGGTGCATGACATCGATGGCATGGCGAATCTCCAGGTCTTTCCAGTACGTCAGGTACTTGAAAAGATTGAATGTTTCTTGAAGGGCAGCGTGTTTTCTACCACTTCTTTCTTCCTCTTGCCTAAAGTTGTCTTTCCCTTGCTGTACACGACCTTTATGTTATTTGTCAGCTTGAACACTGTGGAACCATCCTTTGCTTCGGGGGCAGTACCTTCCTCAACAATTTTATCAAAAAAGGTAGCCATCGCACAATACCTATGCTTCTGTGGCAAGAAACGGCGATGACGCATGTAAACTAACTTTTTTGATGAGGTCAGGTATATGTACGATGTGTTTTCCAGACATATAAGACATCCGGTCTTTCCTTTAATCTGTCCTGAGAGAGAAAAATTTGCTGGTAGATCGTTTATAGTAACGAATATGATAGCACGCAGAGTAAAATACTCCTGTCGGTACACATCAAACAATCGTAGACCCTCTTCCCACATTTCTTGCATATCCTCCATCAAAGGTTCAAGAAACACATCTAGATCGATGCCAGGCTGTTTTGGCCCTTGTATAAGGATAGTCAACAAAATATACTTTCGCTTCTGACATAACCATGTCGGAAGGTTATACATGGTGAGCAGAACAGGCCAAGTGCTGTGCGAGCTGCTTAGGTCACCAAACGGATTCATTCCATCCATACTCAATGCAGACCTTACATTTCTCGGATCATTTGCAAATTCTGGGTGCTTCGAATCAAAGTTTCTCCATTGTCGAGCATCGGCGGGGTGTCGAATCATACCATCTGTTTTCCGACCCTCTTGATGCCATCTCATCAACTCGGCGTCGGTGGGGTTCGAGAACAATCACTTCATGCGATCTTTCACTGGCAAGTACCACATCACCATGGCCGAAATCTTTTTTCCTTGCTCGACCAATGCATTTGGTTCGGCAACATCACTATCGGTGGCACTGTTATCCTTTTTGTACCTACTCGCCCCACAAGTTGGACACTTGTCCAAGTCAGCGTATTCATTGCGATAAAGTACACAATGATTAATACATGCATGAATCTTTTCCACACCAAGTGATAATGGACATATCAGTTTCTTGGCTTGATAGGTGTTAGCTGGCAACAAGTTAGGCTTAGGAAGCATAGCTCTCAGGAGACCCATCAAGTCGTTGAAACTAGTATCAGACCATCCGTGTCTGGCCTTCAATGTAAGAAGTTCTAGCACCGACCGCAACACTGTATAATCCATGTCACATCCCTTTGATTGATCGTACAAAAGATCTTTCGCTGATTTCTGCAACGCCTCCTAATTGTTTAAATCTCTTGCTTTCTCTGTTAGGACCTCTGGTTCAGCGTGCCGCAACATATCCTCAAGATAAAGATCAATATCAACCTCTGCGGCGTCAAAACCAGAGTCGTCAAAATCACCAGTCATTTGATGGGACATGTCCTCAATTATAAAATTCTCTGCTTGATCGAACCAAATATCACGAATCTCTACAGGAGGGGCGACTTCCCCATGATAAGTCCAAACTGTGTATTTCTCCACAAATCCACGCTGAATTATGTGTCCCAGAATTATATTCGGATCTTTCCACATCTTCTTATTCTTACAATCCACGCAAGGACAAAAAATATCCTTCCTATTCTCCCTCAAAGCGTGTGCCTTAGCCTTATCAATAAATATTGATGTTTCTCTCATGAACACCGGATGAGTTCTCCGTGTCTCATACATCCATGTCCGATCCATCTAAAAAAATTCACAGCATTAATTAATATTACATTGCTGGTGTTTTCTAAATAAACAAATTAAACTTAAATCCTACTTTTTAACTAAAACGTCATTCACAGCAAATAATAATACTGAGACAATATTAATTACCAAATAATAGTTCAATAAAAAAACAAAATATTTGACCTACAAATTACAAAAATTGCACAAAATAACAATTCAAACAAGTTTACATATCTTCGCATTCAACAAACGAAATTTTACAAAAACGGAAGCAAATGAAGGAGATGATCAAGCACATTACCTTTTATATTGATTTCAATCGAAGATTTCAAGTCTAAAACCTCCCACCAAAAGAAATTGCCTATTTTTGGAGAGAGAAACCGAGTTAAAAAATATTCAAATATCTTCACATTAAATTAATAAAAATTTTTAAAAATGGAAGCAAATGGAAGAAAAGATCAAGCATGGTACCTTTTGTATTGATTCCAATTGAAGAATTCAAGTTGAAAACCTTCCCCCCTATAATTGCCTTTTTTTGGAGAGAGAAACACCATGTTCAAAGTGGCACTGTCGGGGTTGAGAGCTGTTTTATGGTGCTTCATCGCGTGCGGTCCACCTAACGAACCGCACGGGATAATGCATTATCCCGTGTGGTCGCTTAAGTGAACCGCACGGGATAATAGCCCGTGCGGGCGGCTTAAGAGGCCCGCACGGGAAGATACATTATCCTGTGCGGTCCGCTTAGGCGACCGCACAGGATAATAACCCGTGCGGTCCAACTACCGGCCTCCTTGGGACCGGTTTTTCCAGGCGCGGTCACTTATGGCCCGCTTGAAAACTATCGGGATCCTCGTCTAGAAAAATCGTTTTTTTAGTAGTGACGCAACAAAAGATCAATAGACGTGCCGATATGTAGAAAATATGTATATGTTTTTCCTTCTGTTTTCTGCAAACATAACTTATTACTACGAGTCATCATCATACGTTGTAGAATTGAAACAAGGATCAAGCCTATCAAAGAGGTAAGACAATCAATCTTTTTGTAGAACTGAAGGAACCCAAAAATTTGATGGACTAACATATTGGAGTTGGTCTGATCGAAGTAGACGCACTGGTCTAATCGCCTTTTGTCTCCAGTCCGACCACCCTTGACTTGCTAGTCCGACTGCCGAATCTCCCTGCTCTGACCGCTGTTGAGCGCGATGTATGCCCGTCACAAAACAGACATAACACAACTTGACAAAATACTTAAAAGTAGACCAACATTATTGCATTAAGATGCGTTTACAAATTGCCTCTAAAGCACTTATCTCTCAATTTACAAACACAAGTTGCATCTCAAGATGAAACCATACTTTTTCTCTCATTAAAAATGATACCGGCACCCATATGCCATATATAATTTTCGAGACTTTCTACTCTTCTTGGAATGAATTGACCATGAACTAACGATGATAAGCTATCAGCGAAATAGCTATGATAAGCGGCTAATCGCCATGAACTAATCAAATGGGTGAGCAGCAAATGGCAAGAAGAGAAGTTAGAGAAGATTATTGGCTAAGAATTACTAAATTGCACGTGCCTATGTTATTTTCCCCCCTTCTTTACACTTTTAGAAATCGACGATAGATATTCATTATAGGAAAAGTACCTCCGGTACCTCTCAAACACGGCAAAAGGCCTCCTAATATTCACCTTCACATGCATCATTTTTTAGCTTTAGCGTTTTACATGATCTTCTTGATCCTTGATCGTTTGGACATTATCTTTCCTCAAGTCGATTCCTGATCCCATCAGTGACAATTAGCAAAAAACCAGTATATGATACGTACATGAAACAACTAAAATCCATAAACATTAAGCAACTAACATGAAACACAAATTCACTTTAAAATCGACTTCAATAAAAAATCTGCCGGTCAGACTATAGAGCAGCGCTATCTGACCAACAGGCCGACCACTATTAGTCTGAGTGGCCATCAAATCTGCACCAAACAAAACACCACTTCACCAGTTTCATTTCCATCACTTGCAAAACTTTAATCTATATAATGATTTCATATACATTAATTACATATGTCCAAAACACAAACTTAATTACACATGATCTACTCTACTCTACTCTAACACAAAACGCAAAAGGAAAGCATTCACGATGGCGAAATTAAAAAAGCAAAAGATGCGCATCTTTCGCCGCTCTCCGTGCCGCATTGCAGCAATGCATGGCCACAACAAATTAAACTCCATTGGCCGGACGCTGTCACGATGGACCACCGGCAGCGGCGGCGGCGCCCCTCGCCGGCGGTGACGACCGGCAGACCGGGCAGGTGGCCCGCCGCCGCAGCCACTCGTCGATGCACCGCCGGTGGAACGCGTGGCCGCAGTCCGGCAGCCGCCGGAGCTCGTCGCCGTCCTCGTACTCCGCCAGGCACACCGCGCACCCCGTGCCATCGCCGACATTAACCGCCGCCGCCGCCGCCTCCTCCGGCGCCGGCGATGAGCAGCTGTACACCGTCGTCGGGTACTCAGCCAGGACGGCCTCGTCCAGCCCCCGGCCGAGCTCCACGTCGTCGATGCTCCGCTGCGACGGCGACCGCTGCTGCCGCTGCCGCCGCCGGCGGTTGGAGCAGGCCAGCATGACGGCGGAGATCGCCACCAGTGCCGCCACGGAGGCGGCGATCAGCACGTAATCCTTGGCCATCTCAGCGTACACAACAAACACCGCAACTAAGCTAAGCTAAGCGAGATTCGTGCGACCAGCCACGGACCGTCCGATCGCATCGAGATTCGCGCCGTGCTTAATGCTAATCAACCGAGTACAATTATGTTAAGTGTCAATACGCGCTAATGACCGGATTATGTGCCTAATTAAAACACCTGTAATTTGACTTTACCGCTGCGTGTTGTCCGTTGCTTGATGTGCCAGTGATCCTTGGTTCCTTCTGAAAACTTCCTCGTCACCAAAACTTTCTCCGATTTCTTTTATTATTAATTTACGACGTCTTTTTTACTTTTTAGATCGCTAGAGCATAAGAATTTCACTTTCTGTATTAATTTTCTCTTGTATTTTTTTGAAGACTAGGAATATATAATTTTCAAAACATTCCGAAGAGAGCCTATCAGCGTTGAATGGTATCGTGGCAGGTTATCATCCAATGGAACTATGACAGCTAGAAAGGGAGTGAAAAATAATGATGGGAGAATAGGATACTTAAGCTGCTAAGCAGGTAATTAGGCAGGTAAAGTGCAACCTAATGATGTAAAAGAATGAGGTTTTCTGTAGCTTGATCTGACAGGAAGGAAGGAATGCTTTGATATTATATGTTTGGCTTAGGAGAATTAACCAGCTGGGATTAATTAATGCAAACATTATCTGACCTTGAATTCATCTAAAGAAAATTTCTGCATCTAAAGAAAGAAAAATGTTTCTGAGCTTGAATTGGTCTAATCTAGTTAGCTTGTGCTGTTGATGGTACAAGACCAAAGCAACTTTGTTCTTGCGGATGATGGCTGGCCATTTCTTTTGCTTTTGCATTGACCATGCTTACATGCTTCATTCTTTATGCAGCTTCAGGTGGTAATCCATACAACCCAGATTAATCAAACACCCCCTGGTTTGTTTGGCAGGTGCAGCTAACCTTGCAGATTTGAAGAGTTGAAAGTGTTTGGAGTTTGGAAATGACTGCATTACTAATTTCAGGGAAATGCAAAGCACCAAGTTGCCATCAGAATAATGTTCATGGACAATCCATTGTATCTGTACATAGGTAGCAGACAACAGTAGTGCTGTAATTCTTTTAGCTGTGTTCCACTTATTTGTCCCATTTGTATACCTTTTATTCTACCATTCATATACCAGGTGCCGCATTGAAGATGCATATACCTCATAAGCAAGTTGCACTTATTTAGCAACATTGATTGTATACATTTTTGAACCTTTCAGGGTAAAGAGAAGCATCTAATTCCAAGAAAATCTTGAGTTTTCTGCATACTACATAAATTGGACTTTGTAGGCTACAAATGAATTGTTAAAACAAGTATCAAACGTACAAGATTACATGTATAAACAATTTTTGCTATAGCTTTATCTCTCTCCAGCTTAGGTGGAATTTGATGCTCAAGTGACTTTATTTTCATCATCATAATGCCTCCAGTTGTGTAGAAATTCCTGCACTGACATGCTATTGATGATGCCACAATTTGCACATAGAAAGCTGATAGAACAGTGTAGATGCAACTAACCTTCATAAGAATTCCTCACAGCGATTAGCTCTCTGACAACATCTCCTGTTTGCATCCTTGCTCTCGGTGAGTCTTCCGTACATTGCAGCGCCACTCTGAGAACCGACATTATACATCCTTCCATCTTCTTTTCAAGCATATCTTTCTCTTTAAGCGGCAGCATTGCTTGATCAACAATCTCCATGGCACTGTCAGGATAAGCCGTTGCAACATAGCTGCGGATGCTTCTACCTCCCTGAAACAAATCATCCGTTGGCCTCTTCGCAGTGAACATCTCAAGCAGCAGGATTCCATAGCTGTAGGCATCGCCTTCCACTGAAATTTCACCACCCATTCCATACTCTGAAAACATTAATGGAAATAAAATTTTCAATGCATTATTATTCAGGTGTTTCATGAAATGCACATAAATGCGATAGTAGTTCAGATTTGAGGCCTAATTACCTGGAGGAATATATCCGACGGTGCCTTTGATCCCAGCTGAAATACTAGAATATTGTACGGGATTGCTGTTTGTTCCCAGCACAAACCGTGACAGCCCAAAGTCCCCTACACGGGCAACCATGTCATTGTCGAGAAGGACATTGCTTGGCTTCAGATCACAGTAAACAAGGGGCACATGGCCATGATGGTGCAGGTAATCGAGAGCTTCAGCCACATCCAGTGCAATCGTCACTCTTTCAGACATGGTTAGCACTCGAGATGAATTCTCATCATCATCAATGGTCGGATGGAGCCATTTGTCCAGGTCCCTGTTAGGCATGAACTCATACACCAAAGCTTTGAAATCATTTCCATTGCGATCCACAGTCGAACAGGCTGTGATGATCTTTACAAGATTGCGATGCCGAACACTTCTTAGAGCCTCACACAGCCAAGAAACTCCGTTCCGCTCCATGCTGCAGAAGATTCAGCACTTTTATTGCGACTTCCTCCTCTTCAGAGCCTACAACTCCTTTGTACACCGAGCCAAAGCTTCCAACACCAATCAGGTTAGCTGCAGAGAACCCGTCAGTAGCCCTATGTAGTTCTGCATAGGATAATTTCCAGTGTTGCTCCATCAATACTGTTCTAGGAAATGTCTCATTACTCTGCATAACCTGTTTCATTGGCTTCAGAACACATATAAAAAGGGTGCCTGCGATGAGGACTAGAGCCACAAAAGATCCAACAGAAACTGACACAATCAGCACAGTTCTTGATCTATGTAGGCCCTTACCAGAGTGATCAGGACACTTTCGCAGCTGCAACTCTGAAACACCACCACAAACTCTGTTCCCAGCAACAAAGAAGTCTTTTGTATCATTGAACACTCCAGTTGTTGGTACCGGTCCATCAAGCTGGTTGTAGGACAAGTTTAAGTAATTCAAGTACTGAAAAGTTGCAAAGAAATCTGGAATTGGACCAGACAAGTTATTCTGTGACATGTCCAGATGTTGAAGCCCTTTCAGAGATACAAGAGATTGGGGAATCCTGCCACCAAGTTGGTTTCCTTGCAGAAACAAGTACTCCATCGATTGACACCCAGCAAGCGTATGTGGTATCTCTCCAGACAGCCTATTGTTCGACAAGTCGAGAGTCCCAAGGCTGCTCAATCTGCCAACTTCTGAAGGGATTGGACCTGAGAAAGTGTTGTGAGACAAGTTCAGGAACAAGGCTAGAGACGAGAGACTCAGAACTTGTTTTGGTAGCATGCCACTGAACCGATTGTAAGACAAGTCCAGGATTGCAATACTGCTCATTCTCTCAAAGCTCTCAGGTATGTTTCCCTGAAGGTCGTACTCTGAGAGGTCCAGGAAAGCGAGCTTAGAAAGGTTTGCGACCAGCATTGGTGGGATCTCACCAGATATGTTGTTGCCTGAGACATCTAGCCCAGTCATGCTGTGAAGATCACCAATAGTGTCTGGTATGGTGCCCGTCAGTGCATTGTCAGCAAGTACAAGAACATTAAGATTTCTGAACTTGCCGATGTCAGGGGGAATGGCACCACTTATCCTGTTTTCGTTCATAAAGATTTTCTCTATCCCAATTGTGAGGTTGACAAGGGAAGCCGGCAGAACACCTTGAAACTTATTGCTTGAGAGGCTCAGCACAACCAGCTTACTGCAATTCGTTAGTGCGGCCATCAGTGGCCAGTCCTTGTCCCACTTGTCCTCCAGCTGGTTGAACTGAAGGTTCAGCACAGCGAGATCCTTCAGCCTACCAATGTCAGGTGGCACAACTCCCTGCAGAGAGTTGCTCTGAAGCTGGATCACACAGAGTTCCGTTCTTCCATTGAGTTGGGGGTTGTACAAAGAAAGAAACTGGATTCTTGGTAGGGTGACACCGAAGTCAGGTGGCAGCATACCAGATAGATCATTGTTCCCCAAGTCAAGTGTTCTAAGGGATGAAATATTGAACAGTGAGACTGGAATTGCCCCTCCGAGGCCAGCAAAAGCTAACCTCAGAAAGTTCAGCTTCATGAGTCTACCCAGCATGTCATGTATGCTTCCTCCAAGGTTGTAATTCTCACTGGCATCAAAAGCTAAGAGTGAGGACAGGTTAGCCAATGAGGACGGGATGCCGCCGGTGAGATTGCTCCGGTGCAGGCCCAAGAACTCAAGCTTTGACAGAGACCCGAACGATGCGGGGATGCCACCAGACAGGCTGTTCGCACTGACATTGAGCACCCGGAGTTCCTGGCAGTTGCTGAAGTTCGCCAGAATATCACCTTGCAAATCCATTCCGTGGTAAGTCGAGATGGGTGAGACGAGCACAATTGGTGAGAGACACAGGTATGTTACCGATCAGAGAATTCCCGCCAAGGCTGATGACCTGTATGCGAGGTAGCTGGCCAAGCTCCGACGGGATGCCACCAGTGAGATGGTTTCCGGAGAGGTTTAGTGTGTGGAGGAAGGAAAGATTGGCCAGACTTGATGACATGAGCTCCAGCGCCGTCACACGACCAGGATGCTGCCGGGAGTGGCAAGACACACCGCGCCACCGGCAGATGCTGTCTGTGGCATTCGTGCTTCCATTGGCAGTGAACCATGTATCAAGAACCCTGTTTGGGTCACCGGAGATGGCAGCCTTGAATGCTAGCAGAGGTTGCTCATCACTAGACTGAGCTGTGCATATGGGGAGAACATGGACAGCATGAATGAAGAAAGCAGTGATGAGCAGACATTGGCTTTGCCTCTTGCTGCAGCCCCCCATGCTTGCTATCCAGATAGGATTCTGGGAGTTCTTGTGTAACAATTAGAAGATGCAGAGTGTGAAAAGGCTTAACTTTTCGTATTCGATTAAGGCAATATTAACTTCTTCTAGTGCTTATTTATTGCCAGTGAGTGCAACACTCAGGAGGTGCGAAACTGCTGTTCTTCATAAATTAAAGACTGAAAGCTGCTGGCCAGGGATTTCATACTTTTCAAACCAGAGTACATTGTACGTCCTTGGTTGAAGTAGCTATCAGCTACAAAAGAACTAAAATCTTGACATAGATCAAACAACAGAAGCCGGCTGGTGTTTGAAATCCAGAGGTGGATAACCAAAAGGAGGATCCTTTCTCTTTGTATGGTAGTGCGCCGATGGGTCAGCTAAGAGGGAATAGGTCTTAAATATTGTATCAAGATGCTACTGTCTTACTGGTTACCAGCAGAATATTTTAGTCTATTTGGCTAAAGATGATGATCTAATGTCGTTTTATCTTTTTTGGATTTTTTTCACTTATAATTTTCTCCTTGGAATTTGAGCAAACCTACCATTGACCCAACACATACAAATTAATCATGATGACCTCTAAAAAAACAGTTAGGCAGGAACAAAATTATGTTCCATTTGAAATTAAAGTCAGAAAACTTGATCTAGAGAAACCATGGGTACACACATATTTGCAAATTCAGGCACAACTTTGAAAATCTTAAAAGCCAAAAATGTATTGTATTATACTTGTTTTTATGGAGCATAAAAGCTTTCAGAAGTCCGTGTGAAAATAGTCCTTCATATATAGTCAAAAGGTCGATGATTGATAAGGATATCAATGCTATGTACTACATCCTAAGATATAATGAAGATGCAATGTGAAAGGCTTCACTTTTGGTATTCGACTACTGCAAGGTTAACTTGGTCTAATGCTTATTTATTGTCAGTGAAACATTCAGGAGGTGTGAACCTGCTATTCTTCAGAGAATAAAGACAGAAACCACATCTTGCCTGCTGGCCAGGATTTGCATACTTTTCAAACAGAAGTACGTCCTTCGTAGAAGTAGCTATCGGCTAGAAAAGAACTAAAATCTTGACAACGATTAAACAACAGAAGACGGCTGTTTTTTGTTTTTTGAACCAAGACGCCTGATATTTGTATTCCAGAGATGGGTAAACAAAACCAAAAGGAGGATCCTTTTCTTTTTGTATGGAAGTGTGCCATGGGCCTGGTAAGAGGGAGGAGGTCTTAAATATTATAGCAAGCTGCCACTATCTTACAGGTTACCAGCAGAACATTTTAGTCTATTTTGTTAAAGATAATGGTTTCATGTCATTTCTCTGAAGAATTTGACCAGCGTAACATCAACCCAGCTCTTAGAAATTAAACATGAACGAGCTACAAATCCAGACAGGCAAGAACAAAGTTCTCTTGTTTGATAATTAAAGGAAGAAAGCTTGAACTAGGCAACCTATGGATACACATCTTCGCAAATTCAGACACAAAGTTTGAACATCTTAAAAGCAAAAGGTAATACTTAAGACTTGAAAGTATAACATGTCTGCGTGGAGGACACGATCTTTCAATAGTCGATGTGGAAATAGTCCTTCATATATAGTCAAAAAGTCTATGATAGATAAGGAGATAATTATGCTGTTTACTCATTGATTACCACTACCGTTCAACTTCTGTCCACACAAAAGGCTAGATTACCAATAGAGTTGACCTGGTAGCAATCTAGCACAGTAGCACCCAAGTCATGCAAACATCACATGGTATCGCTTTGAAAAAGATGTGCTCAGGTAAATACCTGACAAGCTCCCAACCTTGTAAATAAACTCAAGAGAGAAAAAATTATTCTGGTTTCAGATTTACCCAACCAAATAGCCGATCAATGGCACTATCATGTCCTAGTATTCAGACTAGCATACTGCGCATCGGGCATAACAAGATCCGTAGAACGCAGATCTCATCAAATTCGCGTATCATTTCGGAGAAATGCTTATGTTAGTTCAAGACCAATTTGATCCCCATTTCTACAGTTTACTGTTGGGCTGTCATGTCAGGGAGGGAAGGGAGAGATGAAGTCGTGGAGGGCCGACGCTTACCAGGAGGCGGGTATAGGGGGTCGCCGAGCGCCGGAGAAGAGGCTGCGCATACCTCCGCCCGCGGCTCGCCGTCGCCGCGCGGCACGCGGGTGTGCTCGTGGCGGCGGATGCCATCCCCGCGCTCGAAGAGCCGGCCGAGCAGCTCCAGCCGCCTCTTTCCATGGCGTTGAGTGTACGTCCACGGCCATGGCGACCGTATACTTTGTCTCGCCGGAGTCCGCACGGGCGCCGCCGCTCGCCGGAGAGGGAGGCTGGTCTGGTGGTCGGATGTTGAGAAAGGGATCTTTTGCTGAGGATACCATCACTGTTGTATCTGCTACAGCAATTTTTCATTATAGCCCCTTTGTAAATATAATGCTTTACAATGCAACGGAAACATATCCCATGCACATAAGTCGTGTACACACGTACACATCAACTACCAAATTTCACAAAAAAATCTAGAAAAATTGTATAAGTACTTTCAATAGTATTACACTTATGTGTAAAGTCTTAACCTCAAATTATTATATTTTAGCCGTAACAAAAAAAGATAAAAATTCTAACAGTTTTGAGAGCATAAATATGTCAGAATTTTGTCTTTTTTTGTTTCTCTCTATATATAATAAATTTCAAGATGAGACTTCACACATAGATATAATATTACTAAAAGTACTGTCGGTGATACGGGCCCAGGGTACTAAGGCTAAAGGGATGGGCGGCCCCCTGCACCCACGTGACGCTCCCCCTGGAGGAGTCGGATCCGAGGGTAACGTGGCAGCTGCCCTCCCTAGTCCCCCCGAGGGTCAGGCCGCTCCCACTCCTTCCCCGAGGGTCGGATCGCCCCGACCCCCTCTACGCTTGTGTCGCGTGTGCAAGGTTAGGTGAACGTCACCAGCGCCCACCTAACCGCATTTATGGTGGCTCAGACGAGCGCACCACGCCACATTTAATACGATGTGTGGCGTGCGTGGCCAGCCTGCGACCGGTCACGGTGATTGACCGGTCGTAGACCGGTTAGATCACGGGTGAGACGGTGGCAGGGCGCCTACGCGCTATCCACACGTCAGGCGGCGTGCAGCACGCCTTGCCCCGTCCCATCAGAATGATGAGGGTTTTTTGCCTCTCGTCTATTCATTCATTTAATGGAGTTTGACACAGGCGTCCCTCGTGTCAGCCGCCTGACAGGATGAGGGCCATGCTGTGGCGACTGAGCGTGTAACTTCCGGGTCAAGCAACAAGACAACCATTAAAAGTAAAAGAATGTTTTCCTTCTATCTTAGGCAGCCTTTTGGCCCATGTGGTAGCCCCTTGAGATATAAAAGGAGGCCCAGGCCTGAGGAGAAGGGGGGAGAAAGAACAGATAGACAGGAGAGAAAGGGAGAGCAAACACTTGTATTCCCTGGTTTTCCAGTCGCATATCCACCACACACAGGAGTAGAGTGTTACGCTTCTCAACGGTCGAAACCTATATATACGCTTGTGCATGTGTCTCTCTCTCAATCGGTGGAGGAAGAATTTCACCCTACGTCCCCGGTCGAACTCACAAAGGGGGGCCATCTCTGTCCCCCGTTGAGGAGCTAATGCTCCGTCAAGTACATTTATAGTTTTTTCTAGATTTTTTGGTGAAATTTGCTAGTTTGTGTGCATGATGCGTACACGAGAAGTCTTGTATGATGTTACTCAATGCAACCCCTATTTGGATCGCTAAGAACAGGGTCTTATAACAAAAGTACTGATCACTAGGACGCTACTACCAATGGTAACGGTCCAAATCTTAGGTCCGCATCTAAACCAACAACAAAACAAACCATTTCATTTACGGTTAATTTGATCCATGCCATTACAAAAGTGTCATTTCAGATAAATATCACTAGTGTTCGTCTATTTGTAACCATGTCACCCAAATATGCAAAGATTTTGGTTCCATATCATGCCGTACGTCGCAGGCCTGGTTTGACTCGTTTTGTTTGTACTGTATTTTTGTATGATCAAAATTACCCTTGCATACTAAAGATTTGACTCATTCCCCTTTTGGACCCAAAACCTTAGCCATCGTCAACGGTGAGCGGCGCTCGAAGATGATGGCAGAATGCGAGCTGGAGTTGGATCTCTTTCGCAACGGCTCCCCACTGCCCATGGTCGCGGGTTCCATGGGCATGCTTCACGCCATTGTCGCTTCGGGCCGACCCGGCCTACCACTCATCAACCTTCGCCTTCCATCACCGTTGTTGTCCAAGGAGGACTGGTGGTCCGCGCAGTGGCTTCACACCAGCGGCGACGACACCCAAGAGTCAAGTGGCAGCGATGCCATGAGTTTGGATGTAGGGTGCGATGTCGCTGGCTTGGCGAAGAGCATGGAGAGGCCGCCGCTGTGGTCTAGATAGGCTTGACACCAGTGACGCAGCTCAAAGACGGCAACTGCTCCCTCGTGCATGGTGGCATTGACGATGATGAGGTCATGCAGCACAGAGAAGGCCTCGGCGTCGGACTGAGCGGAGTATTGGAGGAAAAAGGTGAAACTGACCGGTGAGTCCCACATGTAGATTGGGTATTTTAGTCCATATAAAAATACAATAGGAAAAAATGAGTAAGAACATCATCTAATGTGTATAAAATGGCATGGATATAATTTTGCAAGAATTGCAATGGCATGGTTACAAATAGACAAACAGTAGTGGTATTTATCAAAAATGGCACTTTTATAATGGCATGGATCAAATTAACCCTTTCATTTTATAATGGTGGAGTTTGAAATTGATGAAAATAAAAATTAAGTTGGCGTACGTAAAACGAGAATGTCATTAGCACATGATTAATTAAGTTTTAATTAGTTACTTGACAAATGGATATATTTAATATTTTAAAGTAAATTTTATATAGAAAGATTTCGCACGGAATGCACCACTTAGAGCATGTACAAAGGTAGAGTCTAATACGAGCTCTCAGTATTAATTTATGTCAATAGAGACTATCCTCCTACATAGTAAAGACGATAAGATCTTTTAATAATTAATGCACTAAATATTTTTTTATTATCCTTATTTCCTTTTCTCCACCCCCACCCTCATGTAGCAAACATTCCGTTAATAAATGCTAAGAGTCGACTCTGAGCCGTTGTCATGCGTAGCAACGATGTTTATAGTTTCTTCCCTCTTTTTCATCCACGTCACCAAATTACTTACATGATAACAAAGAGAGTCTGTTATTAAACACCATTGTACATGTCTTTAGTAGTTTAGAAAACTTGTTAATAGAAACCGAGGTAAAATCTAAATCTTAATCAGAAAAGAATAGGGCCAGGCATGTTTCCCAAACTCCTTTCTTTTAATGTTCCTCCGCTGTCGACTTACCAGAAATCATCGTGGCAACTCCACTTCTACCCCCTGCTCTTACCCGGTGCCTATACTTAGCCTTTTGAAAAGTCTTCCAGTATGAATCTCTTATATAATAATTGTGTTAAATTTATTTTCAACTTTATGATATTTAATTAACTAGCATAGTGCCCGTACATTGTAACGGGAATTGAATATTTGCTTGGATGCTGCGGAAAAAAAAACTAGCTGTTTTTTCTGGTCTTTATTTTAAATCTGGTCATGATTGCATTACAATAGACTTATATTTAGATATTTAATTCTTGTGTATGTAAAATTCTAATTTTGTAATGCATGTTTGAAAAGTAATATACGTTATATGATATTTCCGTACCTACACCGCCTTGTTCTGGGAACTCATGGTGCTCCTCTAGATCCAGCTTGTCGTCGGTGGTATCGAGCGGCAGAGGGTAGGCGGCTAACACCTCATGGTGCTCACCTTGCATTGCATTGTCCGCTGAAGCGGCTCAACCTGCAGGGGGGATGCAACAAGTGCTGTTGTATGAGATGGAGGTGGCAGAGGTCCAGCCCAAGGAGACGGTCAGCAAAAACATGTTTTAGCTGGAGCTGATGATGTAGCCTGGCGTCAGTGGCAGCTGGTCGCTCACCATGGCTGTCATGGTGGTGTTTGACCAGATAGCGAGGTTGGGAGCGACAGGTGTGGCGGTCAAGTCAGGGAAGGGGAAGGGCGGTAAGGGTGCCGCTCGGAGAAGAGGCTGGGCATTCGACCTTAGTTAATTGTAGCTCTACCAAATTAAGCACGGGGATTAAACAAAAGATTAATATACTAATAATGTTTTTTTAGCCCGATTTAATTCTTCTTTTAGGGGAAATCTGATGTAAATTAGCTTCATTAAATCGTTATGGATCTGTCATCTGTAACAAATTTGTACTTAGGTTCTATTTGACTATTTCTATATGAAAAACATATTCTATGAACATAAGCTTTTTATGCACACAAATCAGCAAACGTCACGAAAAATTCTATAAAAAAACAGACATGTACTCCTAATAGTATTACACATATTTACAAAGTCTCATATTCAAATTCGTTATATTTTAGCCATAACAATAAATTAAAAAAATATGATAGTTTTTAGAGTAATAATCTGTCAGAATTTTGTCTTTTTTAGACTAAAATATTATGAATTTGAAGATAAAATTTTACACATTGGTGTAATACTATTGAAAGTATGTGTTTAAATTTGCTATAATATTTGCTAGTTGATGTGCACAAGATACGTACGTGTAGGATACGTTCTCTTCTTTATGAGCCAATTTGAATGGCGCGTGGGCTACAAGCCTACAAGCCTGTAACTATGCTGGGCTAAGTGAAAGGGCCAACCCAATATGATTCCAGAAGGCCAGAGAGGCAGGCAGAGGCGGCCTTCTTTTGCTGGTTGACCATACTCCGTACATCGTTAGGAAGAGATAGAGATTGGAGGACGAAGCGATACAATACGTGAAACCGATACTATACATACTGAACATGAGACGATGGATACGGACACAATATCGAACGGGACACGGACGACGTCCCAAATAGAACCGACAAAAACATCTTTTATAACTACTTTAAAAAATTAAAAAATCAAAGTTTTGTTCGTCCTAATTTTCGTCCGTAAACGCTTTTTTCACAATGATTTTCGTCCGTCCACGCGACGATCTACGTCCGTAGTCGATTTTCATCCGTAGTCAGTAGCCCCGGCCAACTCGGTATCATACCCAGATAAAAAAATATCTGAAATAAAACAGAACAAATCCAAAAATAAAAAAACTCAAGCGCGATGGACGACGAGGCGAGGAACCGACGCCAACACACCACGCAGGCGTCGAGTTCGCACCGCGCCGTTGCCCGAAGCCGCCCCGAGTCGCGCCGCCAGCCCAGAGCCACCGCGCTCCTGTTGTGGTCGCGCCTGCTAAGCACGGCCGCACTCGCCGCCTCCCCAACCGCGCCAGCACCCCCTCCCTCTACCCTAGCGCCCCGCGCCTCGCGGCAACGCTGCTGGCGCCCTCCTCCTGCTCGGAGGCAGAGGAGAGAAAGAGAGAAGGACGGCCGTCGCCGCCGCCTCCACTCCGTACCCCCGCCATTGCTGCACCGCGTCGAGCCCTCACCGTTGCCGCGCCGTGCCGGTGAGACGCGAGGGAGAGAGGGAGATAGAGCGGCGCCACCAGTGGGGGAGGGGGAGAGGAAGGGAGAGCGGCGCCGCCGGTGGGGAGAGGGGAGGGGAGGGGGAGAGGCATAGCATTAGTACCATTTTAATTGCATATGACTGGTTATTAATTTAATTCTAGTTAAATTGAACCAATGAGAAATTTGGCTTGATGTTTCTCATGATATGTATTTATTTTCTGACCTACGTTGATTATAAATTCATTAAATTTCATTTATGTTCATGTTTCTCAATTATTTATGCCCAACAGTGATGTAATTCATGAATTATTTCTGTTTAACTATGTAATTAATTGAGCCAACGCAAATTAATTATTTCTATTCATCCACGTGTTTCATGTACATATAGGATTAATAGTTCAATAGCACTATAATTTTGGTTGATTAGAACTGATCAGATGAGACGGACTTGTTTATTCAAAGGGAGTCACATAAAAGGTAGGCAACCTCAAATAGTCTAATCTCCAAACTGAAGAACCATAAAAAAACATTTCATCCATAAGTCCGACTAAGCGACACCCTCCGTCCACACACACGCGATGTGTTCATCGCGTATGCCGGCCAAAGAAAAAAAATCAGAGATCAAAGACCGAATCAAAATCCTAATCGCATACAACGGGCAAATCACAAAATCAAAGATCGATTAAAAACCCAATCGTGACAAATATCATCCAGATTCTGTATCAAATAACACAAAAAATAAACCAAAATTAAGGAAGGAGTATAATGTATAGCGATCCAAAACTTTTTATCCGTTGTAACGTATGGGTCATTTTTCTAGTTAATTCTTATAATAGTAATAATAGTAAAGATATAGAGATTCGTTTCTGCTCTCAAACAATAATCTGACACCAACAAAACGACGAGATGCAATGCTTGGTTTCGATTGAATATAAAACTATCTAATATTTACGCATAATTTGTTTTAAAATTTATTAAATAGTCATCTTATTATCTTAATATTTTAAAAATTGAAGCTTATCATCATCGGATTTTTAATTTTATAATTTATATAAAAGTCACACCAGCCATCACCGCTTACTCCTTAACCATCCATTTACTTGCTTGTCTGGTCCTTCATGGCTTCTGTATTCATCCACCTTTAAAAACTCGAAAAGTTCGTTGTCTTGTTGGGTTCTGTTTTTACAATTTTTAGATGTCCCATCAAACGCCGCTAGCGTACTCCTTTGGTCCGCCTGTTGGCCCCCTCCCCTCTTCGTTGTCAATAGAATTTCAAACATTAATCCTGATTATTATGTGGTTTCTTTTTACTATCTAGAAGTTTAGTCAACCATCGTGACCCTATGCCTTTACGACCTGCCCGTCACCCCTTCTCTCTATCTTCATTAGGATTCTTAAAATCGAACCTTATCATAATTGGGGTTCTGTTTAACAGTATTTAGATGTCCCATTAACCGCCACCATCCTACTTTTTTGCAGTCTGCCTGCTGTTTTCCCCTCTTTATTGTTATTTGCCATCTCTTGGCTCGCTCTACCATGGCAACCGTCGTCTCCCAACTCTTTTTGTCACCCATTCACTTGTTCGTCTGTCCCACCATTATTTTTTTTATTGTCGGGCCCATATAAATCGAACATTATCATCGTGCAAGTTTCTTTTTATAGTTTTTAGACACCGCAGCCACCACTTTACTCCTTTGTTGATACTTGGCTTGCTTTCCCATGACAACCATTGCCTCCCTACTCATTTGTCGCATATCCACTCATCAGCCCACGCCGTATTTCTTCTTCGTTGTCGTCAGAGCCTAACAAAATTGAAACTTATCATCGCCATGATTAAGTTAGATGTCTCGCATCTATTACGCCACCACATCCCTTGTCTTACTCGTTTTCCACCCATCGGGTCGCTCTCTTGTAGCTCATGATTGTCGATGGAGTAGATCGCGACTACGGTATTTGTAGAGTATTAGGATTGTTGGAACCAAGGTATACGTGAGATTGAGATAAAAAAGTCAGGAGACAGGGATTTTTATACAGGTTCGGGCTCCTTAACTGACAAGTAATAACCCTACTCCTGTTGGCCGAAGCCAGGGTTGCTCTTATATATCAGAATCACACAAGTACAATATTTGGGAGAACCTAATCTAGTCATCGTTGACTTGGCGGCATGGATCTCCAACACATAGTTGACGGCAGGGTAGTCCTCTTCCTCGAATATGAACTTGGCATGGTCAGAGATAATACTAGACCTCTCTTGTCATCCTCTGTGGCTCCAGATTGGGTCTGTCTAAGATTGTCTCTAATGTTGGTATTTGGCGGCGTATATTGGTCTGTCCTCTCTCCTCTTAGGGGGTCTTGTATTTATTCCCATAGATGTCCCCTTGTCCAAGTAGAACTAGGGAGACAAATACGAATACGATTCGAGTAATCCTTGCAGTTTCCAACTTGAACTTTGCTTCTCCTTCCTTATGCAAAAAGATGCACTAAGATGGAGCTAGATCCGAAGCGGATTCGAAGGGATAAGGTTGTTTCCAGAAACAAAATAGCGCATCGGTTGGAAGCCGTATCGGTCGATATAGAATCGGACCGGGACAACCGATACGAGCAACATGAGTTCATGTCAGACTCAGGAAGGAACTTAAAGATATTACCAAACAAGGATTGAATCCAGAGGAGACAATTGTATCTATTGATTAGGAAAAAGAGTTAGTTGTTTCCTTTTAAGATTTTATGGTAAGAGTCCGCCTAGGGACTTGTTTGTTTATTTTATAATTAGGCAAGTTTTGAGTCATGTCCGATATGGACAAGGTTTGTATGTTCTGGTATAAATATATGCCTAGGGTTTTGTAAGAAATTAACAACAATTCAATACACTCGGCGCATCGCCACAACTTTACTTTTACTTTTTTCGACGAGTTATTGTTTTGAGTTGGGCTGCATCGGTTTCGATCTCCAATAAGAGGTATGGCTTGTCACAGCGGTTTGTATCGGCGGATTAGCGCATCGTCTTAGATGTTATAATCTAACTTATACAACTGTTGGCTATCATATATCTTAGTTAATCTAACTCGATGGCATCGATTTACTTGTATCGGCCAAACCTTATTCAAGATTTTGTCGGTATCGGCTCAATTATCTCATCGGCTTAGATTAGCTAAGGTATCTACCACCCTGAAAATCAATCAAGAGCTTGATTGTTTAGACTTTATGTTTCTTTTCATACTTAGTGCTGTATCAATTGGTTTGTCCTACTAAATCATGTTCAGAATCATAAAAGATAACCTGCTTCTTGATTGACAATAAGGGTAAAATCGGGGTTTCAGCCGATCTTACCTGGTATAACCGTTTCGCACTTATTAATATGCTTTACATGTTATATCTGCCATCTTATATAGGTGTATTAATCCTTTAAATATGTTAAGCTTGTTTCAAATCTCACCCTGCCATCGGTTAAGTCTGATCTGTCAAGGTTGAAAATTGTTTAATATATTTGATCAAGATTGATATTCTTGTATAAGGCTGTATCGGAGTTCTAGCCGGTACGTTATCCAAAATAACCTAAAACGTCTTATCGGCTATGAAATAGATCCATGTAATCATTGATTTATCTGATTTTAGTTATAAGCAATTAATATTATCTCGGTTGGGTCCGATCTATAATTGCTTACATCCAAGAAAAGATTAAATAAGTAATTACATGTTATTTATTTCTACAACTGATCATGATTGTTCTGAGTTTGATCTACAACATCTATCCATCAGCCTCCATATTCGACTAAAGATAGGGGTGGGCCGGATCCATGTATTATGTAATAGAGTAGGTCTCAGTCATAATATTGTCTCATGTTCTATGGCATGACTTAGAGTTTTAATTGAGTACTACCATGTAATAGATTAGAAAACTGATGTCGTATCTGGCTAGGTTTTTCTCTTTGTAACCCTGCCCTCCCAACCTATATAAGGTGGGCAGGGAGCCCTCTAGGGACATGATAACAGAGATATTCATAACTTAATCGTCAGATCAATATATACCCGATAGATACAATCCCTAAACAGGAGTATGGTATTACCTCTCATTGAAAGGGCCTGAACCTATCTAAATCCTTGTCTTTTGTATCCATCCACTTTTAGGTCTTGTGCGTTACCCCTTTTTATTGCTGAATTCCAGTTTTGACAGTTGGCGCGCCAGATAGGGGTGGCGCTGAGTTTCCCGTCGACGAGTGCGATGGAACCAATCTCCAACACTGCCGGATTCGTTTTTGCCCCAAGTCTCCATCTCGGATTCAGTCTAGCTGGGGAGATCAATCTTAGCATGATCAACAATTTAATCTCCAACATCACTAGGTTTCTTCACCGTCGGTCGTCTTCGTCATCGCCGATTGGTTTCTTCATCTCCATGGTTGGTGTACTCAGCCGTCGTTGCTGATGGCGACATCGTCTTCACCGTCGGTCGTCTTCGTCATCGTCGACTGGTTTCTTCATCTCCACGGTTGGTGTACTTCATCGCTGTTGTCGATGGCGACATCTTCTTCACCGTCAGTCACCTCCATTGTCGCCGACTGGTTTCTTCGTCTCCACGGTCATTGACCTCCACCGTCACTGGTGCAAATACCAACAAGCTAAGTTATTATTTATTTTCTTCTTTATATGATATTTTCTTTTTTCTCTACCTCACTACATCAACTGGTTCTCCGTTGAGCAGTGAGTCAGGGGCTACAGATGTTATATCATATTTTTGCAACAATTTTCATAATATTTATCTTGATTGCTTCTGAAATAATCCGAGTAAAAAAAGTGTTGATCGAGTTGTGCAGGTCTATTTTCCGATGCTTTCTATTTGGTTTGTCAATGGATGGTTGCTTTTGAGCTGATTCCTAGCACCCGGGGGCTTGTTGGATAGAGTGTATAACGCAAGGTGATAAGTATTACTCGGACAAAATCAAAAGCATAAAGATAAAATAATTTGTTTTCTGCTTTTAATAATTGCAAAAGTACCCGAGTAATAAATTCTGATCTATGAAACTTTGCTTCATTAATGACGAACTAATGTCAATGACTAGTCGGGCAGAGTGTTTAAACGTGAGGAGTCATCTACTCGGGGAAATCAAAATCAACAAAAGGAGAAATACATATTTATAAATATTTTAAAATGCTTGAATTTTCCTCAAGTACTATATTTACATCAGATACTACTTATCCTACATATTTATACTACTGGATCTGAATCCAAATATTCATAGTAGGGATTCATGGCTATAAGCATATCTCCTATGCCTCAGGAATGGATCAGTCAGAACATCACCGCCGGCTTGCTTTTGCCGCCGCCGACCGGTGTCTCCGCCTACACGGTTGGTTGGTTACACCACTGTTGTTGGGCGTCTACGTCTTCACCGCCGGCTTGCTTTTGCCGTTGCCGACCAGTGTCTCCGCCTACACGGTTGGTTGGTTACACCACTGTTGTTGGGCGTCTACGTCTTCACCGTCGGCTTGCCTTTGCCGTCGCCAACTGGTGTTCTCGTCTACACGGTTGGTTGGCCACACCATCGTTGTTGGGCGTCTACGTCTTCACCGCCAGCTTGCCTTCGCCGCCGTCAACTGGTGTCCCCGCCTACATAGTTGGTTGGTCACACCACCGTTGTTAGGCGTCTACGTCTTCCTCGTCGGCTTGCCTTCACCGCCGTCGACTGGTATCTCCACCTACACGGTTGGTTGGTTGCACCACCATTGTTGGGCGTCTACGTCTTCATCACCGGCTCACCTTCGTCGCCGCCAAATGGTGTCCTCATCTACACGATTGGTTGGTCACACCATTGTTGTTGGGCGTCTACGTCTTGACCGACGGCTTGCCTTCGCCACCGCCGACTGGTGTTCCCGCCTACACAGTTGGTTGGTCACACCACCGTTGTTGGGCGTCTACGTCTTGCTCGCCGGCTTGCCTGCTGTTAACGACCAAATTTGGTAAATCAAGTATGGGATTTGACGATAGAATCGAAGCGGATTTGGAGGAAGCTGGCGGTTACCAAAACAGAGCAAGAATCGGATGGTGACCGAATCGGCTACGGTGTGTATCGGCTGGTGACCGAGTCGGCTATCGTGACCATCGGCTGAGACAGAGTCGGACAAGGATAGCCGATGTAGCCGATTCCGACGAGAGGATAACAAAGTCTTTGTCGGGTTCGGTTGGTGAGCTTCATAAGGATTCCCACATACGGATTGGGTCCGAAGAAGGGAATTGTATCTATTACTTAGGATATAATGTTAGTTTCCTAATAGATACTGTCGGTTAGAGTTTGTATTAGGGAATTGTCTTTAATATGAGTTGTGATAGAGATAAGAGTCGTGTTCGATAAGGACGTATTGTGTAATTCTGGGTATAAATTAAACCCAGGTTCGTGTAAAGAAAGGAACGAATCAATACAACTACTTCGGCGCATCGCCACCTTTACTCTTTCACTGTTTTTCGACTAGTTCTTGCTTTCGAGTTGGGCTGCATCGGCTTCGATCTCCGACAAGAGGTAAAACTTGTTATGACGGCTTGCGCTCTCGGGATTAGTGCTTCCATCTTTATGATACTCTGATCCAGTTTGTGTAAATCGTCGAGTTATCATATATATTGTATAATCTGAATTGATATCAATATATAACTTAGATCGGCTGATGTCTGTTTCACAGAAAAGCAACCGATAGGGTTATATATCGTTGTTGATCTAGATTATATAATATATCTACCATCTCGAAAAGGTTTTCATCGACTTGAACATCTAGACATTATGTTTCTTTACATATTTAGTGCTGCATCAGTTAGGTTTGACCTACTAAATCATGTTTAGAACCTTAATATCTAGCCTGTCTATGATTGCTAATAGAGATAGCGTCGGGGTTTCAGCCGATCTTACCTGGTTTAATTATCTTGTTATCTTGATATATTAAATCTGCCCTTTATATCGAGATATTAACTTGGTAAAATATATTGAGCTTGTTGTCAAATCTTGTTAGGATCACCTTAACATTAGTTTGACAAGTTGTTTAATATATTTTGTTCATGATAATATCTCTATATAAAGTAGTATCGGAGTACTAGCCGATACATGTTAGATTTGCCTAATCGGCTATGCTATGAACATGTATGATCTACGCTTTATAATGTATTTAGACATAAGTGATTTATACTGTCTCGGCGCCCTGTCCGATCTATCCCAATCACTTGGTTTAAATATATTTTGAGACTTAGATTATATTTGGTTGATATCTACAGCCGATTGAGTAGGTTTAGCTTTATCTTGCTTTGTCTGTTATAGCCGATTTAATGCATCTTGCATCGGCTCAATGCTCAATGATATGTCATCGGTAAGCCAGCCGATCGGCTATCATTGGTGGATTTAACTACGTTTTCTTTCTTTGTTTCTTATTGGTTGCAGGATCAAACCAATTGGCACGCCTAGAACCCGAAAGAAATATTTGGACCTGCACTGGAGTTAAGCAGATCTCCCAGGCCAGTGTGTGTTTTTTACATCAACACCTGCGCCGTCGCTGATTGGTGTCTCCGCCTACACGGTTGGTTGGTCACACCACCGTTGTTGGGCGTCTACGTCTTCACCGCCAGCTTGCCTTCGCCTTCGCCGACTGGTGTCCTCGCCTACACGGTTGGTTGGTCACTCCACCATTGTTGGGCGTCTACGTCTTCACCGCCGGCTCACCTTCGCCGCTGCCAACTGGTGTCTCCGCCTACACGGCTGGCCTATTATGTCACCGCTCATGGACATCTTTGTTTTCGCCATCATTCTGCCTCTTCTATCGACGACCGGTTTTGCCGCCGTCGACTGGTGGTTTTGCCTTCACGACTACACACCTTCGATATTGTTGTTGGAACATTGTCTTCAGCACCGGCAAACTCTATTGTCTCTACTTCGCAAGCTTTGCTACTTCACCAACCAAGACGTCTCCGAGAGCCTCAACATGTGGGCATGCACCACCAAATACGACGCCATGTTAATCTACTACAACAAGTGGTGTTTCAATCCTAAAGATTTCTATTCGCACATCCTCAATGCGTATCTTCACTTAAGCAATGGCTACTCAATGATAAGCTACAGTTCTTGACTTTATGTTCAGTTGTTTCCCAACTAAACATAGAGTCGGGGGCTACACAAATACAAGACTCAAAATTCCAGGTGTTATGACAAGATGAAGCAATTAATTAACCAGTCAGCAAGTTCTACGAAATCAGCATTGGAATCACCAGCTTTGTCTTCGCTCCAGAGCAGGCTTTCTACTTCAGCAACTCCAATATTTTCACCGATAACTTTGGCTTTCAGTTGATGTTACAATCTACTCCAAATTTCTCAAGTATCGAGTTCAAGATTTAATCTATATGTCTGGGAGTTTGGAGTTATCAACCAATCAATTTAGATTCGACGAGCTGGACAACAACATCTACCTTCCTCTAAGTGAAGCATCTTCAACAGCTACAACATCAAGTGCTACCATCATCATAAATCAAGAGGCATTGCATTAATCTTCATCATGCATGCGTTAGCATCAAGGAAACTACTCGAGCTTCGACATCTTCTCAACTGTTTGATGGATTATTATCATTGATGTCACCATCGACACCTTCGTCATCGGCGTTATCTTCCTCTCCGCCTACTCTACTGCTATTGATGAGCAACTTCATCTTCACATCCGACTATTGCTGCTATTGCTAGTCGTCATTTCTGTTGATCACGTCAGCTGTCACCGATTGGTTTCTTCGTCTCCACGGTTGGTGGATTTTGCCATCACTGCTGATGGACAACTTCATCTCCACCACCAACATTTTCGTCACTTCTGATAGGCGATATCATCTCCACGTTGGTTATCTCGTCTCCATACTGACTGCATCAGCTATCACCAATGGACAATTTCAACTATGACAAAAGAACAAGCAACATACTCAAGGGCTTACCAGCTTAAGTACAAGGATCATATTTCAATCTAGACTTATTCTAGATATATGCAACATGAATTCATGGCAGCGAGCTTATCTTCTACGCTCAAGGACTGGACCAATCATTATTTCCCACAAGGGTCACAAGCTGAGTTTTTGCGCCAGTCGGGATTCAATTATCAAATCTACTTTGGTACACTGCATGAGGGATAACTACTCGAAACAGAAGCTTTACTCAGATGAGATGCGCTTGGTCTACATCACCCGGAAGATTTGTCACTCGGGAGCATATTAAAAGGCGTGCTATTTATGTCATATTTTAAGAGTATCGGTGGGCATATTTTGGGCTTAATCCCAATATGTTCGTAGCCCATATTCTTAGGTGTGGGTTGTCACGTGTCTCTAGAGACATAGGCAAATTTGCCTTGGCAATATGCACATGCTTGATTGCCCAATACCTTCAAAATCTTTTCATACAGCAGTTACACAACTTTTTAGGAGTTGGTACGATGCAATTTGGAAGGTGACAAACAGTAAAGTTTTTTATAATTGTCTTGGTAACTTTTCTATAAGTTGCAGTAACTGTTTTGTTTTCTACAAAGCAATTGATTTTATATTATATCAATGATATCTTGTCACATTTGTGTGCTTTTCTGATTAAGACCAATATTATGGCTTAGGCTGATTATATTTAGGTCATATTATTCAGGCGGTTGGTAAATCTATTTATGGGTTTTATTAACTCGGATTTTATACCACAAATACAATATATTTCTGAGGATGATGAAATTGTGTGTCTTATAGGGACTTAGACATATTTGCTTTGGCAATATGTACACAATATGATACTTGTACTCATGTCCACTATGTAACAAGCTTTATTATTAAGGTTATTTGCTCTGTGATTTTTTTCCAAAATGCTTTTGGTTTTGGCTAAGCATATTATTATATAAAACCACTTAGATGGTTAAGATTATTAAAGTTTTTGACTATATGCTTAGTTTATTCAACTAAACACATAGTCGGGGGCTACACCTAATTAGGTGCATCTAGTCGATGCATCTAGGTATATATTTTATTGAATTTTTCAGCCCTTCATAGCCTCATGATTTGGTAAAAGCACTCGGGAGACCATGGTGAAGATGATTGAAGCGCTCGACTTTTGGTGATTTAGCTCGAGAGAAGATTATCTTTTTGACTATGAAGGTCTCAGGGGTTAATGTGGAGAATATGGGTATCGGGTATCCACGCAGCCTCCATATTCAACTAAAGATAGAGGGTGGGCCGGATCCATGTATTATGTAATAGAGTAAGACTCGGTCATAATATTGCCTCATGTTCTATGGCATGACTTAGAGTCCCGATTGAGTACTACTATGTAATAGATTAGGAAACTGATGTCGTATCTGGCTAGATTTTTCTCTTTGTAACCCTGCCCTCCCAACCTATATAAGATGGGCAGGAAGCCCTCTAGGGGTATGATGACAGAGATATTCACAACTCGATTGTCAAATTAATATATACCCAGCGGATACAATCCCAAAATAGGAGTATAGTATTACCTCTCATTGAGAGGGCCTGAACTTATCTAAATCCTTGTCTTCCGCATCAATTCACTTTTAGGTCTTGTGCACTACCCCCTTTTTATTGCCGAATTCATGTTTTGACACTAGTATTTAGGTTTTATAATCATATGACGACTGACTTTAAAAGACATCAATCTTATGCTACATCGATTGAGTTCGACCTATATATGATTGATCCTGTTAAGGAAAAATTATTTATGATTATACTTTATCTAAATTTGGTTTATGTATAGCATTCTTCACCCTACACAGATCTAACATGGTCGTTTGACCCTACATGGCCTGACAAACTTTCACAGTGCTGGGCGTCCCCAGCCGAGGTCCATGGGACCCCAAAGCTTGCTAGACTAGCGTAAGACGACAGTAGGATCCTTCGAGATGTAGCGATATAAGAAAAGGGGATCAACGAACAAATATTGCACATTTTATATGTATAAACACTTACAGAGATTGATGTACGGGGTTTGATGAGATCGCTACCACGCTGGTCAAGAACCAGTTGTGTAGTCGTACTCAACAAATCACAGAGGTAGTAGGAGAATCGTTATAACTGCTGGTCGAGGACCAGGTATGTAGTCTTTCTCAACCACCTGAAGACATGGTGGGAGGGCCGCTACGATGCTGGTCGAAGACCAGGTGTAGACATACCTCGACCACTCGACAATGTGATTGGAGGACCACTATGACGCTGGTCGAAGACCAGGTGTAGACATACCTCGACCATCTGAAGACAACTCGTAGAGATGGTGAGAGGATGACTACCACCGCCGTTCGAGGACCAGGTGAGTTCTCCCTCGACCACTCGAAGGCAATGTGGAGAGATGGTGAGAGGATAACTTCCACCGTCGGCCGAGGCCTAGGTGTAGTTATCCCTTGACCCATTGTGAGCAGCTTGGGGAGGTGGGAGGGAAATCACTACAATCGCTGGTCGAGAACCAGGTGTAGTCATCCCTCGACCACTTGTAAAGAACTGGGAGAGATGGTGGGACCGCTATCACGCCTGTACTCAGACCAAGTGTGTAGTCGTACCTCAACCACTCGTAGAAGATTTGGAGAGTTGGCGAGACCGCTGTCATGCTAGTTAAGAACCAGGTGTGTAGTCGTACTCGACCACTCGTAAAAGATTTGGAGAGTTGGCAAGACCGCTACCATGCTGGTTGAGAATTAGATGTGTAGTCGTACTTGACCACTCGTAGATGATTTGGAGAGTTGGCAAGACCCTACAACGTTAGTTTAGAACCAGATGTGTAGTCGTACTCGATCACTCGCAGAAGATTTGGAGAGTTGGTGAGATCGCTACAACGCTGGTCAAGAACCAAGTGTGTAGTCGCACTCGACCACTCGTAGAAGATTTGGAGAGTTGGCAAGATCGCTACAACACTGGTCAAGAACCAAGTGTGTAGTTGTACTCAACCACTCTTAGGGGCGCTTGAGTTGGTTATTACATGTGCATCTCATATAGTCAGCATGACTCACATACCCAACTAGTAGCATATCGGACATCCGTTCACAATTATGTTGGATGATTAAGCCGACAACATTCGCGAGGGGATTGTCCGTAATAACCTTTTCTCGAATAGTCCAGACATGACCAACGCTAAATTTGAGATAGGTTGTCGGTCTATGAAGTCTTCAGCGACTTCATACCCCGATAACCCATGATCTCGGAGTTCGTGGATTTTGTCTACGAAACTTTTTTTGAGGGAAGGGGTTAGAGAAGGTTTAGATGTCCACAAAGGGGAGCGCATGGGCTTCTCATTAGGGACAACAAGGCTAGCGGGTTGGTCTTTGACATGAAGGTAAAACCATTTTGACCTCCACGCTCCTCGAGAAGAAGGGCAGTTGAAGGGGATGTATTCTGCCTTCATCCCATCTCGGAGCCAGAAGCCGCAGCAGCCGGAGATTCTACGGGATTCCAACCATTTGAACTCATAGAAGTACCTAAACAGATCTAGGAAAGGCGATACTCCAAGGTATGTCTCGCAAAGGTGTGTGAAAATGCTAAGGAAAGCAATAGAATAGGGATTCAGGTGAAGAAGGTGGATGTCGTAGAAGTTCAAGATAAGAAGAAGAAATTCGAAAGGAGGAGGTAGAAACCCACACTTTGCGAAATCTCCGATACAAACAACTTGGCCAAGTGTGAGGTTAGGGTTTGCACCTCCTTCCGATCGGGGCAGGGTTTTCTTCCCCGGGAGTGATCATTCGATTTGCAACGCCTTCAGTTCCTTCGTACCAACATTGGATTTGTCCAAATCCATTGGATTGGTTGAGGGTGAAGAATGAAGATTGGCTTTTTGGTCGTTGAAAGTTGAAAGGGCGCAAGAGAATGAGGGATTACTTGTGGGAAGGAGACAAAATGAATCTCAAGATGGGAATTTATAGGTCGAGGCCGATGGTTCATATTTCAAGGAAGAAAGAGAAATGGCCGTCGTGATCTTCTCAGTTTGTTTATGGTAGCTTTTTACACTTCAATTCAAATTCATGGCGGACCGTTGCTTTTTGACGGTGTTGTCGAATGCTTCATATCTTCTCGGTAATTCGAGAATGGTTAGGTAGGCACGTGTTGACGCCGAATCCGTACCACCGATGAAGATCCGGCATGCGGACACACGAAGGCCTGAGAGATCTGCTTAGCTCCAGTGCAGGTCCTAAAATTGATGAAGCGCAGGCGTGCCATTCAGTTTGATCCTACCACTAACAAGATATGCAAAATAGCAGAACAGAAGGTCTATCGGCCGAGGCAAAAATGTATCGGCCGATAGGCCGATAGCCAAAACAATCGATCAGCCAATGGGCCGATGGCACAGTCCTAGCCGATGCCGGTACTAGCCGATGTAGTTAGGGTTTCGAATCATCGGTTGTGTACTAAGCAAACATCTATATAGAGGCAATCGGCTGACGATAACATGATGATATAGCAATGTGATATAGCATAATCCAAATATAAAATAAACATTGATCTGAAGATTAAAGCACACATCGGCCGGAGGTCCGATGGCATAAACTCTCAATAAGCAGATAAACAATAAATACTCTGTTGTCATCGGCCAGATCCAATCTATATGTAAAACTCTTGGGCCGATGCAACGTCCAGATAACTCACCGGCTGAAACCCCGATGAAACCCTTATTGGCAGCCAACAAGCAGGCTAGAGATTACGGTTCTAATCACGACTTAGTAGGTCAAACTGAACTGATGCAGCACTAAGTATGAAAAGAAACGCAAGATCTAGACAATCAAGCCCTTGACTGATTTTCAGGATGGTGGATACCTTAGCCAATCTAATCTAGCGAGGCGATTTAGTCGATACCGGCGTAAACCCTAAAACGAATCTCGGCCGATACGATTAAATCGAGACACCAAACCAGATTAACTAAGATATATGATAGTAGGTGCTTACGTTGACGAGATCAGAACGTCGAAGCCCTAGCCCCGATAATGCAGGCAGCCATAACGAGACTTACCCCCCGTGGGAAGGGCATGAACTCGCCGAAGAAGACGAAAAGTAAAGGTTGGCGATGCGCCGAAGTTGTATTGATCGTATGATGATTTTACATGAACCTTGGGCTTACATATTTATACCCATAGACTAACAAAGATCCTAACAGAATACGACTCAAACTTTCCTAAAGATAAAAGGAAACAGATAAAGTCCTTATTGGACACTAAACACACTTTCCTAAAGATAAAAAGAAAACTAACAAATTCTTCCTAATTAAGCCGTATCCTCCTCAAACTCGGTCTTCTCTAGATAAGATCTTCCCGAATCTAACAAGAATCCGACTGCTGTTGGTGGCTGGTTTTAAGAAAACCCCCATCGGCCGATATAAGACTCTAGGCCGATACCAACCTTGAGCCGATATGGATCCTGAGCTGATGAGGACTTCGGGGCTTACCAAATTCTGGTGTTAACAGCACGACATCATTTGTTCAAGGACTTCAGCTCAAAAACAATGTGAATTCATTTGATTTGAAGTCGGGGGCTACTATCAGGGTTACGGATAAGGCATATCTCCTATCCTTGGGGTTGTGAAGTATACGAAAATGGTATACCCTTAGGATACAGGAAGGTTACCTTAACATTATGGAATTCGGTTAATGAACAGGGGAATTGTATCACGAATAGAGGGTGTTAGAGTCCTATTCGGGGAAGGTACAATCTCTGTGATTTCATAGGCCGAAAGTACTTTCTGAGTTCTACTTGAAGGCCAAGGCAGTCTGCAATATAAATACAAAGCCCCTTGGAGGGTACGGGATCATCGAATCATAGTGTAAGCCACCACCGTAGCAAAGGCAATCCGAAGGACTTGAAAACAACTCGCCGTCTGGATCTCGTCGGGTCGTTCTCGAGAAGGATCTTGTCGGTATCCTATATTTCTGTTGTTCTTTATTGAATGTCTGATTTTCGTCATAATCCCATATAAACTGGAGTAGGGCTATTACCTTACGAGGGGCTTGAAACAGTATAATCCTTGTCTTCTGTGTGCTTGATGTCATTTCGTGTAGATCCTCGTACCAACGTACCCCAATACTCTCAGAATACAATCTACGGATATAACCCGTCGACAGAGAGGATCTGATCCTTCTATGTGGCATGAGGTAACCCTGGGTTGGCTTTGGAAAGGCTTGGTTGCGAGCCTCCGATACCGATGGGTGTTCGGAATAAGTTCGCGTCTTGTGGGTAAAGTGTACCCCTCTGCAGAGGTTAACTAACTATTCGAACAGCCGTACCCACGGTCATGGGCGAATGTGAGGTGTTTCCCGTTGCGTAGTTTTGTTTGCCTGTGTTTTGTGAAAAGTTGTTGTGGATTGGAAATCGCTACCAGAATCAGTCTTTGTGGTAGATGGATGGCCTGGGAGGTCAAAAACGGATCTGTGTGATCCGGGATGTCTGAGGGAATCGTAGATTAGGCTTTTCGAGTGAAAGCAGATTGTTGTGTTGTGGGGCGGTGGGACTTTTGGAGTCCGAGAAAATGGAAATGGCTCGAGGAGCCGCTTAATCAAGTGAATTGGCTATGCTAGCCGAGAATCAATGAACCAACCTGGGAAGTCGGTGCATTACCAATTTGAGTTGTTGAAAAGCATCTCTTAAGTCGAATCGAGACGCAAGTCTCTTTTTGGCACAAACTTAAAAAGAACAAAATCACTTAGTGGTTTCAAATAAAGGATTTGCAAAACAACCTTGCCCCTCTTTCAAGCTTGCACTAAACACCTAAGTTCCTATGACTTGCTGAGTATGTAAGTACTCACCCTTGCTCTATATATAGCTCCTCCGTCCTGAAGGTGAAGTTGAAGTGAAGTGAAGAATAGGGTTTCGTCCTGGTTCCCAGCCGTCGCCTGTGGTGTTGGATGTTAGTCCGTTGGTTCCGCTGCTGTTGATGTTGTTGTTGCTGCCGCCTCCTTGTCGTCGGTTGCATTATCAGGTCTCCTGAGCTGCAACTTAAGTTAAGGTAAATAAGTCCTCTATTTAATTTAAGAATTGCAATGAATCATAATTGTTACAGTGGGTACCAACGCTATGTCCTAGGACTGGTACCGATATCGCGGTTTCATAGGAAGTGGTTCGCGCCGTTTTCCTACGACACGCTCCTATCAGGTGCCGTTGTACGGTGGTGCCAGATTGGGATGTGACAATCGATGAGGATGAGGACATAGATCTAGAGGGGACTTGATATTTTAAGGGTGAGTTTAATTTGGTGGGCTTGTGATAGGCGAGCCTCTTAACAAGCCCGCCTACGAAAATAGGTTTATTTTTGCATGAGGTTCTTGAACCGCGTTCGAGGAAACGATTTTTGTAGGCAGGAGCAGACGAGCAGTTATTATCCGCCTGCAATCTAAAGGGTCTCATCTAGAAAAATCGATTATGTAGTAGTGCTGGAGGCGCCATGATGACCGTGGCTGGTGGCAGCAGCACCAAGGTTGAGGTCGCTTGCTAGGGGGACATATCGACCAACGGTGCTTTCGACGGCACAGCTCGAAGAAGATAGATTATATCGACATGATTCACATGGAAAAAGCCTTTACCTTGAGATGGTGAGTAATGTCGCGCCTCTAGAAGATGGATTCTAATCTCCCGGGTGAACGTCTACCCGTTTCTTGCATGTAAACTAAATGGTTAAGAAAAAAATTAACAAAATAGATTAATATATAATATATCACTACACAAACATACAAATTCAAATTCGATTTTTATAAGTTGTAACAAAATTAACAAATTAAACTCTACCTAGTATATCTATATTTACACAGTCAAATTTGTTATTTTTATTATATTAAATTTAAACTTGCATGTTTGTGAAGAGATATATTACATATCAATCTATCTTGTTAATATATTTCAAAAAAATCATAATCATTTAATTGACATTGAAAAAAATAGATGAACGTCTGTCCCGAGTTCTTAAAAGAGTTCTTCGTGCCTTGAGCGCACGTCTTCTCTTCTCCTAGTCAGTCACACACACGCATGAATGAGAAAGACGGGAAAAATCGGCTGGCAAAACCAAGTAACAGATCAATTTTCTTTCCCAACTTTTTACCCCAAAACGCGAGCCATTAATTTGCCCATTTGCAACGATCATAGAGCGGCACCTGACGTGCGATAATGCAACAATATAATATTTTCGTACATGCATAACAAAATGGCTGTACGTACCAGTAACACTTGAGCATATATTATAATAAATTGCCTGGAACTGATACAATCAATATGCAGGGAGTATCTATCAGATCTCGTATTACATTGGCTCATGCACATAATAATTGGTCTCATTGAACAATGTAAAAAACATGAATGAACGTTTTCTGCTGAGATACTCTTAACTGTTACATGCATCACAAAAACAAGCAGAACGCTAGCTAAATGAACCCTTTAGCTGGGTGATTAATAACGAAACAATTAACTTGCAAAAATGACTGGGTTCAGTACGCCAGAGAAAAATAAACACCACAAGCAGAACATATCTGAGTGGTGGCTACCATACAATCCAAAAAGAATACCCATATATCCTCAGACTTGCAGCCTACTCGATCCGATCAGTCCCTCTCCCGCTCCCGTAGTATTATACCAACTGCATCTAGTAGATCCTGTTATGAACGAATTCCAGCTACTGGTTGAGGTTTAAACTTTTTCTTCAAATACGGATCAGGTCCAGCTCCTGGTCCAGGCTTGAATGGTGTCAGCTTCTTGATCTTCTTGCCATAAGTTGACCAAGATGTAAAGTTGACCGAGCACTTGCTCAGAGCAGTATCTGGATGCCCTTCGACGTCCACGGTCTCTGTCCTGGCTTCGGCTAATGCAAAGATGGTTCTCCTTTTGAGAGCAGGAAAACGGATGGCCTCAGAGATATTGCCAGCAAGTGTCTTGAGAGCAAGCCTCACCTTTCCTGTCGCCAGGTAATCTTGGTTGAAGCCCGCGAAGGCGAGATAGCTATCAAAAAAACCCTCTGCTCCCACCTTCACTACTTTGAAATCATGGTAAAGACCTCCATGTTCATATCCACCAGAAAATGGAAGGTAATGAAACCATCGCAGCTTCTGATTATCCACTTCGACTTCATTGGTTAAGTACCATATGTTGTTATGCAGGAAACCCAAAACATACAGTTCTCTAGCACTAAACAGTACCTTCACTGGCCGATATCCATCGCCAGCTAAATGGGACGGTGGGTGCAACTCCACGATGAAATACCCTTCCCTGGGAGTAATGGGATACCTGTGAAAGTACAGAGGAACTGTGACATCGCGTATCAGACGTCCATCTTCTCCTGCCACTAATCCTGGCACCTCGTGAAGGAATTGCTCAACTCCATCATTCTCTCTGTTGGCTTTGCAGGACACATCAGCCACGATATTGTCCACGAGTGACCTGTAGGACTTCACATTGTAGCGTTCATCAGTGAATTTCTTGAGTTCTTTTCCTTTTAGGCCTTGGATGTACTTGAACCTCAACGGGATCACTGTAACTCCATGCTGTAACAAAGAAATATACATACATACATACATTGAGTAAAGGAGTAATTTCCTCGTGGCTAAACAATATAGAGACTAGTATCTATTACTGCTGCTGCTTAAGAGTTAAGACAATGGCGATTACATAATGATAGAGTAATTCGAAAAGACTTATACTTCCTTTATTCTAACTAACTTATAGCATTTGTCCTAAAATATAGCAACATTTCACTATTTTTTTTCCAAACCAATCGCAAACATGTTTCATTTAATTTATCCACATATTTTTCTTATCTTAACTAATCACAACTGTCCTTATTCAAATATATCTTTTTTTTTCTAATCTTCACGCAAAACACCTAAAATGTGTTTAAATTTTGGGATGGAGGGTGTACAGGCATCCTTTTGACCGGTACGAAAGAGCTGGCCAAATTTATTATTAGAAATCAAAACAGATGGACAAAATTTAGCAGGAAGCGGCTGCGACTTAAACGAAAAGATTCCTGGAGTTCAATAACTCCTCCCCATGACTATGATACCCGGTATTAAGGGCCTGTTTGGTAGAGCTCTTGATTCTGTGATTTTGGGATTCTAGATTCTGATTCTCCTGAATCAGATACTAGAGTGAATCAGAATCACTACGATTAGGCGTTTGGCTAGAAACATTGAATTAGGATTCTGAGGGAGGGGACCTCCAGTTAATTTCTCTGTAATACCCTTGTCATAGAACAGAAGTGATTATATAAATTAGATAAAGCTTAATGTAATAGTAATAATTAGTTCAAGTACTTAAAAATTTAAAATAATAGTAGTACAGTCCGAAAATTTTTCGGAAGTTCCGAAAATAATTTGGTTCTGTAATTTTTCGGAAGTTCCGAAAATAATTTTCGGACAACTCCGAAAATTTCCAGAATGCAGAAATTGAGGAAAAACGTGCAGCCGGAGTTGGCGCTGGCGGCGAGCCTGAGGGAGTCGGCGTCGACGGGGTCCCGCGTCGGCACCGCCCTAACCTGGCGGCCGGGATGTTAGTCGGCGTCGGCGGCGCGCACAGGCGGCGTGGCTGGGGGAGAGGCCGGGAGGGAGGCGGCGAAGCGGCGGCCCGGCGGTGTGGCTGGGGGAGAGGCCGGGAGAGAGGCTGGATGCGTCGGCCCGCCGGAGTCGATGCGGGAGAGGCCGACGGATCTGGGGCGTCGACGGCGGAACGAGGTCACCGGAGTCGCTGGGGAGCTGCCGAAGTCCGGATCCGCCGGCGCAGCTCGGGGGAGAGCTCAGAGCGCCTGCGCCGCCGCCCTAGCGAGAAACCCTAGCCATGGGAGAGGCGCACCTGCGGGAGTGGGTATGGGGTTCTCGGGCTTGCGAGAGGGGAGGAGCGCATTCGGCTGAAGGGGTAGGGGGGTATACCAGTGGCAGTGGTGGGTAATTTCGTCGGAAAGAAGGGGTATTTTTCTATTTCGTTGGTTGGATTCCGGTGGGAAACTGGTTTTTCGCCGATTCTCCTCTGCTGTGCATTTTCCAAGAATCGTTCCACCTGATTCGGTCGTGAAACACTACGAGAAAAAGCCCGTTTGGCCAGCTCCGAGTGATTCTTGGAGGAATCACTTTACAGAATCCCATCCAAACGGGGCCTAAATAGCAACCCCTTACTGAAGAGAGAACAAATAAATAGGCCACCTCCTCCCTCCACAACGGCGGCAAACAACTCCATCGGACAGAACCACGAGGCCTTCTTATGAGCCCAAAAAAAACGATTCTTTTTCACAAAAAAAGGAAGATTTCGAGTGATTAAATAGAGCGAAACATAATCTAGTGCTCATGCATCCACCGATGACCAATTAGCAAAGAAAATAAAAAAGTGAGGAGAAGGGGAGGAGAACTGGAGAGGAGAGGTGAGGAGAGAAGACGAACTCCTTCGGACAAAACCACGAGACCTTCTTGTGAGCCAAAAAAAAAGAAGGTTTTTTTCTCACAAAAAGAGGAAGATTTGGAGTGATTAAATAGAGCGAAACATGATCTAGTGCTCATGCATCCACTGATGACCGATCAGCAAAGAAAATAAAAGAAGTGAGGAGAGCCGGAGAGGAGAGAAGACGATCTTCTCCCTTACCCTGAAGAGGGGGTTGTTATCCATGTCGCGGCGGGCGGCGGCGGGGGCGGAGGCAAATGCAGGTCCTTTTCCTCCAAATCCTTGTGTTTTAGGGATTGGGATTCTACGCAGGAGGCGAGATGAGGGACGTAGCAGGTTGAAGAAAGAAGAAGCACAGTAAAAGCACAGTGTTTTTTGTCTTGTTACAGGAGCAGCGAAGGGTGTTAGTCCCACTGACATCTTGGGCCCACCACGAGGCACCTTCAGTCAAAGGTAGTCGCCGCGCGTGGGTCCCTGCGACCAGTGGTATATCTCTCAATCTCTCTCCACCTCGGCTTCTCAATGTTCTCCTCCCAGGCTCCCAAATGGGCAAATGAAATGGCAAAATTCCCACGAAAGCTAAAGCACAAAGGTAGTAGTAAGTAGTTCGCGGGCCGTCGTCGATCGGTTCGCCGCCTGCCGCACCGATCAATGCCGGCCGGCGTGCTGGGTTCTGCCGTCCACGGTAGCTGCGGCGATGTGAGAGGGCCAGAGGGCGGCCATGCGTCGCCGGACAGTGCTGTAAGAACCGTATGGAGTGGAGCCGCGAGAAGCTTGCTTGGTTACAAGGTAGAGTCACTCAGATTTTGGTATGGTTGTGATGATTGGAGTATGTTTGCTTTGTTGCCATTTGTAACCTTAACGGATTTTCATAAGGCAACAAACCAAACATGCCCAATTTAGTTATTGTTGCGTTGTTGCAGTCGTGTTGTTAATAGTGTCAGTGGAGATGGATGCTAGTGTTCTGAGTCACTACTCCATCAAACAATGGTTGGTTGCTTTGTAACTTGGTACACAGTTTCCGAAAATGATCATTCTCAGCTAATGACTTTGCATGTCAATGTCATCATGCTTCTTGGTACAACTGTTTGGAAAAGATGTACCATTTTTAATTAGGTCTGCCGGGAAGTATGCAGCAAGTATATATTCATTGGATTATAATTCTTTTGTTGCCTGTGTGCCCATCTTTGTGCACTACCTTTGGGATAGAGTTGACTAGAGACCTCCTGTAGATGCATTCTCTACAGGAGAAGTATAGCCCTGTCGCTCGGGGATAACCTGTCATGTTTTTGTTGCTTGTTTGAATGCTCATGCATAACTGGAAAATTGCTGATAGTGTTAAGGCTTGTTGCTTGTTTGAATGTTCATACATACATAAGGCTTGTTGCATGTTTGAATGCTCTACATAAGTGAAAAGTTACCGATAGTGTAAGTAGGCAGAGTTTATCTTATCCAGTGCAAATTTGTATGGAAGAGTACCTAGTCAACAGCAAAAATAGCTCTGTTCTGATGCATATTATTTCTACTTTTTTTATAGCGATTTGTGTATCTGGCCAATGGGTGAAAGACTGAAAATTTCAGAGTGGAAAGCTTAAATTCCAAGTACTACATACAACATACAAATAAGTTGTTCACATAAAGATATATTTGACAGGCAGATTCACACTTGAATTCTTAAAATATAGTAACTACGTCTATCATATATACAAAGGAACATCCAGTCAGTATTGTTAAAACTTAAGTGAGTTTGCTGGTTACTGTTGTGTGAAAGATTTCATGCAACAACAATTGTGAATTCTCATAATTATCGTCAATTCCGGTCTAACTGTTCCCCCTAGCTGCGAGACCACCACATGCCGCTGGTTTGATTGCCAGTGCCATACTGGTCAGAACGCCGATGCCAAGTCACCTAGCCCTCGAAGTTGAACACCCTAGCACAACCATCTAGGGATCTACCACAACTACATATATAACCAATCGTTCATCGTAACTTGATCATACACATGATCTTGCAATCATTTATATTCCGTTGACAAAAGAATAGTTGCAGTATGAGTTTGATCTCTGAGTGTTACTTTCTTCTTTGCTAAGTAACAACAGTAGCTGTATGCAGAAATCCTACTTCCAAGGCACAGACAAGCTGTGAGGACATGATGTTTGCATTACAATTTCCAGATCCTTAAGCTTAGGTTTACTGATTTCAGATCTTCAGACAATTCTGTTCGCAGTTTGTACCCATTGATTCTGAAAAACAAATGCCTTATGCAGATTTTGTTTCTTTGTTTTTAGCTGGTTTTAGTAGCATCCAATTGAGCTGCTTAGTTCTAATATTTCTCATAGGACCTACTTATATTTCTTTCATTTGTTGTCTTACAGATTACTGCAGGTTGCAGATTATCAACAATGGACAAGATCGGTGCATGTCAGTGGACACAATTCCGAGCTTAGGGAGTTAGGTGAAGCTAGGCATTGAAAACTTGGGAAGAAATCTGTTATTGCTTTTTAACATCTTGTGCCATACCTCCAAAGTAGGTTGTTATCCCTTCGAATCTGTGCTCCATGTAATTCTCTTCTCTAGTAAAACAACAGGAATACCAAGTGCATGATATTGATAGTAACATTCAAGGCACAGTTGATTGGTGCTTGTAGCAAGGCCAGAATATGATTACACTTGTCCCCCACCACAGTACGAAGCAGATAACCAAGAACTAATTGATACATCGATTGTCATTTCGATACATAGGGGTGTAAAAATTTGGCGTGTCACATCGGGTATTATATAGGGTGTTTCATGGATTATTTGGGCACTAATATAAAAACTAATTACAGAATCCGTTTGTAAACCGCGAGACGAATTTATTAAGCCTAATTAATTCAGCATTAGTAAATGTTTATTGTAGCATCACATTGTCAAATCATTGCGAAACTAGGCTCAAAAGATTCGTCTCATAAATTAGTCGCAAACTGTGTAATTAGTTATTTTTTTCACCCACATTTAATACTTCATGCAGACGTTCAAATATTCGATGTGACATGGTGTAAAAATTTCGCGTGGGATTTAAACAGGGCCATAAATAAGCAAGACTAAAGGCCTACAGATCCTGATGATAAAACAAAGTAGCTTTATCTGTCAATTCAGTCGTCCATTAACGACCAACAGACCTTCATAAGCAAGCTGTTGACACCACAAGTAATCTGAGCTTCCCCTTCACCGTTAACAGCTGGTTTGAAATTCATGGTTCGTCTGTTGTATTTAGTTCCATCAACTTGAGCAAGAATAGTTACCACCAGCGTCTCGTGCAAACAGACAGCCATCACAGGGCGCAACAGTCGAACACTAGCAAATTGGTCATTGCCGTGATCAGCAGCCATCACACCACCACCTGGCACTAAGCTGCTATCATGAAGCAAAATGCTGTCTTTGACCATGCTGGTGCAAGCTGTTATCTTCCCATAGAAATGTCCCTGCAGAACCTTGACAGAAACAGTGGCCTCCACCGCATTACTGACGAACGCATGCATGAGCTGCAGGGGATAGAGATTGTTGAGCCTCCTGCAACTATCAATGTTCATAGGTCGAACCGCAGTCAACAGGTTTTGTTCAAACAGAAAGATTGTTTCGAGGCGCACGCCATTCATACACCATACTGTTTTATTAAGCTGTTTGTCCTCCCCGCCGCCAACTTGATCATCACCCTTGATCTTCAGATCGAACTCAAAATATAAGGCGTCTACTAGAACAAGACCCCGATGAGGACCCGTCAATATCAACGAATCATCCTACACATAAATTCTTTGACGTTAAATGTGTCCGTAGTTTTATGACACAAGTCACACAACAGCATATAAATCCGTATTTTTGTGGTGTATATTTTTTCCCAAAGTATTTAGTGCGAAATTTACTACTCTTCCATTAAACTGATACTGCATGACTTGCAATACAATGCAATGTAATGCATAGAGATAGTTCGATCAGGAAATCTGGTACTAGTACCTTTGAGGTGATGAGCTGAGGATCATCTCTGGAGCGACCGAAGAGAGGAATGCACTTGCGATCGAGATCGTCCCTGGCGATGACGGAGCCATAGACGGCGATTGGGAAGGGGACATCGCCATCGGCATCATCATCGGAGGGAACGATGCGGATGGCCTCGCCGGGGCTGTAAACGGTGGCCGTGAAGCGCATGGGAGGGAGAGGAGACACCTCGTCGATGTCGAA